>BSBK01005969.1:0-506813 GCA_027943335.1 Chamaecyparis obtusa
TGTATGTATATATACATAAAAACTATAAGTTCATATGCTTGAAAACTATAAATTCATGTCTGTGTGCAAGTAACTTGTCTAAAAAGAGGGTAAAAAGTACTAAGAAAGATGGCCTTCTAGAGGCCCATCACTAAGAGGGAGTGTTAAGCATAGTGTAGTTGTGAGAGAGTTCATACCATCAATTGATGATGAGATGTCTACATGCACACCATTCCTCATTGCTTGAAGTGTGATATAGCTTCGTGCATGGATTGCCTTAGCTTTATGACTCCTTCGTCTAAGGTAGCTCTTAGTTATGAGCAAGGTGGACACATTACTTTTATGTCATCAGTTATGACTGTGGTTTGTATTCAACTGAAAATCATTTATATGTTGACTTGGCACCATGAATGAATGTTGTAGTACCATTTATGTCTTTATTTTTGGTTCAACATAGACGTTATTATTGTGTTATTAAAGACACTCCTTTATTGGTGTAACATAAGTCTCTTGGTATTCGACAAGAGTCTCTGCATTTCCATGAAGTCTTTTGGAATGATGTTATGGAATATATATGCTCGGGTTATTTTCCAAATAGAGGTTAGCAACAGTACAATGACACTTTGCATGTATGTTCTGCTCTGAGGATACAAGAACCTTGTCAAATATGTAGTTATATTATTATTAAAGTGTCACGAGTTCTAGGATCATCACTTTAAGTGTTTATGTATAGAGACTCTTTTGAGGCATCATCTCCTTTCTTTATTATCACAATCAAAACTCTTGTATGGTGATTTTTGTTTAGTATGTGGTATTAACGGTGATTAGAGTTTGTATTCTCTATATTCGGCTTCATTATTGTGTAAAGACTACTCAGTATCTATGAGATTGTAGTATCTATTGTATACGTTTCTATTCATAGACAAAGTGCTCTATCTATAAATAAATAAGGCAGAGTTATTGATTGACTGGTTGGAGACTTCAATCATAAGCGATAATATGTGTACTTGTTTTGAGATCTAAATAAAGGATCTATTTTTTTTGGCATGGATGGGTTTTTCCCTCGAGTAGGAGGGTTTTCCCAGAGTAAATATCTATGCATGGTTTTCTTGTGCTTTGATGTTAATGGTTCTAATTATTGCATTTATATTATTTTGTTCAAAAACATTAACATGGTATCAAATCAGGTCAAAAGAAAAGATCTTGAACTAGAACTATTAAATCTTGAGATATTCTATTTACGGTGAATATTCTTGGACCATCACAAGTTATGGACATGGTCTTCTTGGTTGAGTTATAATCATTCAAGATTGAGGATTGTTCATGTTTACGAGAGGAGTTCTTTAAGGATATTTTTGTTGGTATTCATTGCGCAAGATAGTATGCATGCAATGCTATGATCATCGTATGAATGTTGGACTTTGTTTATTGTTCAATATTGTTAAAAGAGATAGTTTTAATAGAGTTCATACTATAAACAATACTCGTATGATCTCTCTCTTGCTAAGAGGGGGTGTTAAGGATAGTGTTGTTGTGAGAGAGTTCATACCATCAATTGATGATGAGACATCTATATGCACACCATTCCTCATTTCTTGAAGTGTGACATGGCTTTGTGCATGGATTATCTTGGATTTATGACTCCTTTGTCAGAGGTGGCTCTTAATTATTAGCAAGGTGGACACGTCAATTTTATGTCATCAATTATGACTGTGGTTTGTATTCAACTAGAAATCATTTATATGTTGACTTGGCACTGTGAATGAATGTCATGGCACCATTTATGTCTTGATCATCGGTTCAAGGTAGACGTTATTGTTTTGTTATTAAAGACTCTTCTTTATGGGTGTAATAGAAGTCTCTTGGTATCCGATAAGAGTCTCTTCATTTCCATGAAGTCTTTTGGAACGATGTTATGAAATATATATGCTCGGGTTATTTTCCAAATGGAGGTTAGCAATATTACAATGACATTTTTCATGTATGTTATGCTTTGAGGATACAAGAGCCTTGTCGTATCTACAGTTATATTATTATTACAGTGTCACGAGTTTTGTGATCATTTCTTTAAGTGTATATGCACAAAGACTCTTTTGAGGCATTGTCTCCTTTCTTTATTATCATGATCAAAACTCTTGTACGGTGATTATTGTTTAGTATGTGGTATTAACAGTGATTAGAGTTTGTATTCTCTCTATTCGACTTTATTATTGAGTAAAGACTTCTCAATATCTGTGAGATTGTAGTGTTTATTGTATATGATGCTATTCATAGACAAAGTCCTCAATTTGAAAAAAAATTAGGCATACTTATTGATTGATTAGTTGGAGACTTCAATCATAAGCGAAAATATTTGTACTTGTTTTGAGATATAAATAAAGGATCTATCTTTTTTGGCGTGGCTGGGTTTTCCCCTCAAGTAGGAGGGTTTTCTTAGGGTAAATATTTGTGGCTAATTTTCTTGTTCTTTGATGTTAAAAGTTTTAATTATTACATTTATATTATTCTAGTTCAAAAATATTAACAGACATACCATTGCATTATGAGCTTCACAAATGCACTTAAGAATCTTATTCATGTTGATTGAGCCTTCAGAAGTTGTAGTACTCAATTTGCTACTATTTTTGAAGGGTATTGTAAAAAGTTCAATTTGGACACTAGCAACATTGGAGGATGGGGGAATTTCCATCAGCTCATTTTTTCTTCTCACTTTGAGATGGTTTTTTTGCATAAGAAGTGTCTTTGACATGTTTGGTTTATGCTTTTTGTTTTTCTTTCTTTGTTGATGTTGATGTATTTGAAGAATGCACGTTTTTTGAAGATTCATTTTGGAGATAGGTTCATGATTTGGCATAGAGCTCAATATGGACTATTGTATGATGAGCTTCAGAACTTATATGATTGAGAATCATACCCTTTTGCAAGCATCAGACAATGATAGAGCCCTCTAATAACTCTTATGGATTTTGTCAAAAAATTCAAGACATTGTGATTTGAGAGTTCAAGTATGATGGAGCCTCGCTTGGTTCAAGATGTTTTCTTTGGGAGAAAATTTTCTCAACATGTGTATTCATTTAGGTAATCAAAATTTTTTGTTGTGTAAGCCTTAAGGAGGGGTTTCTAGGGGAAGGTGAATTTGATGTTTTTAGAATGAATGTAATTAGGGGGGAATTTTGGCATAATTATCAAATGTTAACTTATATAGTTAGTAGTACATTACAGTTATGGAGGTTGGTTGGTAACTGTATAACTATTAATTGTCAACTGTCACCCATTGTATAAAATGTTTCCTACTGTGTTGAATAATAAATTGAAGCTTAAGTATCTTAAGTATCTTCTTAGCTTGAACATCACTTGAATATTTTTCATCTTTGATTATTTCTTAGCATGTCACTCTTTGCTGCACATCTTCCATGTACCTTGAGTTAAATGCTTTCACATCTCTAAAAATGCATAGGAGTTAAACTCCACTTTTCAAATAAATTAGTGAACCCTGTATGCACCCTAAAATGGGCGCCTAGACTTTGGGCCCCCATTCAACAATTTATCAAATCCCTTAATCAATATTTTCAAAAATCAACATTTTATCAATAATATCAATTTCCTTGATCAAATCCTATTTTATCATTTTCGATTATTTGCCTTGGGCTAACCATTTTATCCTAAGTCTTTATTTATTTAAAAGGAATATTTCCTCCCCTTTTAATAAATAAAAAAGCCTCACCTTTTCCTCTTATCCTAAGTTGCTCAAATAAAGCATTATTCTTATTTTATAAAAAGGGAAAAGTACTTTTTGTCTCATATGGATAGAAAAGTCAACTCTTATTTTCTCATTGGAGGATATTTGTGCACATGGATTGCTCTTCTTTGATGCTCCACTGTTGATTAAGTCTTTTGCCTCTTAATCTCCATGGTCCATTCCTTTTTATTTCCTATAAAAGGAGAGTTCTCTTCTTCATTTTCATATGCAATTTTTGAATACTAATGTTATGCTACAAGTTTTCTAGGTCATTTGGAGCTCTTTGAAGACATCCTTGCATCCAAGCTTTGAAGACATTGTTATTTCATTTCATTTAGTTTGCTTTCATAGTTGCATAATCATGACATTCTTAGTATAGATTTCCTTTATACAATAGATTAATCTCACATAGTCTAAATAGGAGGGATTTGTAACACTTGTTCTTTCCTTTCATAGATTAGTTGCATTGTACTTTCCTTTCATAGATTAGATTTCCTTTCAAGCATTGCATTGTTATCATTTATCTTAGCTTGCATCTTCATTCTTAGCTTATTTGCATTTGCATTTCATTTGATTCTTGGAGATATTGGCACTCTTGCCCTTGTCTTCATTTGAATCTCTCATTGTGTGGTTGACTAGCAAAGTCATTAGCTTCATAGCTCTAGCTGAGAGCAATTTTACAATCTTGCAACTCCATACATAGAGAGCTATGGATCAATTTTTGAGACCTCATTCTTGAGTGTTTTTGATTGTAAGGATTCATAGAAGTGCACTACTTTTGCGTGTACAAACCCAAGACCAATGCTTCATATTCTTCTATATTTTATACAATAAATTTATAATTGAAAATAATGTAGAATCAAAGTGTACATCTCAAACAATGAAATGGTTCCAATTTCATCTCTAATTTGAAATAAACTCATTTATAATTTTTTTATAGACCATGAACATAAGAATACTTAAACAAATACCTTCATAAAAGATCTTATTATAACCATAAAGATTAATCAAGAACATGATATCTCCATAAAGAATATCTTTGATAAATCATCACCAATTTTGTGACCTACATTTTAAGTCTTATACATTGACTTGTAATCAAGATTGGTTTTGTCTATTAAAGATTGGTCCCCAAATATTATCCTTAAGTAACCCATGATATAGGAGGTTTTGATTTGGGTACGATTGTATAGTTTGCCTCATGAATATTGGAACAAAGATAACTTGAAAATCATAGGTAATAAGCTTGGTAAATTCCTAACATCTCACAAATTAATATATAAAATAAAATATTTTAGATTGTACGCAAGATTTTTTATTGCATGGAAGCCCCACCCAATGTTACCCGATGCGGAAAAAATTTGGACTAGTACAAGGATATGGTGGTAGGAGTTAGAAGCTAAAGAAGTCATAGAGAAGTGTAAGAAGTGAAAATCTTGGGGTCACCGATCAAAGGAATTTTTGATTGATAAGAAAAGGAATGGGTTGGAATGAAACCAAATGGAATCACATATTTTTTCTCTAGTTGAGGTCAATAAATGTGATTCAAATGAAGGGACCTCAACACAAAGACTAGAGACAATTAGAGAAGATGTATTGATCAATTCAAAATAAGTAGCTAAAATAGGTGAAGTGATGAATAGAGGAGGGAAAATCTCTTAGGCTCAAAAAACCACTATTAACATATCAACACCTTTAGTGATGCAAAAAGAGAGCTCAAAATTTGGTCGCAATGATTGTGCATGGCTTGGGCTGGAATGTAGGTCTAGAAAGGTAGTTTAAAAGTAGGGGGTCAAGGAAGAGGAAGGTAGGAGCCTTAATCAGGGAAGGAAGGGAATTGAGAGAATCAAAGTGAGGTTCCTTTGAAAGTTGAAAGTGTCAAAGAATAAATGGAAGATGTATTTTTGGATGGTAGTAAGTTTGAGTCACTAAATGATATTGGCCCTCTTGGTGGAGGAAAAGATGTTGGAAAAAAGGTGGTTCTTTTTTAAAGACATTCATATGTCATCAATCAAAGAGGAAATTTCAAGGCAAGATATTGAAGGGATGGAGGGTGATGGGATGATGCATCCTAATGATGAAGAGGATATATTGGGAGAAAAAAGTAGGGAAGGTATGTTGGAAAAGATGACTATTTCTAAAATAAAGTCAAAGTCTTAGAAGATTTACACAAGGGGGAAGAAAATGAGAGGCAAAGAATTAAATCAGGAACTACTAGAGATGGATGGAAACATGAAAGACCAAATAAAATTGAGATCTAGGAGATGTAGGAAATAGACAGCAAGAGACTAAGAAGGGGGGTGAATCAGTTACTACCAAAATACTTAAACTTTAAAACCCTTTAACCCTTCAAGCATAAAACCCTTGATCACATAAACTGTTATTATTGATTTTAAAAATGTAAAGCATGTAAACGCAAATTAAAAATCTCAACACCACATAACACAAATATTTTTTTATCATGAAAACCCAAACTAGGGTAAAAACCACGGTGGGGTTGATACCAACAATAAGATTGATAACTTTTTATATGTATAGCTTATTACAATAGAAGGAATGCACTTGTATTTGGGTACATTGCCTAGAGTTTAATACTCAATTCACCTTGGTAATCCACCCTAAGGAAGTCTCACTGATCTATAGTTACAATTAATAAGCCTCATTGAATTAAAAACACTTTTAAGACACCAATCTGATAATTCAGGAACTGTATAGTAGCATCTCAATATGCCTTAATCAAGTCATTTCCAGTACAATTAGATCCCTTGCTACAATTCTTCCTACCACACCATAAATAATAAATTTGACCTTCATTAGATCTATAAAAATTCTTCACTAGTGTACACTTGATTCTACAATCTCATACACACTAGCACATACATACGACACACTAATCAAATCCTAATTCACTCTTCTGAAGTGAGCTCGGTTTAGAGAAAACCTTGTTAAAGGTTACAAAACACACTGTAAGGTGTGACCTTGTTAGAGGATTTATCAATAATAGTTCTCAATGACCAAACATTCACTATGGGATCAACATGAAAATAAATAACATTCATTGAATGTCATAATGAAATAAAAACTGTTAAGGCTCACTCGGTTAAGAGATTTATCTATAGTAATGGTTAGAATGCAACAGTAATGATCTGATTCAATTACAACTTTCTTTGTAGATTTTTAGATCTATGCTAAGCACATAATACCTTTGGCCAATATAATCTCTTCAATTCCTTGTTCTCCTCCAACTTTTTTCTACTCGGTTAATGCCTTTCTCTAACGCTCGGTGTTGTCTATAGAATTACGTGGTTCTGTCTTCAACCTATTTGACTAGCTTCGCATGAATACAGTTTCCTCATGTGCATTCTAGAATTAATTATGAATATCTTGTCTCCTTAAATAGACATGCTAAACCATTTTCTTCTCAGCCATTGATTTTGCCTCTTAATCTTTACCATTATTTTGCCACTTCAACCTTCCTCGCAACTTGTGTCTATATCACATTTCATTCTCCTTCATCTGTTCATCCTTGAATTTGTTCAGTCATTTGATCTTCATAAAAAACTTCATCTTTAACCTCGAAATGATCCATATTTATCTAGCTCATCATCTCAAGTTGACAATAAACTAACTCTCCTTATTTCACATTCTTGGTCAATACTATGATGTGTCGATAAAAAATAACTTGGTTGATAATGTACTCGGTATACACTACACTTTCTTAGTGTACACTATATCAACTCAGTTTATACTAAATTCTTCATTTACCGACGACATAAACTTGTACATTCTCGATCTTTAATCTTTTATAGAATCATGTAATACAATCAAATCACTTACATAATTTCATAGACTTGTCAATAAGTTACCCATTGAATTCCTTATTAATATCTAACTCATACTTCTCGTTCTCATGTTAATGTCTCATTTCTTCACCATTATTTCCTTCTTTAGATGTTTGTAACTATCATGATAAGTATAGTCAAAACTTAGTTGACATCAATGATAATATAATAACTAATTTAATGTCTCACATATACCTTTGTAGCTCAATGATCATCAATCTTTGTCTTTGAAGTATTCAATAAGTTGTCAATCTCTTCCTTTAAGATACTCAATGAGTTCTAGTCTAACAATCTCTCCCTTTGGCATTGATGGCAACAAAAACATAATATGAAATATAACATAGAATAACAAACATTTGTCTACAAATTTGTATGTATGTCATGGCTCGATAAGATCTCCTTAGCTTAGGCATTTAATATGTTTAATCACTACACAACATCATTGTCTCTCCCTTTGATATTTCATAGTCATCTCTCCTTGTAGATAGATCTTTCATATGATCTTATCTCCCTTTGATAGTAATGTCAAAATGAATCAGCTCTTCAATAGCCAAATTAAAATCTTTTTTGTTTGGTTCAGGTCTTTATACCTCGCATGTATAGATATGTAGTGTCTTCCATCTTCTACTTTCAGTTTCTTTACAACCTTAGGAATCCCAAAGTGTGAACATTATGCATCAACATCATTAGATCTTCTGATAAAGTACAAGTTGATGCAACCCCAAATCATCTTAGTGGTTGTTAGATAGGGGATGGACCCCTAGTCTACTCCTCAAGTATTCAAATGTGTCTTTCAGTAAGGTTTTTGTAAATATGTTAGCAATTTGTTCTTGTGATTTCACACACTCCAATTTGACTTGCATTTCTTGAACTTTTTCCCTCAAGTAATGATATTTGATAGATATGTGCTTTGTCTCTGCATGCATCACTAGATTCTTTGAAATATTTATGTATCATCGGAAAATGGAAGCACTTTCATTTGGGACTAGTTTAGCCCTTCGAGTAAGTGGTTTGGGGTCATGCCAAATGCCTTGAATGAGTCTTTGACTTGGATCTAGTTTTTCCCCTGTCCTGCCCTATTTTCCACTTCTTTCCTACATATTTCTAGTATCTTGCTCTGAGATTTTGAGGTTCTTGACCTCAAGGTCAAGTTTGACCTTCTAGGTCAAGGTAGACCTCAACCCTAACCTAGCTCAGGGTTGACCTCGACCTTGACCCAGGGTCTAAATTTCAAATTTGGAAGATTTCTAGATGTCAGGGTTTGGAAAGAATTCTTTCCCACTTCTAGGTTGGCTACTTCGAGCTTCAAAATGGTGACTCTTAAAAGAAATTTAATATATGTCCACTTCTAAGGGTATGAGCCAATGGTAATTTATTTCTCATATGTCGGCCTCTCTAGAATTTGGCTTCCTAGACGAGTATATAAGGAAGCCTTCTCTCATTTTAGGAAGGAAAAGAGGAGAAAAGGAAAAAGGGAGAAGAAAATAAAAGGGAGGATCATCTATGCATAATTTATCAAAGGGAGCATTCAAGCATTCAAGCATTCAAGATTCAATTCATCAAGGAGGTCCATGGGTAGCCATTGAAGGATTCAAGCTCTATGGAGCCCTCTTGTTGAAGATTTCTCTATCTATATCCATTCAAGATTATTTCTATTCCAAGATCCATTCAAGATTGGTGTTGAAGATCTAAATGCAATTGATTTGAGACATCCTACATCCTTCAATTCTACATCTATTTGGAGCATCCATACTTGTGGATTCAAGGATTTGAATCCTCCACAAGGGTTTCAACATAAGCAAGGTGAATTGTTCTATTTACTTTGTTTATTACTGCAATTTTAATTCTATTCCAAGGTTAATTCCAAAACTAGGGTTTGACCAAGGCAAATTTATCATCCAAACAAAAAACACATTTTTATTACAGGTGTAGTTACAGAACAACAAATTACAGAGCAGATTCAGATACCCTTTTTAATAAACTTTCAGGATCAATGAACAAAATTTACATCAGAGCAGTGTAGGTCAAGGTCGACATAAACGGGCATGATTGTGCCCCCATATTTGAGTCAAGGTCGACTTGGCTCAGAAAAGAAAAAGATTTCTGGGTTTCTCTGTCTTTGTGTTTCTAGGCTAGGTCAAGTTGCAAAATTTCTAGAAACTCAGTATAGACACCAAAAAATAGCAATTTGTAGATCTTCTATACTTTGAGGTTAGTATTTGTCTTCAATTCATTTCAATTAAGATTTTAATACTCTCTTCCAAAATGGAATGTAAGGTTTTCCTCTTTCTTGTTATTACTAATTGATTGATTCATTTATGCATTGACCATCTTCTTTTGGTTAATCAATTTGGATCTTTCCTTTGGGAATTTGGGGTTAAGAAGAGAATATTCCCTTCCCCAATTCTTCTATATGTAATGGATATTATTTACATGTTGGTGAACACATCACAACATAACCAACCAATCAATCATTTTTTTTTATTCTTTACAATTTATATAGCACATGTATTATCACAATAGATTATCACTAGATCAATGATCTCTTCATTCATACCTTCCAATAGTTGCTTTATCCATTCTATATTTGAACAATTTGCAGCAAGAGCAACATATTCTACTTTTGCAATGGACTAAGAAATTTATCCTTGTTTCTTACTTATCCAAATTACCAATCTTTCTCCTAAGAGGAATGCTCCACCAGTAGTGCTTTTTCTATCATCTATGTTTCCACCCCAATCAACAACTGTGTAAACCTTCAATTCAAAATTGTCTTCTTTCTTATACCATAAACCATATTTTTCAGTGCTCTTCAAGTATCTCAAAATTCTTTTTACAACAGTCATGTGTGATTCTTTAGGATTAGCGGAAAATCTAGCTACAATCCCAACATGTGCAATATCTGGTCTACTATGCACAACATACATCAACTTTTCAATCAATGATCTATACAAAGTTTGAATTACCTCGATTGTCTTGTCATCTTTAGTCAATTTACATCTTGTTACCATAGGTGTACTGACTGGTTTTGAATCTTCCATACCAAATGTCTTTCATAATTTTTTGATGTACTTTTTTTGTGTGATATATATGTCATCTTGCAGTTGTTGTATTTACAAACCAAGAAAGTATTTGATCTCTCCAAACATTGACATTTCAAACTCTTTGCTCATTTTCTTAGAAAATGACTTACATAGGTTATCACAAATATAATATCATCAACAAATATTTCAAAAATTAGAATCATATCATCGGTATCACATTTCAAATACAAATTATTTTTGTCACTTGTTCTCACAAATCCAATTCTTATAAGATAAGAGTGCAGTCTTTCATACTATGCTCTCAGTGCTTGTTTCAATCCATATAGTTCCTTGTGCAACTTACATACCATATTCCTCTTATTAGGGTCAACAAAACCTTCAGGTTTTCAATGTATACCTCTTCTTCAAGTATTCCATTTAGAAATGTAGATTTAACATCCATCTGATAAACTTTAAATCCTTGGTAGGTAGCATATGCAAGCAATATTCTCACTCCTTCAAGTCTAGCAATGGGTGCAAAAGTCTCTCCATAGTCAATTCCTACTTCTTGTGCATAACCTTTGCAAACCAATCTTGTTTTGTTCCTTGTTACATCTTCATTCTTATTAAACTTGTTTCTAAATATCCATTTGGTTCCAATCATATTTTTATCTTTCGGTCTCCATACTAATCTGCATGTGTTATTCTTCTATATTTACTCAATTTCCACATTCATTTCTCTTATCCAATCATCATTTTCCAGGACATCTCTAATTGTTTTAAGTTCAAATTCACAAACTAAGCAAGTGTTATTTCTTAACTTACTTCTAGTCATCATTCCTACTCTTTTGTCTCCAATTATCTGATCTTATGGATGGTGTCTTCTCACATACTTTTCAAGTACATTATCAAATCTATGTTCTTTAATATTTTCTCCACTTGGTGTATGATCCTCATTTTCATTAGTGACAGTTTGCTGATGTTCAGTCTGTATAGATTGTTGCTTGGTAGCATTATTTTGTTGCTTGGTAATACCAGACTATTACTCGGGTAGAGTCTAGAGATTTTCAATGTAAACACATCTACCATAGTCTTTAGGTTCCTTCATGCTTTCTTTATCATTCTTTTCAACATATTCGATAACTCTCACATTTGTTGTTAGTAACCTTGTTCAAACACTTGTAAGCCTTACTTCTAGTAGAATAGCCTACAAATATACCTTCATCACATTTTGAATCAAATTTTCCATTTCTATCATATTTCAAAATGTAACATATACTTCCAAATATTTTGAAATAAATCACATTAGGTGTGTAACCATACCATAACTCATAAGGTTTCTTATTTGTCTCTTTCTTCAGTTGAACTCGGTTTAGTGTGTAAACATCAGTACTAACAACTTCTCTCCAGTAAATCTATGTAACATCCTTTTCAATCATCAGTGTTCTAGCACAATCAATAATTGAAATATTTCTTCTCTCAACAATCCCATTTTGTTGAGGTTTCCTTGGTGCAGATACATGTCTCTTGAATTTTTTGCTCATTACAAAAGTTAGTAAATTCATTAGAAATAAATTCACCACCTCTATCTGACCTTAAGCATTTCAATGACTTACCACTTTCTTTTTCCACTTTTTCTTTATATCATTTAAACATTTTTAAAGCCTCATATTTTTCTTTTAAGAACATGACAGTCGTCATCATAGAGAAATCATCAACAAATAAGATAAAGTATGTGTCTCCATAATAACTCCAAGTTCTCATTGGACCACATAAGTCAATGTGAACTAACTCAAGAATATCATTAGATGAGTAATGTTTTCTATTGAAACTAGATTTTGACATTTTCCCCTTTTGACATTGTTTGCACACAACATGGTCAGGTTTAGATATGCTCGGTAAACCTCTAACTTTTCTTTTCTTACTAACCTTAACCATGTTGTCAAAATTCACATGACATAACATTTTGTGCCATAACCATACATCTTCATTTTTAGCCAACAAACAAGAAGTTTCAGCATTGTCTAGATAGAATAAGTTACCTTTTGATTGTTCACCAGTACCGATTAGTTTTCCTGCTTCATCATAGATTTTCACCTTTCTATTCTCAAATACAACTTGGTGACCTATGCTATCTAGATGTGTTACACTCAAAAAATTATAGTTGTCATTTCACCCAATATGCATTCTCACATCTGATCTTATTATTCAACAATATAGATCCTTTTCCTTTCACTAGACAAGGTGTGTCATTTCTCATTTTTACAGATCCTCCATTGTAGTGTTCAAGATATTCAAATTTATCTTCATCAATAGTCATATGATGTGTGCATCCACTATCAACAATCCATGTAACATTTTTGCTAACTTTATAAATAAGTATTTTTTCAACATACCTTTCTTCTTCTTTAGAATCTTCTTTCAAAGCTACAAACACCACTTCAATTTCATCATTAGTTTCAGACTCAGTGTCATAATCATCGTCTTCAACTAGGTAGCATTCCTTCTTACCTTTGTCTCTATAGTCTCAATTATCTCTTTTGCTTCTCTGTCGGTTACCTTTGTGATCTCGGTAATCTCTTCTGTCATTCTTTCTTTTAGTGGATATTTCACTTATCTTTGGAAATAAAACATATCAAGGATAGTTTACCTCTATATCTTCCTTCTCCTTTTTGTAGTCTCCTAGCCATCAATGCTTCAAGTTCATCATGGTCATCTTCTTCAGTTTCATCATCACTTTCATTTCTTATGTTATGTCTACTACTTGATTTTCCAATTTTCAAAGATGAAACAAATGTAGGTTCTCCCTTAGGTAAAATAATGTTGCCATAATTGTTAAGCTCAAATGCAGTCAGTCTTCGAATCAAACTATCAAGTGTAACCTTATTTCTGGGTGCTACTTTCATTTCATGAATTAAAGAAACTCTAATAGTATATGTAGATAATAGTGTTATGAGAATTTTACTTACCACAGTGTCTTCTTCAATTATTCCACCTACTCCTTGGATAGAATTCACCACTTCTTTAACTTGGTTGTTGTACTAAGTAATGTTTTCACCTTCTTGCTTTTTCATATCATCAAAATTTCCTCTTAAGCTTCCAGCCTTAGCCCTTAGCACTGTCACATCACCTCCATGAACTAGTGCAAGCTTATCCCACATCTCTTTAGCAATTCTATAGTTCTTGATGTCTTCAAATTCAACATCTGATGAGGAAGAAGAAATCTCAATCATCATTGCATTGTGTTCATGTCTTTCTCTCATCTAATCGACACTCAAAGGACCAATGGGTAGGATAAATTCATTTTCCAAATAGTAAGATACAAAATATCCATTCTCTAATAGATATAACCTCATTCTAATTTTCTATGTTGAGAAGTTACCTTTGTTCAACTTTGGCATCTCTCTCTTATACATCTTCTGATCTTTTACTTAAGTCCTTCAAACTTTCCTTCAAGTACTCTGTGCTTTGATACCAAATATTAGATAACTGAGAGGGGGGTGAATCATTTAAGTCTAGTTATCCTACAATCCCAAACACTCTCTGATGTATAAAAAAATATTTTAAACAATTCAAACAACTCAGTAAAACTTTGTCTGTGTCATTTTGTTCATTAACCAAATACCAGTAAATTAACTAGTGTATATACTGATCAATCTAGTAATTGTAATGTGTAAAGAAAATTAACAATTCATCACATCCATACACATATAACACTTTGATTTTTAATGTGAAAATCCTGTTAGGAGAAAAACCACTCGGGACCAGTAACCCAAAATAATTTCACTCTTTTGAATTGAGCTCAGTTAACAACCAACCCTATTAAAGGTTACAAAACACACTGTAAGGTGTGGCCTTGTTAGAGATTTATCACTAATAGTTCTCAGTGACCAAACATTCACTATGGGGTCAACATGAAAAAAAATAACATTCTTTGAATGTCATAATGAAATAAAGACTGTTAAGTCCCACTCGGTTAAGAGATTTATTTGTAGCAATGGTTAGAATGCAACAATAATGATCTGATTCAATAACAATTTTCTTTGCATATTTTCATACCTATGATAAGCACATAATACCTATGGCCAATATAATCTTTTCAATTCCTTGTTCTCCTCCAACTCTGTTATGTTCGATTAATGTATTTCTCTAATGCTCAGTGTTGTCTGCAGAATTACTCGAATCTATCTTCAACCTGTTTGACCAGCTTTGCATGAATGCAGTTTTGTCACATACATTCCAAAATTAATTATGAATCTCTTGTCTCCTTAAATAGACATGTTAAACCATTTTCTTCTCAGCCATACATTTTGCCTCTTAATCTTTACTATTTATTTTTTTGCTTCAACCTTCCTCAAAACTTGTGTCGGTAACATGTTTCATTATCCTTCATCCGATCATCCTTGAATTTTTTTGAGGTGTTTGATCTTCATAACAAACTTCATCTTTAACCTTGGAATCATCTATAATTGTCCAACTCATCTTTTCAAGTCGAAAATCAAATAACTCTCCTTATTTCTCCTTGTCAGTCAATACCATGATGTGTCGGTAACAACTAACTTAGTTAATATTGTACTCGGTATACACTACACTTTCTCATTGTACACTATATCAACTAGGAGTATACTGAATTCTTCATTTATTGACCACATAAATTTGTACATTCTTGATCTTCAATCTTTTATAGAATCATGTAATACAATCAAATCACTCACATAATGTCATAGAATCATCAGTAAGTTACCCAATGAATACCTTATTCATATCTAACTCATACATCTCATTCTCATGTTAATGTCTCATTCCTTCACCATTATTTCCTTCTCTAGGTGTTTGTAACTATCATGATAAGTTGAAGATAGGCAAACTATTTTGTGTAATAGTTGTTTCACTTGGGAGGAGTGTTTTACCCTGATGGCCAAACCTTGGTATCGAGGGTTTGACCCTCTTTCTGAATCCTTTAATAAAATAACCTTATGGGTAAGATTTCCAAATCTCCCTCTTCATCTTTGGTTGGATTTAGTTTTGGAATTTGTGGGTGAGGCTATTGGCGATTTCCAAATGGTGGATTCAGGCTCCTTTGAAATTTTTAAGATGACATATGCTCGTATTCCTGTGGAGGTTGATGTTTCCAAGGGTCTTCCTAAGAAGATAACTTTGGCTTCTTCTTTGGGCTCTTGGACTCAGAATCTTGATTATGATGGAATCTCGTTCAGGTGTAGGAAGTGCCACAAGACTATTCATCTTGTTGCGCGATGTTTATTTGATAAGGTCAAATTGAAGAAACTACCTACTTGGTGGTTGGGGGCTTCTGATCACCATTATACAGTTCACAAAGTCTCTAAGGATGGGGGTTCGGTTTCTTTCTCTCCTTAGACCAATCATGCTTTGGCTGGAGTTTCTATGGCTGCCTTTGTTGCTTCTAATGATGTCTTTGAAGCTACGGATGTTGTCTTTGACGCAACTTTAGTTCAAACTATTTTTTTTTCCCCTTCTGGTGTTGCTACTATTGTCCCTAACCAAATTATTGATGTTGTCTCTGGTCATGGTGTTATTCTTGTCCCTCCTATGGTTTTTTATTTGACTTGAGATTTAGTGGGCTCTTCTTGCTCTTCTTTGGCTGGGCAGAAGGTGGAGGATGGATAGACAATAGTTAAGGGAAATAATTGTATCATTTTGAGCTAGAAGCATGGTAGAATCATCATAGAAGCATTGTAAAAGCATATATCAGCATAATTTCTCATTTTAGAAGTGTCGCTAGTGAGGATTTGAGCTGAGAGCTTCATTTACCACTTCTTTCTAGAGAACCATGAGATGTTATAGATTATAGTTTCATTTTAAATTAGATTTGCATTGTATTTTCTTTAAATTGATGCTAGTTGATCTTAATTTCATGAAGGTGATATTCATCATTATCACCATAATTTTCATGCTTGTATCTTCTATTTTCCATGAATATCTTGTAGGAAATTGGTGAAGTCACGCTTAAGGGAGATCTGTTCACGCCTGCAGTCATTTTACTGCCACCTAAAATCTCTGTACTGACGCCTATTATCTAGAGATTCACGCCTAGCACTGGACTTTTCTCCGGCATTAACTCCTTCATAGTTTCTTGCTGATCATATGCTCATGCCTATGGGAAGTGAATTATTCAGCCTTTGGATCTTAAAGTCACACTTGTGACTCAGGGAGTATCATGTTTATAACTTTTGTTATCACTTTTGTTAAAGCTTTACTCTGCACTTTGGAATAACAGTCACACCTTAAATCCTTTTAATTTCACTTTGGATTATTAAAGTGTCACTTTAAAATAATCATTTTCTACAATTTAAAGTTTTGTTCATGCTTAGGAATAAACTGTATACACTTTTGTAATTTTCAGTATCACTTGTGTCACTACAGAGTGTCGCTTGTTATCTCTAAAATTACACCTGCCAATAGTTTGTTCCCGCCTATTAGCTGGATGATATCACTTGCTACTTGTTGTTTGTATTCACTATTTAATTAATTGAATCACTCATTTAATGTTCTGTTTGTGTGATTTAATAGGAAACGACTAGGCATTCGAAAGTGCAGAAGCCAGAAACTAGATTCAATCAAGAAGGGAAGGCACTAGCTAAGAAGATCAAAAGGGAAAACAAAGCACATATCAAATCCATTCTTGAGCCAACACAAGAGGAAGACAATCAAGTATATCAGAAATACCTTGTTATGATTGAAGCATACAAAAAGAAATTTGTCTCTTTAAATTGGATCTTTAGTCCTTAATTCAAATTTTTGTTTGAAAGATTTGCAATTAGAGTGCTTAAAATTCATTACATAAATGAAACTCATGTATCCTTAATGGGGTGCATGACAAAAGGATTTTAATTTCTCGAACTTCCTCTAGTAGTCTGTATGGATTGCACAAAATCGTACTTCGGTGCATGTGGGAAGCCCCTTAACATACTTGGGGGATGAGAGATTTAAATCCATTTTGAATGGAATAGTTAATAAATCCTTATTAAAGTAGTAAGGCCACCTTTTTAGAGCCATGTTTACAAGCCAATTTGACTTTAGGTAGGCTGTTTGGAATTTCTTCTTGTGTTATAGCCGTGGA
Source organism: Chamaecyparis obtusa (assembly GCA_027943335.1). Lineage (NCBI taxonomy): Eukaryota > Viridiplantae > Streptophyta > Pinopsida > Cupressales > Cupressaceae > Chamaecyparis > Chamaecyparis obtusa. The sequence continues at coordinate 17,683 of BSBK01005969.1, forward strand.
AATGATCAAAAATATACACATTAGATTGTTTTAGAGACATTGATGTGTGTGTTGCGTTTGTTTTTTATTTTCAAACAAGAAAGTTTCAAAAAACCTGATCTTAAACGTTTAAAAAATTCAAAATCTTACAACCTAGTCAGAGAAGTGTGGCCTATGCACAAAAAAATCTCGCCTATCAGAGATTCAGTCACACCTATGACTTGTATAAAAATGTGTAGACACAGTAAAGTCACACCTGGAAAATTTTCAAACCCACCTGTAAAAGCTGGAAACTCCCCTATCAATAGGAAAGTACCACCTATATCACTGCAGAGTGCCACCTTACAATATACCAGTACACGCATATGCAAAATTCAATCATGCCTATACTCGGTTTAGTGATGCCCAAAAATCTAAAAGGGAAAATAGAGAGTACTTGCAGGGGGGGTCAAAAAATTTTAAGCACGTATTTGAGTACCCTTTTCCACATTCTTAATGCTTAGACTTTCAGTTCGGTCAAAATTCTTGTTCTACACTTTTTTGCAAAATTTTACAAAGGACTAGACCCCAGGTAGTATTGACTTTTATCCTCCAAGGTTCATGTCGGCTTTTACTAGGTCCTACTACATCAAGCAAACCTTGCAAGCTGATGGAACTTACTTGAGACAAGAAATCCCTTACCCATGAGATGAGTCTACCACTCCAAGAATACTTGAGAAATCACCCGAACAAGAAGGGGAAGACAACATGATGTATTATGTTAGTTTGGGTAACAAAGGAAATAGTGGCATTGACCTTACTAACCAAGGTGATACCAATAATGGGTCCATTGATCCTAATAATCAAGGTGATGCCAATAACGGGGGCATTGACATAAATACTCAAGGAATTGATACAACCCACCAAAGAACTAACACCGAACCAATGATAGATAATGCCACCGATGATAAAGTTGATGAGGTTGTTCAATCCCCCTATTTCTTAAAACTCATGGAAAAGGAAATGGAAAGAGATAAAGAGAAGTATTTCATGGACCTAGCCCGAGTAGGTCTCAAACTTCCAAAAGATTATGATGTAAATCAACTAAAGCCACCCGAAATTGAAGAAAGTGCCATAGACATTATGAACAAATAGCTCAAGATTTTTCAAATGAAATTGGACACCATGAAGCAAAGTGGGGCTCCCAAGCCTTTTTCCATAGAAGCATTGTGTCCATTCCCATTTGATAAAAGCTTGGTCATGGTGCCATTCCCAATCAATGTAGTGTTCCCCAAATATGACAAGTATGAAGGAATGTCGGATCCACAAGATCACTTACATGAGTTTTGTGCATTGAGCTTAGAGTTCATGCATGATACAACCTATTTAATGAGACTATTCCCATGAAGCTTAGGAGGCATGGCTATGGAGTGGTTTTCAAAACTACCCTCTGGTATTAAGACCTTCAAAGAGATAGCTTCAAAATTTGTGGCCCATTACTCATAGAACATCAAGCATGAGGTCACGATGATAACATTATGTAACACTAAAAAAAAAGATGGAGAGGCATTCCTCACTTTTTTACAAAGGTGGAGGACCGTATTTGCAAGGTATCCTAGGAGTGTGCTCAAGAAACAAAAAATAGATATATTCATTAATAGTTTGAGCACCAAGATGAATTACCAGCTGAGAATGTAATGTCCCAAGACATTTCAAGATCTCATAAAAAATGGAGTAACAACCGAAGAAGTGTTGGTTAAGAGTGGAGAACTTAAATTATATAAAGAGAACAAGAACAACTCTAACAACAATAACTCCAACAATGGCACCAATCAAAATAAGAATTGGTACAATAACAATAGCTGGTATAAAAACAACAAAAAGGGCATAGTTAATGATGGGGTTGTTGACTCTAGCAACTTGAAGATAATTCCCTTTGCACTTACAAGAACACCAAATTAGGTGAATAATGCCAATCAGACCTCCAATGCACCTTCCAACAACAACAATGCTAATAATGGAAACAAAGGAAACAACTCAAGGAGTAATAAAATTGATAAATATTTGGTGCCAACTCCTCAAAGGAACTTCACACCCTTGGGTGAACCCCTCAAAAAGGCACTAAAGACACTCATGACTAACAATGTCATTACTTTACCCAACATTCAGCCTTATGAGCCACACAACAAGCCTAGTTGGTGGAATGCCAATAGCCATTATGAGTATCATAGGATTCGAGGGCACACAACAAATGAATGCTTGCAGCTAAAGAATATAGTGCAAGATTGAATCGATAATGGCATGATCACCATTGATGGACCCCAAAGCAATGAAGACCATACAACATTCAAACAACCCTTTTACAAACATGACAAAGGGGAGTCATCTAATAGCAAGAAGCAAAGTAGCAATAACATTAACTATGTGCCACCTTATGATAACATTGTGAATGCTATAATAATCAAGGAACAACCCCAAAAAGAGGCATCAAATGTTATCACAAGAGGACAGACTTCAAAGATTACCTTACAAGGAGTTGTACCCAAAGTTATTAGCACTCCATAGTCCAATATTATGATCAAACAATCTTCTACAGCAGCAAAACCTTATAGCTTGGTAGATCAGGTTCAAAAAACTCCAATGCAAATCTCTATCTTGGAGCTATTAAAGCTATCCCCTAACCATAAGGAAATTTTAGAAAAATCTCTAGTAGAGATGAATGTTCCTACTAACTTAGAGGAGGGAAAGTTTCAAAACATGGTAGGCCATCTCATTGCACCTCAATGCTTGTCATTCTCCGATCAAGATGACATGTCTATTACACATCCCCAAAACCTACCATTGCATATAGAGGTTTTAATTGAATGCCATAGAGTCAAAAGAGCTCTCATTGATGGAGGAGCTGGCCTTAACATTTGTACATTAAGCCTTGTTAAATCCTTAGGGTTGTCTGAGTCTTGCATTGACCCTACAAAAAAAATCACTATTAAGGCTTATGATGAAGCTGAAAGGGCCTCTAAAGGCATGATCATATTGCCCATTCAAGTGGGACCAGTCAAGAAGGACACCAATTGCCAAGTATTGGACATGAAGTTAACTTATAACATTTTGTTGGGGAGACCATGGATCCACGGGATGCAAGCAGTCCCATCCATGTACCACCAATGCATCAAATTTCCATACATGGGTGAAGAAATCATGGTTGAAGGGGACTCAAGCCTGCTCTGATATTGTAATGCACTCAAACCCCTTCATGAGTTATATATTGCACAAAACTGGGAAGGAATCATTCAAAGAACCACCATTAAAGATACCAAAATGGATGATTCGGTCATAACATTAAATGCTACTCAAAACCCTCCTCAAGCTAGCTCAATGACATCAACTAAGGGAAAGGAAAAGATGAGCTATGAGGGTCCAATTACAAATGAGGGTTCAAATCAAGCACCTAAATTAGAGATTGTACCCTACAAACCCACTAGAGAAGAAAAAGATAAAGTTAAAAAGGAAAACTACAAGAAAATGGATAAGATGATGGTTGCATTTGACAAATAATGCAAAATTAGTTCCAAAGGAGTAGGGGAATACTCCATTTCCCTATTTGACATGCCCATGTCTCCAAGGACACATGGAAAACCATCAAAAGGACCTTTGCCTCATAAGTACAACTCTTACTTTGTAAGAGAAAGTGACAGAGTAGCATTCGACAAAGAGGAGAATGAAGTACTTCAATGGCTTTATCATGATGAAGAGGATACCTCAAACACTCCCATGGAAAGAATCCAACATGTTAATATACAAACCAAGAAATATGGAAAAGGGTTTGAGATAATGCAGAAGATGGGATACAAGGGAAGAGGACCCTTAGGCCAAAGGAATAGAGGTTTACTAGAACCCATTGAACCTACTTGGAGGGAAAAACAAGAAAGATCTGGAGTAGGCTACCAATACAAAGGCGAAAGTTCCAGCCCAATGCAAGATTTCAATCCTCAAGTAAATGCCTTAGAATCTGATGGAGATAGTGATGACTCCCAGGATTATGAGTGGGATACTCTATCTAAGGAATCATGTCATGATAAGGAGGTGATCGCAATACATACTTATGCAAAGATACCAAGGCAAGAAACTCAAATCAATGAAGAACCTAATATCCAAGATCTTAACATAGGGAAAGCACCTACCAATTAAGCATGGATAGATACATTTTGGATGCCTTTAGAGGAGGGAGATTCAAACGTTAGTTTTAATCTGCTCATGGCTTTTCCCATGCTATTTCCCGTAGAAGTCGACGAGGACTCAAGTGAAGGGGATTTTGACCCTTCTTCCATGGACCATCTTGAGGAAGCTCACATCATAGATCTAAATGATACAATGTATGAATCCTCAAACAAAGTCATGTCCATAAACCCTATTGATGACATTTTACCCAATGAAACCTTACTTTTGATACATCCAGACCTCATTGATTGGGACCAAGCCGAGCCAAATGACTTACTTTATTTCCCAAATGACCAAGCAATGAACCAATACCTTAATGCAGTTGAACCCTCTTTTAACAATGAATTCGATATGGACATGATGAGAACACAGGGGTGCAATCTCTTAGTCAAAAGAAAAAAATGAAAAGTTCTAGTGATGAAAACCACTATGTGGCAGCACTAGAACCAAAAAAAGTAAAGATAAGAGACATTTCCTATGGTGAAAACCCAACTATGGCACCAAAGGAAGAGAGATTGGATAACTTGCCCGAACATGAGGAAGAAAGGTCACCTATTCTTATAGAACCAACTGAAAAGGTCAACATTGGGATAGAATTGGATCCAAAATTTATACACTTGGCAGCATCACTTACACCTCTAGAAAGAGAGGATTTCATCAAGTTTTTCCAAGAACAACAAGTGAACTTTGCATGGTCATATGCCGACATGCCCGGATTGGATCCCAATTTCATAATGCATCATTTGAATGTTAGACCCAGGGTTAAACCCATCAAGAAAAAGTTACGAAAAATGCACCCACATGTGGCTCTCCTAGTGAAGGCAGAATTGGAAAAATTGTTAAATGTTGGATTTATAAGGGCAATAGCATATGCTGAATGGATCTCTAACATTGTACCAGTCACAAAGCATGATAAATCCATTCGTGTGTGTACAGATTTTAGAGACTTGAATCTTGCATGCCCTAAAGATGATTTCCCACTTCCGAGCATAAATGCCATAGTGGATTTGACAACGGGTCACTCCATGTACTCATTAATGGATGGTTTTAGTGGCTACAATCAGATAAAAATTGCACTTGAAGACCAAGAAAAGACAACCTTTACATGCCCTTGGGGTACTTTTTGTTGGAATGTCATGCCCTTCGGCCTTAAAAATGCCAGAGCCACATATCAAAGGGCCATGACAACTATTTTCCATGACATGATGCACATCTTTTTAGAGGATTATGTGGATGACATACTAGCAAAGTCCCACGAAAGAGAAGAACACTTAAAAATTCTAACAAAGATATTCATTCAGTTGGAACAATTCAAAGTCATATTAAACCCAAAGAAATGTGCCTTTGGTGTCCAATCTGGTTAGCTATTAGGCTATATAGTTTCTGCTAAAGGAATTGAAGTGGACTCAGAGAAAGTACAAGCCATAATGGACATGGAGATACCTAAGAACATCAGCCAAATGAGATCCTTGCAAGGCAAAATCCAATCCATAAGAAGATTTATTTCTCAATTGGCCAAAAAATGTCATTCCTTCACTAGATTGCTACATAAGGATACTATATTCATGTGGGATGAGGAATGTGATCAATCTTTCACATTATTGAAGACCTATTTGATAAATCTACCTATTCTCATGCCACCAATCAAGGTCAAAGCATTGCTTCTATACATATCTGCTACTGAAAGATCCCTAGGAGTACTTTTGGCACAAGAGGATGAACAAGGAAAGGAAAGAGCTATCTATTATTTAAGTAGGACATTGATCAAATATGAACTTAATTACACATTCATGGAAAGGGCTTGCCTAGTAGTGGTATTTGCATCTCAAAAGTTGAGACATTACATGTTGATGCATAAAGTCAAGTTAATTGCAAAAATTGACCCTCTCAAGTATTTGTTAAGCAAAACTACCTTAACGGGTAGGATAGCCAAGTGGGTTATGATATTGAGTGAATTTGACATTGAATATGTTGATAGAAAGGCAATAAAAGGGCAAGTGATAGAAGATCACTTAGCTAAAAACCCCATGACTTCTACACAAACTATTCAAGTGGAATTTTTGGATTCCACCATTGTAAACATAGAAGCAAAAATGTGGAAGTTATACTTTGATGGCTCCTATACTCAAGGAGGTTCCGGGGATGGCATACTATTAGTCACTCCTCAAGGTTACACCATTCCTAAGTCCTACAAGCTTATATTTCCATGCACAAATAATATAGTTGAATATGAGGCACTAGTCATAGGCATCAAAATGGCCTTAGAGTGGAACATCAAAGAGCTACAAATTTATGGAGATTCTCAACTCATCATCAATCAAGTCAATAATGAATATAACACCAAAGATGAAAAGTTGATGCCATACAAGACTATGATAGATGGATGGAAGAAGTACTTTTCCTTGATCACTTTTGAGTAGATTCCTAGAGAGAAAAATAGAGTAGCTGATGCCATGGCCACCTTGGCTTCCTTGTTACAAAAACTAGATCAAAATGAAAAGTATGAGTTCTTGGTGGAAGAGTTGGTGAAACTAGCATTCAACCTTCCCGAAACCCAAATTGTTTCCCTATTACATGGACATGACTCCCCTTGGTATGGCCCTATATACACATATCTCAAAGACCAAGTACTACCTTTAGACCAATCCTGAGCTCAAAAATGCAACTTCATACACCAATTAGCCCATTATATAATCCTTTTAGAAATAATGTATCGTAAGGGTCTTGATGGGATGTTACTTAGATGTCTAGAGGAAGAAGAGTCTAAGTTAGCTTTACAAGAGGTTCATGAAGGCATTTGCGGGTCACACTCAAGTAGTTTAAACCTAGCCAAGAAAATCTTTCGCTTAGGGTATTTCTGGAAGACATTAGAAAAAGATGCTTACCACTTTGTGAAGATATGCAGCAAATGTCAATATCATGGTGACATGATACATGCATTAGCATAGGAATTACACCCATTTGTTACACCATGGCCTTTCTATCAATGGGGGTTTGATCTAATTGGCATCATATATCCACCTTCTTCAAATGGGCACAAATACATCATAACCGCAATAGAATATTTCACTAAGTGGGTTGAAGTGGTTCCTTTGATAATGACAACGGGTAAACAAATTTCCATGTTTATCTTGAATCACATCATTTGCCGATATGGTATTCCTCATGCCATAATAATAGATAATGGAAAACAATTCAAGAATAAGGATGTTGATGAACTTTGTGCAACATTTCATATCACTCACCACTCCTCATCAATCTATTACCCTCAGGGAAATGGGCAAGCCGAAGCCACGAATAAGAATATATTAAAAATCTTGAAGAGGTCAGTCAATAAATCAGGAAGGGATTAGCATGTTCAAATTAATCTAACATTATGGGCCTATAGAATGAGCATTCGTACACCTATAGGAGCTACGCCATTCTCATTAGTCTATGGGGCTAAAGCAATTCTACCATGAGAGCTTGAAATCCTATCTCTACGAGTGCCATTACAAGGATTCATCACAGATGAAGACTATAGAGTCACTAGACTTCAACAATTGGAGCTACTTGAAGAACATCAAACACAAGCTTATGAGCACTTGAAAGTGTATCAAAATAGAATCTCGAAGAACTATAATAAACATATCAAACTGAGATTCTTTCAGGTAGGAGACTTAGTGTTGTGGGAGAACCCAAAGAATCAGGTTGAAAGAGAGAAGAGAGGCAAATGGGAAGCTAATTGGCTTGGCCCATTCATCATAGTATCTTCATTTGGCACAGGAACCTATAAGTTATCAGATTGTGAAAGAGAGGAACTTCAAGAACCCATCAATGGTATTCATCTCAAAAGGTTCTACACATGAGGGAGATGAAAGAGTATAAAGAGTATCAAATGAAAAGCATCATATTTATTGTACATAGTTCAAAAGCGATCTTGAAAATACCAAAAACATTTGAAAAGCACAAAAGATCAAAAATAGTGAAAAATTGAGCATGAAGAAAGGAAAAACATTCAAATATGATCCTCAAAAAGATGTTGTCTTGGTGAAAACCTAGCAAATAGGTGCCTTGATGATATGAAGAAAAAAAAATGAAAAAAAGAAAAATACAAAAAAATTGAAAAAGAAAAAAAGTGCCTTGGTGAAAACCTAGCAAATAGGCACCTTGGTAGCAAAAAAAAGAGAAAAAGCTTTAAAAATAGAAAAAAGAACTTGATCTATCCAAAAGGCGAAAACTTGGTAAACAAGCACCTTTTGTTCCCTTAAGTTTGTCTTTCCTAGTCACATGTGTACATATTGCATTTCCAACATCCCATTTGTAAACCTTCATTGCATCCATCATTTGTACATAGTCATAATAAAGCTTTCAGTCACATTGTTGCATTTCCTACAACCCTAAGTTTGTCACATGATTGCATTTATCACTTGGGGGTAGAAAAAGATTGGAATTTTGGTACCAAATGGATTCAATAAGTACTACAATCAGTCACGTCAGAAAGAGATTTATCAGAACTTCAGAGAGAGTGATTTTCATGAACCTTTGATGGATATCATTGTTCACAATCTAAGTGTTTGATCCTACAACTTGATCCATGAGCCTTCATTGACTTTATTATTCAGGATTAAAAATTGACAAAACACCTTAATGATCAGAATGTTTGGAAATACTTTTTGAAAATCATGAAACATGGAAAAACACTAAAAGCTTTCTTTTGATAAATTTGTAGGAAATTGACTTTTTATCACATCTCTTTAGCTAATTGATGATGTTTCGACTAGATTGGCCATGATAGAGGCGTGATATTTTCTTGCCTTTGAGTGATTGTTTGGAGGAAGATTCATCAACTTATGAGAGTTCATCTAATGACATGGTCATCAAAGAACCATCAAGGACTATCTCATAAGCGGAAGGATTAACCTTTGCTTGTTTATGCAAACGGATCCCTTGGCTATTTAGATCTTCCATATCTTAATACCAAAAATCCACTTGCAACATTGAATCCATTGACACCGGTATTCAGACTCCCATAGTTTGGTCATCCAACTAGTGAGGGTTGTACCAAGTTCAAAATGAGGTTACCAAATAGCGATAAAAAGTGGTATTCATATCATCATGATGTGGTCAGTGATGATTGTACTAGCTTTCCGGTCCCAAAAATGCTTAATGATGAAAATTTATCCTCACGACATTTTTTTGCTAAAAGCTAGTGACACTTAGGTTGCATTATCATGTTAGATTAATTGCATTATCATGTTAGATTGCATTGCATTATCATGTTAAGTTAATTGCATTTGTTTGTGGTTAATTTCCAAGGATAAGGGGGAACATCAATAAATCTTGAGTCATCAATAACATCAATGAAATGGGGAAGGATCAACATTCAAACATGCATCATAATTCTTGATTCTAAACAATGCAAGTGAGATTATCTTTTGCATTCATGCATAGCATTAATCATTATTCATTACCCATATATCAGAAAAAGAAAAGAAAGAAATCATTTTCCATACATCATACATTCATGTAAACTAAGAATTAGCATTGCATACATCTAAATACTTGAGAAAAAAATCACAAACATAGGAACATACATGTGCATTACCATAAAACATTTTGCATCCATACATTGACAAAATAGAAAAACATCTCATCAAAATCCATACATCATTGCATTCATTTATCGATATCATAAAATAAGATAACTGCATCCATAGCATAAATCAAAGTAAATGCATAACACATCAAATAGCTGCATAAAAAGATAATCTCATAAATCAACTCATCATATATCATCAAAGGAGTATATCATCATATATATCATCAAATCAGTATATCCAAATACAATATCATGAAAGTGCTATATCAAATGTTCTGATCAGGCAAATAACATGAAATATGGAACAGAGGACATCAAAGGGATGAATATGTCATCAATCAATCATGATCCCATGGCATCTGGGCCTCTACTATGTGGTGGAGGGGGAGCTTGAGAAGTGCTCGCTCCATCCTGTCGCTGAACAACCATGGTCGATACAAACTATTGTAGTAAGGAGGTAACCTGATCCAAATGACCCACAATAGTGGACATATTTGTCCTCAGCACCTACATATCTCAGGCTAATAAACCAATCATGGGAGTATCCTGTCCACCCTACCCCTGATCCTGTGGATGTTGTACTAGTGGAGGCACCTGCTATGCCAAAACCTGTGCCCTGTGGTGCCTGATCCTGCTACGCACCATCATCCTAGTGTGCTAAGGCAACCCGCTGTAGCTATACCAAAGGATCTAAACGTCCAAGAGCCTATCTAGCCACATCAATATGCGTCTACCTCCGTGCTCTCTGTTGATGGTGAGCTCTATCCTGTCTCATGGCTGCTCTAGGAGGGACCACATTAGCCTGTCTATCCCTACCACCACACCGACCATGTTTGTCCCTCACTCATCCTCTACCTACCACACTTGGAGGATCTCTACATCCTTGTCCTCTCCTATGTCTACCACCACCACCATCATTGCTGCCACCATCACATCATCTAGGGATAGGCTCTACGAGATCAGTGAATTGAATAAACCTATTCTGAGCCCACCAATCTACATACTCATGAGACATACCAGCATTCGCAACACCTGTAAACATCTCCCATCTACACATAGTCATGCCCGTAATCTGATCTAAAGAAAACTCATAATCAATGCACGGACCCCACATAGATGTCTCTGCCTATACTCGAGTGTATAAAGCATTTCCTTGAGGCATACCCTACACCTGACCATACTATCTCAAAACTCTACCGAAGTAGAATCACTCAATAGTAGTCGTGGTGCACCCAATCATCCAGCAAGGGGCAAACATATATGGTAACTTGTCATCATCCTCTCTCCATCGATCACAACTGAGGTAGGGACACCACTAAACCTGATCAATATCATCTATCTAACATCTCCAATAATCCAGGTGACCCAAGTGATGCTGTATAACCATCCTAGTATATAGAAAAGCATAGGGGAATCCACGGGGCCGTCTCCTATCAGAAATGGGCCTAGTAATGAGAATATGCTCCCATATCCACAACTGCAAAACAATCACACCAGCTGATAAAGAAAAACTCTATCTATACACTACCTAATGTAAATCATGATATAACTATGCTAGGATGCAAGAACCCCAATCAAAACGTCAAGGATGAGCAAGAAAATCCTCCAATATCCTACCCCATTCAACAGAAAAACTGTGACCTCATCGGTCAGGAAGGAGCAAACCACTAATCAAAGCACCAAGTACGGATGGCAATGTTGGAAAAGAAGCAAACTATGGCCATGTAATAGTATCACCATCACCTATAGTGTTGTCCCTGAACACTCATCAACAGATAGTCGAATCATAGATAGAGTCGTAATATACCAACTCTCCTCTACAAGGGATCTGTAACAATCGATACACATCCTTAGGTGTGATTGTCATCTCTCCATAGGGTAAGTGAAATGTGTTGTGGTCGGAGTGCCATCGCTCCACCACTTCAATTAGTAACCTATGGTTCATCTAGAACCATGGGAGGTCAAGCAGGAAACTCAAACCACATCGCTCAATCACTCGAAACTCAATGATCATTAGTGTTTGACCTAAGTCAATAACCCATGATGTAACTGATCGAATGTATAAAGTAGGGAAGTGAGCTTGTTGGCAAAGCAAAGGAATCATATTAGTATACCATACTAAGGAATTATCTCAAGTCAATCAATCTTATCAAAAAGTATCAAGTAATCACACCCAGTATCATTTGTTCATGTCTTTGTATCCTAAGAATGAACTAAGCAGTATCAAAATCATATCAATTTTCACACTGATTGATTTATCCTATCAGTAACTATCCTAAGCAGATTGACAAATCATATTCTATAGCAACACTATTCTAATATCCTAAACCAATTGTTTTGTTGCAAGTAACAAACCTAATCTAATCATCTGAATCTATCATCAAAAGTTATCAAATTTTTCATTAGATGCAATCAAATACAAGTGAAAAATTCTTCAAAAAAATCAGCAGGCATGATTTTCCTCACGTCAAGTGACATTTTACTTAAGGCGATAGCAGAAGTTTCTTAAGTGACATTATTCTGGTGTTAGGCAATAGTTTAAATGCCACGCGATAGTAAATCATGCAACACGACAACAAAAAGTGTCCTAGGTGACAGTAAAATCGCTAGGGTTTGCATACACGATAGCCTATATGAAAAGGGGCATTTTGACCTAGTTGTAGGCATGAATATTCTGATCCTAGGCAAGAGTAAAATTTTCCTAAGCGGTAGTAAAACACACAGAAGCAGGAGAGAAAAGTGCGGAGGTGATAGTTAAAAGGTCTACATGACAGTAAACTAATTCTAAGCATGACTTTACATGTTAAACACAACGATGAAATCTAAAAATGCTAATAAATGCACCATAAATGTAAAGATGGAGTTGGGAATGACTTATTGGAGGTCCATAGTTAGGTGGCCTCACATATCTCTGGCACCTCTTGAATCTATGCTCTTGAATCAGCACAACCATCTCAAAATTCAGCAAAGGATCAGAGCAAAATCACCAAGGATGAAAAGTAAAAATGAATAGTAACTAAAGGTTTATCAACCTATTTAAGGTATTTTGACCTAATTTTGGAGGTGAAAATGGACGTGGACCTACATTAACTAATCAAAACAAATGGGGCATATTCTTAAATCATGGTATATAATCAAAAGGTAAGAAATAAAACATATTCGATATATCCACCATCAAAATATTTTTCAAATCAAGAAATTAATATGTTTTAATTTCTGAGGGGGCATTAGGGTATCAAATTAAAGTTGTAATCAAACATCATGAAATCAGTGGGGCATCAAAAAAAATTTGTTTCATCATCAGAGGTAGCAATCAATCAGTATCAGAGACATATCAGTGAACCAGCAATCAGGACCCAAAAAGTGATCATGACTCACAAGAATCTTTGAATCAATGTTCTTCGTACATCAATTCAAAGAGGGGCATTTGTAGACACGTAAAATTGGACAAGTGCTTTAAAATGCATTAAAATCAATAAAATGCTCTAAATCATCAAAAGGCTTCAAATCAATTAAAAAGGGACATAATTAAATAAAGTTGGACAAAATCAATGAAAACAAAGGAGAAATCAAATAATGATGTTAAATAATTAAATCAAAGCTTAAAGGGGCCAAAAATAATATATAATTGATTTTAATCAATTAATTGTATAGTTGTTTAATCAAAAATCAAAATGAACCCATTATCCTTCCATGGCTAAATTTAATTAATTAATTGAATTTAATAAATCCTATTTTCTTTCAACAAAGTTGATGAACCAATAAAAATTGAGGACAAAAAGACATAAATCACTCAAACATTTAAATTGTCCAAAGCTTTGAAACCATTTAAAGGCTTGTCCCCTCATTTGTCCCCCCATTTATGAACAAAGCAAAGTATTTGACTCAACCAACGGTTAATCATGATTACTTCACTCTACCCCATACCCTTGGACATTTACTATAAATATGAGGCATTTTGGAGAGCATTTTCATCTTAGAATTTCATTTGCAAAACATTGTTACTTAGGCAATTGAAAAGCATTCTAAGAGCATTTTGAGCATTTAACATTATAATTGTATCATTTTGAGCTACAAGCATGGTAGAATCATCATAGAAGCATTGTAAAAGCATATAGCAGCATAATTTCTCATTTTAGAAGTGTCACTAGTGAAGATTTGAGTTGAGAGCTTCATTTACCACTTCTTTCTAGAGAACCATGAGATATTATAGATTATAGTTTCATTTTAAATTAGATTTGCATTGTATTTTCTTTAAATTGATGCTAGTTGATCTTAATTTCATGAAGGTGATATTCATCATCACATAATAGTTATCTAAATTATTATTGTAATAACGAAAGAAGATATTATTAATAATATTATATATAAGATTATTAATAGTTTAATAAATAAATCAATAAAAATATATATTAATAAATTAAATAATAAGTAAATATAATAATATCATATAATATAATCTATTATGATACCAAAACAACAAAATCATAATGTTAAGGACCATTCAATCAAACATAGTCGACTATAGTCAACAATGAAAGTGACCGTCCAAAAGGGAGACACGACATTTGGTCCGAGTTACCTCCTTTCCAAATATACAAGGACACAAACAAGCACACATTATTAGCTATGACGGTCAGCACTGGAGAATAAACATGATAAGTTTAAGGAAATATGGGGGCATTCATCTCAATTAAAACAACACCCTCAGTATATGCATAATAGATACTCAGGGATTAATGAAGGACTCAAACTACAGTGAACTAATTTCATGGTCAACAGTCAGAAAATATATGATTAGGAGAAGAAAAAATTAAGTAACATTAGTAGTTAGCTAATAATATTAAGTAACATTGTATTAAGAATGAAAATGTGAGTAATTAAGGAAGAACAAATTAAGTCCAACAGGCTGCGATAATATATCTGAGAAAATAGAATGATAATAGCAATTAAAAGATTATTACTAATAAAGGATGCAATTAATAATGTTTGAAGAGGATATTCTTTTCAAATGAATTAGTAAGTTCCAAGAAGTGCGATTATCCAAGAGAAGAAGCAATGAAATGATACGCCTTTGATAGGTGGCCTTTCAGTTCCATCGTAAGGTTAAAAGCATAAGCTATCTCTAATTTTGTCAACACATACGTATTAGATAAAAGGACTATATTTTTTCCATTTGAATACTCACATTAGCAAGGGGAAATTACTCTAAAATAGTAACAACATATCCACAAATCAAATTACACATTGAAACTATTGTATAATACTATCATTGAGAGAATATTAGCTCATTGATATGCCAGACATTCCTTCATTTTCAGATTGGTGAATCTATAATAAAACCAGTCCTAGTTATTATGAAATTATTTGAGAAAACCCATTGAAATTATACATATCCATTGAGAAATTCAAGAACACAATAAGATTTAGTACAATATTATTCATTAATAAGATTTAGTACAATATTATTCATTAAGAAGAAAAGAAAAGAAAAGAAAAATTCAGAGGAAACATTACAAATCTAATCCAAAATGGGAGTTTTAGAGAAAAATGAATTGGGTCCTACGTGGGACATTACAACCTATATATCGTTCTTATGAGATGACGTATTTATTGATACAATCGAGCTATTATGACATTGATATATGCTATCCTTTACTCCCCATTGTGGAACTAGATGTTTAATAGCTATATGTTGATGTTAGCTTAGGTTTTCATTTTTGTGCCTTTGTATTTTCAACCAAGTTCATAATTTGATTTTTTTTTGCCTTCTTTTAGCGTGTGTGTGAATAAAATTTTCTAAAATCTAAACCAATGTTTTTGACTCATTGGTTTAAGACTTCTTCTGTCTCAGAACTTTACCACTCATGAATCAACATTTTTGCAAACCAACATTTCTGCAAGTAATCAATGCCTTTGTCTAATTCAGTGTTTACACCCAGTTTGATTTTTTCTGGTTCTTGACTGTTATTTCTTTTCTTGGATTATTGTCAAGTTATGTGATGGCTCTATGTTGGTTTATGGATGGTTTAAAAAGTTAAAGAACATGTATGTTTAACCATGTTAGAAACATTTTCTTTGGGCATAAAATGATTATAAATTATATGGAATTGAGGATGGCATCACTCTCCTCCTAGTTTAGTCATGAGTTCTTGTTGGCTTAGCCTCTTGTGAATCATGGACATTGTCTGAATCCTTATAGGGAAGTCTCGTGAACATTTGTTCTCCATTTTGAGTATGTAATTTGGTTGTCTTAGAAACCTTTGGAAGTGCTTGCTAGTCTTTTGCTTGTGCATGATCATGTGATGATTTTGATGTATTCTCTTGCATGTTTATATCTTGCTTATGTTTATAGTTATGTTATGCACATAGTTACATAAATTTTATTCTGTGTTTCAAAAAAAATTGTTAAGTGCATATTTAACCATTTTGTTCCAAGGGTTCCTTGGTGAGGCATTACAGAATGGGGTCGTGTTACAGGATTTCAACAATACCTTAGTGGTTTTGATTCCAAAGAAAGAGGAAGTGGAGTCCTTTGAGGATTTTCACCAATATCATTGTGTAATGTGTTTTACAAAGTTATTTCAAAGGTGGTTGCAAATAGACTTAAGATAATTTTGGGCTCATTGATTCCGAAGAGCAAAGTGGATTTACTCCAAATAGATCTGTTATAGAAGGAATTATCATATCTCAAAAGGAAATTCATTTAATTAGATTGAATAATTAGAGAAAGATGTTTGTGAAATTAGACATCTGGAAAGCTTATGATAGAGTTAATAGAGACTTATTGTATAGATTTTTGGAGAAATTTGAATTTAGTGATTTTTTGGGTTTCTTGGATCAAAGGTATGACTGCTATGTATCGTGGCTACATACTAGCCAATGTAATGTTGGAGATTTGCAAGCTAGTACTGACTGCATGTTTGTCATTGATGACAACATATGGAAAGTAGCATGCGTGGAAGTCCTATGCAGTAAGATTTTAGTATATGAAGCATGGACATGATTTCAGCATGATATCATGGGCGTGGAGGTTAACTGTTAGTACAGACAGTTATATAGCAGCTGGTATCAATAGTATTCCTAACAGAGTAACAGACAATGTTCTGTGTATAGTTGTTCATACAGTTATCATAGAGCCTTGCATACTTGGATATATGTTGAAGACATATTAGTAATGTTTCAATTATGGATGCATAGTCTGATATTCAATAGAAGTGAAGTTATGCAGTCACTATTCGCCAGCAACAGTTTCCTATGTTTATTCAAAAGAGTCGACAAAGATTTTATTGGTTCTTGAGTTGCGCCCATCTTTAGGGTATGTGCCCTTGGAGTTAAGCTTAGAGAAGAGTTATTGATGTTCGGTTAAGAGCGCATGAGTTTATTCAGTTTGAGGAGAAAGATCCAATTGTTTTAGTAGAGCCAACAGTGTGTAGCTTGCATCTATAACTATCTTGTTGGACAGGTCCCAGAATGTGTTGCGTGCATAATAGAGCCGACAGAATGTTTATCAAAGTTTGTTATGGTTTCTCTAATATGATTTCAAGGTGGTTCTAACAGGCCAACTTGATTATATCATTTAGAGGAAAAATATTTATAGGCAGTCATTTGTGACTGCTTGAGTGTGGTTCATAGTTGATTAAGAAGAGTAGAGTAGAGTTTGTGAAGTGTTGAACCATCAGAGGACGGTCTATGTGACCAAGTAAAGTATTTGTGCTATATATTGAAACTGATCTAGATAGCGGGTCAAAGCACAGCTCACCAAGATCCAGATATAGTGTGTATCTGTTATTCAGAAGGTTGTAGCCTTCGCCCATTTGAGTAGTGAGCTCTTGGACAGTGCGTCCTCTCCCCTAATAGGGATAATTGTAAAAGACTCCTAATAGGGTTTGACCCTTGACTAGGTCTACTGTACTTAATATATTGTAAAGTTACTCCTAACAGGGTAAAGGATCTTCTAACAAGGATCATAATACACTAGTGCAGAATATTAGTGGGTGTCAATTCCCACCAGGGTTTTTACCTATTTGGGTTTCCCCGTAACCAAAATTTTGGTGTTATGTTCAAGTGTTCTTTCATTGTGTTTATGCTTTATGTTTAAGTATACTTAATTGGATAAAGAATTGAATCTTGTAGATAACTGATTCACCCCCCCCCCCCTCTCAGTTATCTCTTGGGACTATTCCTAACAATTAGTATTAGAGCCAAGTGCCTCGGACAGAAAGTTTAACAACTTGAGGTTGATCAGATGGCATTCTTCAGAAAAGAAAGTCCTATGTTTGACGGAGAGAATTATCTAGATTGGAAGAACAAGATGGTGACTCATTTGCAGTGCATTACTTTTGAAATTTTTGATGTAACTATCAAAGAAGTCAAGATTCCTACTTTAGAAGACCTTGCAAAGGATGATGCTACTGAGAAGCAAAAGGAATTATTTCATCAGAATGCAATAGCCAAAGAAGCCCTTATCAGCACCCTATTTGATAGTGAGTTTTTAGAAATAAAGAAGGTAGATACAGCTCATAAAATATGGAAGCACCTAGAAGACACATTTGAAGGAGACAAACAAGCAAAGGATGCACGCAAAAAAACATCGAAGAAAAGATACAATACATTGGAGATGCTACCTGAAGAAAATATCAGAGCTTACAATCAAAGAATAAATGAAGTAGTTGCTGGAATCAGAAACAATGGTGGAGAAATTTTAGAAGAGGACATTATGGACAAGCTAATGACTACCCTCACTCCTAATTATGAAATCAAGATCAACATCCTTGATGAGACCATGTAGCTTACATCAAATTTCAAGAGAGAGACCTTGATTAGCAAAATCAGCCTTTGAGATTTCAAGATTGAAGACAGAACCTAAAAGTGAGATAGCCTTCAAAGCAACAGTTCATGGTAAGAATTCTGCAAGTACTTCTAGTAATTTTGATGATAATGATGAAGAGAAAACACTAGATGACTTCATTGCTATGATTTCCAAAAGAGAAAAGAAAGGAAAAGGAAAATATGAAGGTCAATTTCCATTTAAATACTTTTCATGTAATAAGATTGGTCACTTTGCATCCAAGTGTCCCTTAAGAGCTAGAAAATTAAAAAATGATTACAAGCCTAAATTCTCTAAGGAATGTTATTATGCTAGAGATGGATTTTCAGATGATGATTCAGTTGAAGAAGAAATTGGATTTATTGCTATCATAGAGAAAATGAACAATAAGTCAAATCATGAAGATGAGAAAGAGAATCAAGAGCTAGCATTGATTTCCCAAGCTGATATAAAGACATACTGGATTATAGATAGTGGTTGTTCTCATCACATGACAGGTGATAAAGATAGATTTGTTCATCTGGACAAATACAATGGTGGCATGGTTAGATTTGGAGATAACACTCATAAACCAATAGTTGGTAGAGGAGCCATCACCTTGGATGGAAAGAATAGTACTGATGATGTTCTCTATGTAGATGGTTTGAAACATAATCTTCTTAGTGTTGGTCAGCTACTTGGAAAATGATATCAGTTGGAGTTCAAAGATGATAAATGCATCATTAACAACAAGGATGGTGTTATGATTGCATCAGGCTCAAAGACAAGAGGTAATATTTTTCAACTCAATTCAAAAGCAAGTTGTTTTGTTGCTAAAATTGATGACAATTGGTTGTGGCACAAAAGACTGTCATATCAATTTTGATAACATAGTAAAGATAAGTAATGTAAAAGTAGTAAGAGATCTACCTTGCATAGCATAGCCAGTTGATACTATATGCTTGGAATGTGTGATGGGAAAGCATGTAAGAAATTCATTCAGGAGCAAACACAATTCAACAAAGAACAGGTTGGATTTGATTCATTCAGACCTATGTGGTCCAACTCAAACAAGATCATACTATGGTGAAAGGTATTTCATTTTGTTTGTTGATGATTATACTAGGATGATGTGGGTTGCATTCTTGAAAGATAAGTCAGAAGCATTTGAGAAGTTCAAAATATTCAAGGCCAAGATTGAGAATGAATCTAGACTAAAAATAAAATGTTTGAGATCAAATATAGGAGGAGAATTCACATCTAATAGATTCTATGAGTACTGCAAAGAACATGGCATAAAGAGACAGTTAAGTGCACCTAGAACCCCTCAGTAGAATGGAACTACAGAGAGAAGGAATAGGATCATCCTTGATACATCGCGCACCATTATGATAGAAGGAAAAGTTGCACACACCTATTGGAGAGATGCAGTCAATACAATAGTCTACACCATCAATAGGATTCAATTAAGGCCTGGCGCTGACAAAACACCATATGAGCTATGGTTTGGTAATGTTCCCACAGTAAAATACTTCAGAATATTTGGAAGCAAGTGCTACATCAAGAGAGATGAAGCAGTAGGCAAGTTTGATACAAGAAGTGATGAAGGTATTTTTCTTGGTTACTCTACTAAAAGCAAAGCTTATAGATGTTTCAATTTAAGACTAAAGAAGATCATAGAAAGTGCTCATGCTAAGATTGATGAAAAGTTTATGGTTCAAGAAAGATATCAGGATTACTCACCCATGATTGAAGATGAACCCAGACCCTCCACTAATGAGACAGTCATTGAGGAAATGTTTGACAGTGTTGATGTGTTATTCAATGACCCTGAGACAAGTGAAGAAAGTACTCCTAAGGCTGATGAGTCAGCGTCACCTAAAGTTCCAAAGTTTACATCTAGAAATCATTCCAAGAAAGACATCATTGGAGATCAGAGTGACAAAGTATTGACTAGAGCGACAAAGTATTGACTAGGTCACAAGCAAAGAACTTAGCTAGCAGTGAAGCAGTATGTTTACTATCTGAGATTGAACCCTTAAGTGTTGAAGATGCATGTAATGATTCTAATTGGCATGATGATATGAAAGAACTTGATCAGATTATTAAGAATGACACTTGGGAACTGGTCCCAAGACCTAGTGATAAGAATGTGATTGGAACAAAGTGGATATTCAGAAACAATATGAATGAAGATGGTACAGTAGTAAGAAATAAAGCAAGATTAGTATGTAAGGGATATGCGCAAAAAGAAGGCATTGATTATTCAGACACATTTGCACCTATGAGTAGATTAGAAGCTATTAAGTTGTTTCTAGCTTATGCTACAGTCAAAAACTTTAAAGTTTATCAGATGGATGTCAAGTTAGCATTCTTGAATGGAGATTTAAAAGAAGTATACATTGAGTAGCCAGAAGGATTCATCTTATCAGACAAACCTAATATGGTATGCAAATTGAAAAAGGCCCTCTATGGACTTAAGCAAGCCCCTAGAGCATGGTATGATAGACTAGATGAATATCTAACAAAGATTGGACTCAAGAAAGGAGTAGAAGATTGCAATTTATTCATTAGAGAGACATCTGAAGGTCTACTACTTGTAGCTATATTTGTTGACGACATTATCTTTGGAGGTAATGACAAACTAAGTGCAAATTTTCCAAAGAAATGCAGAATGAATTTGAGATGAGTATGATTGGTCCTATCAAATACTTTTTGGGACTAAGTGTGTAGCAGACAGAAAAATGATTTTTTATTAATCAATCCAAGTATGTGAAAGAGATACTGAAGAAATTCAAGATGGATGATTGCAAACCAGTAGAAACCACTATGATCACTAGATGCAAGCTTACAAAAGAAGATGACTCACCAGCAGTAGATACAACATTGTACAAATCTATGATTGGTAAACTCATATATCTTACTCAAACTAGACCTGATATTTCCAATGCAGTTGGCATAGTTGGAAGATTTGCAATAGAACCTAAGAAAAGTCACCTCATGGCAGTAAAAAGAATATTTAGATACTTGCAGGGCACTATAGATTATGGTCTATGGTATCCTAATTCAGAAAATGTTGAGCTTCATGTGTACATTGATGTAGATTGGGTAGGATGTGTTGATGACAGAAAGAGTACATCAGGTGGAGCAGTGTTTCTTGGTAATAGACTTTCCAAGTAACAAAATTGTATTTCTTAGTCAATGACAGAAGAGGAGTATGTTTCAACAGCCTTGAATTGTTCTACAATTGTTTGGATCAAGTAGATGATAAAGGATTTTGGAATTCAGATTGATTATCCTATTGTTATTCATTGTGATAACACTAGCACTATCAATATGTCGAAGAACCTTGCAATGCATGCAAAGAAAAAGCACATTGAGATCAAGTATCACTTTCTAAGAGAGAAAGTGGCAGAGAAAGAAGTCAACTTGGACTATGTGAGTACAAAAGATCAATTAGCAGATATATTCACAAAGCCCTTATCTAAGGATACTTTTGAGTACCTCAAGGAGAAGTTGGGAGTTATTCCCTTCCCTGATTCTGCTTAGAAGAAAGAAGGAAAGGCATCATTCCTCAGGGACTAATGGAAGGTTGACTACTCTACCTCAGGTGTAGTACCAGTGCTTAAAATGAATGGCACCCTTTGCCATTGATGTCAAAGGGGGAGTAATATACAGAGTCATGAAAAATAGAAGTAAAAAGGAGTAATATACTAAGGGGGAGCAGCATTTAGATATGACATCAATTCAGTTGAGGAAATGGAGAATATTGGAAAATATTGCAGTAGATGGAGGATTCATCTTTGGGGGAGTTTTTGAAGAGGAAATGGAGAATTTTATAAAAGAAATGCTCATTTGGGTTGGAGGTAGTTTTTCATTCCACATGTTGCCATCAATGCCAAAGGGGGAGATTGTTGGAGATTTGCTAGCAGGCCAGTACTGACTGTATGTTTGTCATTGATGACAACATATGGAAAGTAGCATGCGTGGAAGTCCTATGAAGTAAGCTTTCAGTATATGAAGCATGGACATGATATCAGCATGATATCATGGGCGCAGAGGTTAACTATTAGTATAGACAGTTATATAGCAGCTGGTAGTGTTCCTGACAGAGTAACAGACAGTGTTCTGTGTATAGTTGTCCATATAGTTATCATAGAGCCTTGCACACTTGGTTATATGTTGAAGACATATTAGTAATGTTTTAGTTATGGACGCATAGTCTGATATTCAGTAGAAGTGAAGTTATGCAATTGCTATTCACCAGCAGCAATTTCTTGTGTTTATTCAAAAGAGCCAACAAAGATTTTATTGGTTCTTGAGTTGCACCCATCTTTGGGGTATGCACCCTTGGAGTTAAGCTTAGAGAAGATTTTTTGATGTTCAGTTAAGAGCGCATGAGTTAATTCAGCTTGAGGAGAAAGATCCAGTTGTTTTAGTAGAGTCGACAGTGTGTAGCGTGCGTCTACAATTATCTTGTTGGACAAGTCCTAGAATGTGTTGCATGCATAGTAGAGCCGACAGAATGTTTATCAAAGTTTGTTATGGTTTCTCTAATATGATTTCAAGGTGGTTCTAATAGGCCAACTTGATTATATCATTTAGAGGAAAGATATTTATCGGCAGTCATTTGTGATTTCTTGAGTGTGGTTCATAGTTGATTAAGAAGAGCATAGCAGAGTGTGCGAAGTGTTGAACCATTAGAGGAAGGTCTATGTGACCAAGTAAAGTATTTGTGCTATACATTAGAACTGATCCAGATAGCAGGTCAAAGCGCAGTTCACCAAGATCCAGATATAGTGTGTATCTGTTATTCAGAAGGTTGTAGCCTTCACCCATTTGAGCAGTGAGCTCTTAGACAGTGCGTCCTCTCCCCTAAAAGGGACAATTGTAAAAGACTCCTAACAGGGTTTGACCCTTGACCAGGTCTACTATACTTAATATATTGTAAAGCTACTCCTAGTAGGGTAAAGGATCTTCTAACAAGGATCATAATACACTAGTGTAGAATATTAGTGGGTGTCAATTCCCACCAAGGTTTTTACCTATTTGGGTTTTCCCGTAACCAAAATTTTGGTGTTGTGTTCAAGTTTTCTTTCATTGTGTTTATGCTTTATGTTTAAGTATACTTAATTGGATAAAGAATTGAATCTTGTAGATAATTGATTCACCCCCCCCCTCTCAGTTATCTCTTGTGACTATTCCTAACATGTAAGTCCAGATGGATTTTTTCTACGTCTTAAGGGTTAAGGAAGGGATATCCTATTTCTCCCTTTCTCTTCATTCTTATTGTAGAAATACTATGTAGACTAATATCTAAACGAAGGGACCAAGGTCAATAAAAAGGAGTTTTAGTTGCTAGAGGAGTGGATCTAATCTCTGACTAGCAATTTGCGGACGACACTCCCTTGATGGATGAGGCTACTTTATAGGAGGCAAGGGTTATGAAAAGTGTTTTGGATGGATATAGAAAGCTAGCAACGGGGCAAATGATCAATTAGAGGAAGCTAAAGATCTTCTTTTTAACACAAATCAAGATGGACAAAGAGAAATTTTTAGAATTTTCAGGATACGATGAGGAAGACTTCCGGGTAGATTTTTAGGTATCCCTTTGTTTTTTAGATATGTGCAAGGCTTCTCTTTGGAATGGTTTGATAGATGGGTTATTTGGTAAACTAGAGAGCTAAAAAAGTAAGTGGCTTACTCTAGCAGGGAGAATTCTAATGTTGAAAATTATCATCTTTGTCATGCCTCTTCTTAATGATGTGTAAAAATCCTTGGGAAAGTGATTAGAACTATAGAAGAGAGAAAGAGGATTTTTTGGGGAATGAAGCTCAAGATCCAGCTAAAATTCCTCTCTTGACATGGGAAAACATATGCAAACCAAAACATTTGGGAGGTGCAAGACTGAGGAATTGGAAATACTTGAATGAGGCTATGGGTGCAAAACTTGTGTGGCATGCGTATAAGTTTCTAGAACATTTAAATAGGTTAAAATCTTAGGAGCCAAGTACCTAGACAACAATGATAGGATAATAATGTTGATGATTTGAGACCCCCCTAGTCAAGGATCTTCTCTTTGGAATTTTATAGATATAATAGATCATATCACATAGCAATTGTGAAATGGTAGAAGGGCTAATTTTTGGGCCGATTCATGGGATGGTAAGGTAGTGTTGGTCAATTAAGGTAACCTTGATAGAATCAAGTTAGCCTTTGAGCAACATTAGGGAATGAAGGTAAGTGATTTTGTTGAGTTCAAGTACAATCATTTTGGGGGTGAATGGGGATGGAAACATCCAAGTGAGTTGATTTTGATTGAAAATGTCACAAATATTTTGAAAGACATTTTCAAAAATAGACCTTTAGTTTTGTTTGGAGTGGAAGATGAGATTATATGGTGTGGATCTATTAAAGGGGATTGCTTAGTGAAAATAGGTTATAAATTAATTGAGAATGCAACTAGATTATGGATGAATGACTGGGCTCTTTGTGCTAGAACAAATTTTGCCTTCCTAAATCGGGGCCTTCGCATGGTTAGCTTTCAGAGGGAGGATAATAACTTGTGATAAGCTTAAGAAAATTGGCTTTTTTGGTCCTTTTAAATACTTTCTTTATAATAGGGAGGAGACTCTGAATCACCTTTAACTTAATTGTGATTTTTCACAAGAATGTTGGAAACATGAAATGAAACAACTTGGTTGGTATAGCCCTCTCCCTAGTTCTTTAAGAGATCTAGCTAAGAGCTAGTATCTGTCAAAAGCAAAGCCATCCTTTTCAAGTATTTGACAGAATTTTTCATCTATGATCATTTGAGAAATTTGGAAGGAAAGAAATAGGTGAATATTCTAGGAAAAGAGTGAAGATCTGAAGCTTTTCCTATCTCATCTTGAGAGGGAAATCTCAAAATTAGTTATGAATGTTGCATCCCAAGTGAATGTGGCTAAGGTTCCCTTTAATCAAGAAGACTTACATATGCAATAGCGTTGGTTGCTAATCAAGTTCATGTCTGTTAATGGGTTGTTGAGGGCTAATCCTCCTTTTTCTTTAGTTACGGTAGTGACATGGATTCCATTGGATAAAGGATGGATTAAAGTTATCTTTGACAAAGTATCAAAGGGTAGCTCGGGCCCTTCTGGTGTGAGCTATGTTGTAAGGGATTGGACCGATAGTATTTTTTTGTTAAGAGTGAGGAAATTATTGGATGGTACTAATAATGAGGCAAAGGTTTAGGTTGCTCTTGTAGGAATAAAGATGGCAAAGTTCTTGCAAGTGTCCAAACTTCATTTGGAAGGTCACTCATTAGTTATAATCAATTTGCTATTGTCAAAGGTGAGTCTGGAGGTTAGTATCTCAATAAGTATGGTCAACTAATCACGTCCGTTTTGGTTTCCTTTGAAAAGTACAAGATTACCCATGTATTGAGGGAAGGGAATGAAATTGCTGACACAATCTCAAAAATTGGTGTTGCATTGCAAGATCAAGGCAGAGAAGAGCTTGTAGAGGATTTTCAGGATACTGAAGAGAAGGAATTAGAATAGATACAATGATGTCTTTTAAATGTGTTGAGTTTGGTGAAAGGAGCTCCTATTGGAAGCATTTAGAGTTTTAGCCTATAAGGATGCATTTGCTTTTATTTAAAATCAATTATTTTTTAATCTAATCATTCTTGGTTGGGTGAACGAAGGTAAACCTGATAGTGAATATTTTGATTTTGATGATGGTAAGGTGGCAAGTACAATAACATTATGGGAAATCACATTGTCTTTAATATGCACATGCAAAGCTCGAGGTGGAGGATTGGTGTTATGCATTAGTAATTGGTTAGAAGCATCTGGAGGAAGCCTTGTAGCTCATGGATAGGATTTAATTCATTTTCCCTCTTCTTTTATCAAAATATTTTGTGGGCTTGTGGTGTGCAGGTGTATTGGGTTGCAAAGTGCCAAATAGGGAGACATGGAAGCAAATTTTGCACTGCACACTCTAAATCAAATGCAAGCTTTTAGAGGGGAAGTAAGGTTGAAGAGGTTGAAGGGGATCTTTTTGATTCATGATCCTAAGTTTTGGCAATTCTTTGAGGTGATTTTGGGTGAAATGATTTTTAAAACAAACAATTGTTTCAAAACTAGCATTGATGTATCATTCACATTCTTCGCTTGGGATCTTCAACTGGGTTCCAAAAAGGATGCTTTGATGATTATGTGAGCTTGTGTTATACCCCAATGGTCTAGGGGAATGATCCTAATTCTAGAAATGGTTAAATTGGGTGTCGGGATGAGAGCAAGGAGTGGATTTTAGAGAGTGGTGGAGGGATCTACAGCAAGCTTTAAGCCTTTTTTGGTCTAAGGTTTGTCAACAAGGAAGGAAGAACAAATTGTAGAGCCTTGGGGAGGATGGGAATGTTCCTTGATTTTTTGCAGGTATGGGAGGAGGAGAAGCATCTACTAGAACTCGAGAAAAGGAGACCCAATAAGGCCCAATTGGACACAAAGGGTGGCCTATCAACAAATCCAAGGGCCCTATCTACAAGGCCAAGGTCAGCATGTAGGTGCTAGTGGTTTTTTTGTGAATGCTTTTGTTAAATAGATTCACTATTTTGTTCATTTTCTTGGTCTATGAAAGCCCATTTTTGTTATTGATGAGGCTTGTCAGTTTATTCTTGTTTTAGCATATCTGGTCAAGGAATAGCTCTTCCCATTTTGTA
The DNA here is from genome assembly GCA_027943335.1 of Chamaecyparis obtusa. Lineage (NCBI taxonomy): Eukaryota > Viridiplantae > Streptophyta > Pinopsida > Cupressales > Cupressaceae > Chamaecyparis > Chamaecyparis obtusa. The sequence continues at coordinate 44,953 of BSBK01005969.1, forward strand.
TAGACTCGTACGGGCATAATGTGGAGTTTCTATTGTAGTTATTCATTTTGTATAGGCATGAGCAGTAATTTTTGTTACAAGTAGTGGTTGTTGTTGCACCAAAAGCTCGACCTGTTAATGCCCAATCCAACCACTAGACTTATAGAAGACACAGGAGGTGGTTAAGCCATGTCACGAATCCTAAGGGGAGCGCTGACCATTCTTCCAACAATCTCCCCCTCAACATTACCCGAGGGGATTTGAACTTGTGACCAAGCTCTAATACCACTTGTTACAAGTAGTGGTTGTCGTTGCACCAAAAGCTCGACCTATTAATGCCCAATCCAACCACTAGACTTATAGAAGACACATGAGGCAGTTAAGCCATGTCACAAATCCTGAGGAGAGCGCTGACCATTCTGCCAGCAATTTCATGATCTATGGTAGAAGTCAATAGCAATAGAGTATGGTGGTAGTGACAGGAAGGAAGTACTAGCTAGTTCAATTGGTTTCAATTGGATGATGAACAATATTGTAATAATCTATATTATAAATTAAGTAATAAAAAACATTAGTCACCAATAAAAAGAATTATAGATTACTTGAATAGATTTGATCATGACTATTGATATGTCTTGGTTTTGTGGATTATGGCTATAGTTAGATATATAATTTATATTAGGGTTCGTGTTAAGGTCAGGATTAAGACTAAAGTTAAAAATAAGGTTAGAGAGAGGGTTTGATTAGGATAAACCTCAAGGTTATAGTTAAGAATTTTGATTCAGGGTTAGTGTTAGATAATAGGTTTAGGCTTTTAATTTGGTTTGTGTAATATCCCACCTCTTGTATGACTAATACAAACCTAATTTGATGGATATATTTCTTTTATTTATTATTAGATAGGCTAATGGTTATAGTTGAGGTGTTTGAGTGGCAATATTCTTGTGTTTCATTGGCAACTTGATGGGAATTGTATATCTTTCTTTGAGATTCCTTAATAAGGATGGATTAAAGAATTAATAAAATTAGACAAGGTTTTATGATTGGTTTCTAATTAATGATTCGAGGACCCTTCTAATCCTTGCTAGCATTTTTCTTTCTAGTCATTATTGGATAGAATAAGTGTGTATTACATTTGTAAACTATTTAATGTGAATTACAATTTCATGATGGATAGTTGAATAAGTTAAAACTATGAGAATATGATTAACAACTAATTCATTAGTTATGATGACCTGATTAAACTTAAGGTTGTGTTGACAAGAATAGAACTATTATTATAGGAGGAATGAGAAACATTTGAACAAATATCTCTTTGAGGAGTTAAAAGCTTAAACCATTTTGAATGAGAAGGTTATTGGGGTTATTAAGAAATGACCTTGTTTAATTGTGTTTTGAGAATTAATATTGTGGTTTAGATGTAAGGGATTTTGTGTAGGTTTGTCAAATGTGAAACCATGTAAATTAAGTGTTTAAGTGGGATTAGGGTTGGGGTTCCCTAGTTGATGTTTGAAATTCGAATATAGTCAATTTTAAAAATGTGTTGAAAGGTCAATTTTATGAATATTTGTGCAAAAATAGACCCCTAAGATCTACAACTATGGGAAAGGTACTTGTTGGACATATAATATAATCTCAACTACAAGCTCCCCCATGATGTTGATAACCAATTTAATGTTTAATTTGAGTTTCTTGTTGCAGAAGTAATTATCAAATAATAAGTTTACAGTTTATAAAAGGTAATTTTTTTGACAAGATAGTGTTTAATATTGTGTTATTATAATTTACATATATATGTTGTGCTATCAATTTTAAACCTATTTCTTGATAAATTAAAGAGCTACTTGAGTATTTTGCATTAAATCTAGAATGGGCCACATTTTAGATACTTATGTTTACACCAGTATCTGTTGAATCCTATAAGGATTAATTTAGAATAATAAATCTGCATTTCATGCATATACTTATTTATGAGGAAATAATGAGATATTAGCATATTAGAACATGTCCACCCAGCGGTACAATGAAAAGATAAATAAAAATATTTAGATCTAAATGATTGAAGAGACTCTTGCCTTATTTTACAGAAAATTTGGAACCTTGCATTGGTGTCTGGTTTTTTTTGGAAAGGGTGCCTCCATAGAGCAGGATGCAACCTATACCCTGCGGCTTTTGTGGGTTCTGCAAGTCCTTGAAAGACATCATTGCCTCCACAAGGAAGCCAGCACAGTTAAATAAAATGATAATGAAATATTATCTCAACACCCTTTTGTTTGGCTGTTAAAACATGGAAGAAAAAAGAAGAAACTTTAAGCCAACACCAATGGTCGATTTACAAGTCATAACAGAAATACACAGTTCCGAACTTGTTGAAGAGACTTTCAAATTGTAAAGTAATTCTTATTGGTTGAAGTACCATTATAGTAATAAGTACCAATTGCAACCATCTGAGCCACCTTTTTACCAACCACACCATCTTCTCCTCGGACACGGCTGTGCTCCTTACAAAATGCACCTTTGTTCAAATTTGAAAACACGAAAAACACATTGGATTTTCATGAAATTCTCAGCATTTGTTCTTCATGATTTGTATCTTCGGTGCTGTAAATCCACAAAAAAATTGGTAAAAAAATAGGATGTCTTCACAAATCTGAAATTTTTTATTGTCTTCAGTGCATTTTGTATGGAGCTTAGCCAGCATCTTTCTCGCCCATCCCTATTCCAAGATTGGCTAGGTGCTTCCTATTGTTATCATCATATATAAACCCAAAAATATATAGCTGATATCGTAGACTATAAAAGAACATTTCCTTTTTTTTTAAAACTCGAATTACCTGACATCTTTATGCAGTGCCAATTTGGATTGTGATCCCTTCAACCGGTTTTAATCTATCTTTCAATTGAGTGCATGGCAATCATCCTTAGTCACCACATCAGTTGTGGTAGGATGCCTTCATGGTACCCATGAGTAGTCGCCATCAGATATTAGTCACAAGAAGAGTGATATATTTTACAGATAAATTGAAATCGAACATGAATCTCTGCCACCTCTGGTCAAGGCTAGTCTCAATCATACTGTAATTCCTATCAAAGTGTAGTACTTAGGGTATGGAATCTTTAATCACCTCAACTACCTGCAGAAATAAATCTCTCTGTTCTGGATATTTAAGGAAGAGATAAATAAACTTGTCTGCAGATAACTGCCTTGCTTGTAGCCCGTCCTACGTCCGTCCCTCATAAATGCGTTCAACAGAACGATCTTGTCTATCACTCTCCTGTTTTCTGATATTGATTTACATATACCATTCCATAATGAGATGACAATCTTGTCCAAATCAATACCACAGCCAAGAACAGTAAATAATGAAATTTAAGTTTTGTCAATAGAGCTAATCTAGTTACTGTCAGTCATTAACAAGCAAAGTGTGCTATTTGGTTCAAAAAGTGAAACGAATCTAAGAATGAATGCTAATAATGATCTGCAGGAATTGTGGGATAATGACGCGTTTGGCCTGGATGACATAAAATATAAGGAAATTGTGTCTCCCTGCAAGGAGAACTGCCTGTACAAAGGTTGAAGCTGGTGTCTTAACATTTGCAATTTGAATGGCCTGCTTGAAGCCTCAAACAAGTTGAATTCTCTTTTTCTGATATGCTTTCTTCTGCTTTCCGGGTGTATTGTATGCATTCTTGTTATCTATAAATGTCTGCAATACGCTTTGCATTTGCTTCAGGGCTGTCTGAATAATTGAAACATGGCTGTCATGGTTGTCTGAATAGTAGAATCTATGGATGTGTGACTGATGATGCCTTTCACAAAGCCAGTTTACAAATTGGGGATATCTTTTTCCCTTTGGAGTTAACGAAATAGTCCTTATTCAGTGGAACCCTCTTTACTACCATAACTTCTATAAATGATTAAATTTATTCAGGAAATAGTTCTTATTTCGTAGAATCCTCTCTACCACCAAACCTTCAACTGGAACCTTCTCCAATAAACAATTAGTTTCTATTTGATTCAGGAAATAGTTCTTATTCAGTGGATTTCTCTCTACCACCAAAACTTCAAGTGGGATATCCTCCCTATATCATTGGATGCTTGACTAGGCTTCATTTTTGTCCTTCAAAACGATACTTTTATTTGACATTTCCTACACTAGTTTCTTTTCAATAGTCTAGTCAGTCTTCGTTTTCTTGTAATGTAATAGTTTCCAGGATTCCCATTGATCTCATATCAAGCGTATTGTCAGCACACCCCGTAAAGGTTATTGTATTTTGCTTCTTATTCAGTGTTAAACAAATCTTTCGTGGGAATGAATTCATAAGACCAATCATAGTATCATAGCACTCCATACAAATCCAGTAAGTCAGATGCTCTAATACTCATCAAAACATGTATCTGATTTTCTTTGGCCAAACGGAAAGTCAAGTGTTCGGTCATTCCAGTCATCCTGCTAGTTCTTGAACACGCTAGTCCAAGTTGCTTCATAACCTAGAAGCCATGATGTGCTTTAAAAGTTGCAGAAAAAGGAAGTCAATTTTACTGAGAATCTAGGGTGTATCTCCTCAACTAAGAGGCTTCAACAGGACTTTTTCCTCTGCTGATTGAACTATTGTAACCATTAAACTGTTGCGAGATACTTGATTGGAGGCCAATTTTTCGACATCTTGTTGTCCCGTGAGGAGAAAAAAACTATATTGTCTTTGAGCAACCTTAGTTTCAGATGTTTGCATATGCCTCTTTCAATTTTGCAAAAGTGAGTACAACATTTACATTGCACCAATAGACGATTTACTGATTCTTCAACTTCTTTATTGGATCTAGCAATGCCAATTTATTGCAGCCTGTCTAGTGAATATCATGTTGTGTAGAGCCTTCCACACAAAGGCCTTGGCTTTTGGTAAAACGCTTTTTCCTCAACAAAGATCTTTGGGCAAGTCCCTTAGTATGGCAACCATGTAACCAAGTTTGATGGAGTAGGAACCAGATTTGGCTGTGCACCATATAATTTCATCGCACCTCTTTATCAACCAAACCTTCTGTTTCACCAATTTATAGCTTTGAAAAGGACCTTGCATGGAAAGTCATTCTTCTAACACAGTCAATGTTCACATTTGTGCAGAACCTGCCTATAATACCTCTCTAAGAACATTTATTTCAGGATTTATGTTCTCTCTGAATGAGTAAACATGGTTATCCATCATGATCGATTTTACAAAATCTACAAAAAAATCCACCAACAAGGGAGGAGAGTTTTCACTCTCATGAGGTACTTTATGTTTTGACCAAGACCTGGATCTATTTGGGAAAAATAACCTTCTCTTAAGGTGAACCTACATCGTCTTTTTATGGTAGTAAGCTAATGAGGAGCTGGACCAATATCACAGATTTTTCACTTTCAGAGCAACCTGCATGGTTAGATGAGAATCTTTAGGCTTCCCAATATCTCCAGACTACAGACTGCTCTATATACTCATCACTATTGCTCTATATGATCATCACTACATGATATTAGTAAAATAGGTATAATATCTCTAATCCAGACTCTTTATGTTTTATCATCTGAGATCAATCCATAGATACCATGCCTAAAATATCAACCCGCTACTTATGGCTCAATGTTGTCCAATTTATGACTTAAACTTTATCATAAATATATGGAAGTTTTGAATAGGAGCTTTGCTCGTCTGCAGAAGTCTAAATTCATGCTATGGAACTAAGAAATTCATAAACGAGTGGGTGTTTGCAATGGAAAAGAACATGAAATAGAACATTGTTTAAGGCAAGTTGTAAATGGTAGAACGACAGACAAGAAGCAATCCTCTGTTACACTTCACAGGTGTGAAAACTATGCTCAACCAAATCAGACTGTCATCAACTAAACCCAAAGTACTTTTCTCATTTGTCTCCCTCTCTCTCACACACACAAAAATATTTAAATGAATGCAAATAGCACCAAAATTGCAATCCAACTCCCACTTTCACAAAAGGGTTTCAAAATGACAAAAGTGTAGACTCAAAAGATACAAATGGTGTAAGTTTTTGCTTTGGCAAAGCAAAAGCATCATCTAGTTGACGTGTTGAGTATTGCCTGTTCTTCATATGGTAAACTGTGACAAAATTGTAACCACACATAAACCATACTACACCACCACTTGCAGATATCTTCCAGGAACTGTGAAACTGATGTGATAAATCTAATTCCCATTCTCGAATACACAACTCATGTTCTGTATCCAATATCCACAACACAAAATGTATTTTGCGTCTTAGCGTTAAACAAATCTTTCATGGGAATGAATTCATAATACCTTTCATAGTATCATAGCACTCCATACAAATCTAGTAAGTCAGATGTGATACTTATGAAAACTTGTATCTCATTTTCTTTAGCCAAATGGAAAGTCAAGTGCTTAGTCATTCCAGCCATCCTGCTGGTTCTTGAACACGCTAGTCCAAGTTGCTTCTTGACCAAGGGAAATAATCTATGTACCTAAAAGCTACGATGCGATTTCAAAGTCGCGGAGAAAGAAGTTTTTTTTTTACTGAGAATCTAGCTAATACAACTGAAATATTGTAATTCATTCTTGGAGCAAGCAAGAGTGTTTATGTTTTTTTCCTTCTTTACCCATATACCAAAAGGTAGCATTAAACTATTGCAGCACTTGATTGGAGGATTTCAATTGGGGGTGACAACACTTCCCTTCCCACTTCCTTCTACATTTCTAAATTCTCAAAATGACAAGATGAGCAAGTTGATATATTAAAGGCTCCTTTTGAGTTGTGTTCTGAAGCCACATATGTGCCCTTCATTTCAGGATTTCTTCTCTCTGAATGAGTAAACATGGTTCTCCCTCATGATCAATTTTACTAATTCTATCAAAAAAACAATCCATTAAGTTGTTTACCAACAAGGGAGTAGAGTTTTCACTCTCATGAGGTACTTTCTGTTTTGGACGAGACCTGAATCTATTTGGGAAAATAGCCCTCTCAAGATGAATCTACATCTTGTCTTTTAATAGTAGTAAGCTAATGAGGAGCTGCACCAATATTTCAGATTTTTCACTTTCAGAGCAACATTATTGGTCAGATGAGAGTATTTAGGCTTCCCAATATGTCCAGACTCCAGACTGCTCTGTATTATCATGACTACTACTGGATACATATCGAGCCTAGCCATTTGCAGATGTTGATAGAAGACTCGATGCTACTTGGGCTACTGAGAGCCCAGTATTTACACCCCTCCATGAGTCCCTGCACTTTAGCATTGATATCTCTGAGTAATGCATTAGGTTTATTGGGATGTTGTGGTTTCTTGGTTGTATTTGAACATTGGATCACATGTTGAGTGTTCTCCATGTACGATTTCATTTTTTACTTTTCTATTATAGTGGACCTATGTAATGTTCCATTTCTAGAACAAAATTTAATGATAATAAGATTAAATAATTAAATAATATATATAATTATAATTATAATTACATCAATTAAATAAAATAAATAATAATATATAATTATCTAAATTATTATTGTAATAACGAAAGAAAATATTATTAATAATATTATATATAAGATTATTAATAGTTTAATAAATAAATCAATAAAAATATATATTAATAAATTAAATAATAAGTAGATATAATAATATCATATAATATAATCTATTATGATACCAAAACAACAAAATCATAATGTTAAGGACCATTCAATCAAACATAGTCGACGATAGTCAACAATGAAAGTGACCATCCAAAAGGGAGACCCGACAATTGGTTCGAGTTACGTCCTTTCCAAATATACAAGGACACGAAGAAGCACACATTATCAGCTATGACGATCAGCACTGGAGAATAAACACGATAAGTTTAAGGAAATATGGGGGCATTCATCTCAATTAAAACAACACCCTCAGTATATGCATAATAGATACTCAGGGATTAAGGAGGGACTCATAGTTCATGGTCAACAGTCAGCAAATATATGATTAGAGGAAGAAAAAATTAAGTAACATTAGCAGTTAGCTAATAATATTAAGTAACATTGTATTGAGAATGCAAAGGTGAGTAATTAAGGAAGAAGAAATTAATTCCAATAGGCTGCGATAATATATGTGAGAAAATAGGATGATTATAGCAATTAAAAGATTATTACTAATCAAGGATGCAATTAATAATCTTTGAAGAGGATATTATTTTAAAATGAATTAGTAAGTTCCAAGAAGTGTGATTATCCAAGAGAAGAAGCAATGAAATGATGCGCCTTTGATAGGCGGCCTTTCAGTTCCATTGTAAGGTTAAAAGCAGAAGTTATCTCTAATTATGACAACACATACATAGCAGATAAAAGGACTATCTTTACATTTGAATACTCACATTAGCAAGGGGAAATCACTCTAAAATAGTAACAACATATCTGCAAATCAAATTACACATTGAAACTATTGTATAATACTATCATTGAGAGAATATTAGCTCATTGATATACCAGACATTCCTTAATTTTCAGATTGGTGAATCTATAATAAAACCAGTCTTGGTCTTTATGAAATTATTTGAGAAAACTCATTGAAATTAGACATATCCACTGAGAAATTCAAGAACACAATAAGATTCAGTACAATATATTCATTAAGAAAAAAAGAAAAGAAAAATTCAGAGGAAACATTAAATCTAATCTAAAATGGGAGTTTTAGAGAAAAATGAATTGGGTCCTACGTGGGACATTACAACCTATATATTGTTCTTATGAGATGATGTATTTATTGATACAATCAAGCTATTATGGCATTGATATATGCTATCTGGTACTCCCCCTTATGGAGCTAGATGTTTAATGGCTATATGTTGATGTTACCTTAGGTTCTGATTTTTGGGCCTTTGTATTTTCAACCAAGTTCATAATTTGATTTTTTTGCCTTCTTTTAGCGTGTGTGAATAAACTTTTCTACAACCTAAACCAATGTTTTTGACTCATTGGTTTAAGACTTCTTCTGTCTCAGAACTTTACCACTCATGAATCAACATTTTAGCAAACTGACATTTCTGCAAGTAATCAGCGCCTTTGTCTAATTCAGTGTTTACACCCAGTTTGATTTTTTTTGGTTCTTGACTGTTATTTCTTTTCTTGGATTATTGTCAAGTTATGTGATGGCTCTATGTTGGTTTATGGATGGTTTAGAAAGTTAAAGAACATGTATGTTTAACCATGTTAGAAACATTTTCTTTGGGCATAAAATGATTATAAATTATATGGAATTGAGGATGGCATCACTCTCCTCCTAGTTTAGTCATGAGTTCTTGTTGGCTTAGCATCTTGTGAATCATGGACGTTGTCTGAATCCTTATAGGGAAGTCTCGTGAACATTTGTTCTCCATTCTGAGTATGTAATTTAGTCGTCCTAGAAACCTTTGGAAGTGCTTGCTAGTCTTTTGCTTGTGCATGATCATGTGATGATTTTGATGTATTCTCTTGCATGTTTATATCTTGCTTATGTTTATAGTTATGTTATGCACATAGTTACATAAATTTTATTCTGTGTTTCAAAAAAAATTGTTAAGTGCATATTTAATCATTTTGTTCCAAGGGTTTCTTGGTGAGGCATTACAGAATGGGGTCGTGTTATAGGATTTCAATAATACCTTAGTGGTTTTGATTCCAAAGAAAGAGGAAGTGGAGTCCTTTGAGGATTTTCACCCAATATCATTGTGTAATGTGTTTTACAAAGTTATTTCAAAGGTGGTTGCAAATAGAGTTAAGAGAGTTTTGGGCTCGTTGATTCCAAAGAGCAAAGTGGATTTACTCCAAATAGATCTGTTATAGAAGGAATTATCATATCTCAAAAGGAAATTCATTTAACTAGATTGAATAATTAGAGAAAGATGTTTGTGAATTTAGACATCTAGAAAGCTTATGACAGAGTTAATAGAGACTTCTTGTATAGAATTTTGGAGAAATTTGAATTTAGTGATTTTTGGGGTTTCTTGGATCAAAGGTATGATTGCCACATATCGCGGCTACATACTAGCCAATGAAAGTCCACATGGATTTTTGTTGCGTCTTAAGGGTTAAGGCAGGGATATCCTATTTCTCCCTTTCTCTTCATTCTTATTGCAAAAGTACTATGTAGACTAATATCTAAACAAAGGGACCAACGTCAATAAAAAGGAGTTTTAGTTGCTAGAGGAGTGGATCTAATCTCTCACTAGCAATTTGCGGACGACACTCCCTTGATGGGTGAGGCTTCTTTATAGGAGGCAAGGGTTATGATAAGTGTTTTGGACAGATATAGAAAGCTGGCATCGGGGCAAATGATCAATTGGAGGAAGCCAAAGATCTTCTTTTTAACACAGATCAAGATGGACAAAGAGAAATTTTTAGAATTTTCAAGATATGATGAGGAAGACTTCTAGATAGATTTTTAGGTATCCCTTTGTTTTTCAGATATGTGGAAGGCTTCTCTTTGGAATGGGTTGATAGATGGGTGCTTTTGTAAACTATAGAGCTTAAAAAGTAAGTGGCTTACTCTAGCTGGGAGGATTCTAATGTTAAAAATTATCATCTTTGTCATGTCTCTTCTTAATGATGTGTAAAAATCCTTGGGAAAGTGATTAGAACTATAGAAGAGAGAAAGAGGATTTTTGGGGGGAATGAAGCTCAAGATCCCGCTAAAATTCCCCTCTTGACATGGGAAAACATATGCAAACCAAAAAATTTGGGAGGTGCAAGACTAGAGAATTGGAAATACTTGAATGAGGCTATGGGTGCAAAACTTGTGTGGCATGCGTATAAGTTTCTAAATCACCTTTAACTTAATTGTGATTTTTCACAAGAATGTTGGAAACATGAAATGAAACAACTTGGTTGCTATAGCCTTTTCCCTAGTTCTTTAAGAGATCTAGCTAAGAGCTAGTATGTGTCAAAAGAAAAGCCATCCTTTTCAAGTATTTGATAGATTTTTCCATCTATGATCATTTGAGAAATTTGGAAGGAGAGGAATAGGTGAATATTCTAGGAAAAGAGTGAAGATTTGAAACTTTTTCTATCTCATCTTGAGAGGGAAATCTCAAAATTAGTTATGAATGTTGCATCCCAAGTGAATGTGGCTAAGGTTCCCTTTAATCAAGAAGACTTACATATGCAATCGCGTTGGTCGCTAATCAGGTTCATGTTTGTTAATGGGTTGTTGAGGGCTAATCCTCCTTTTGCTTCAGTTAGGGTAGTGACATGGATTCCACTGGATAAAGGATGGATTAAAGTTATCTTTGACAAAGTATCAAAGGGTAACTTAGGCCCTTCTGGTGTGAGCTATGTTTTAAGGGATTGGACGGGTAGTATTTTTTTGTTAAGAGTGAGGAAACTATTGGATGGTACTAATAATGAGGCAAAGGTTTAGGTTGCTTTTGTAGGAATCAAGATGGCAAAGTTCTTGCAAGTGTCCAAACTTCATTTGGAAGGTCACTCATTAGTTATAATCAATTTTCTATTGTCAAAGGTGAGTCTGGAGGTTAGTATCTCAATAAGTATGGTCAACTAATCATGTCTCTTTTGGTTTCCTTTGAAAAGTACAAGATTACCCATGTATTGAGGGAAGGGAACGAAATTGCTGACACAATCTCAAAAATTGGTGTTGCATTGCAAGATCAAGGCAGAGAAGAGCTTGTAGAGGATTTTCAGGATACTAAAGAGAAGGAATTAGAATAGATACAATGATGTCTATTAAATGTGTTGAGTTTTGTGAAAGGAGCTCCTATTGGAAGCATTTAGAGTTTTAGCCTATAAGGATGCATTTGTTTTTATTTAAAATCAATTATTTTTTAATCTAATCATTCTTGGTTGGGTGAACGAAGGTAAACATGATAGTGAATATTTTGATTTTGATGATGGTAAGGTGGCAAGTACATTTAGCATTATGGGAAATCACATTGTCTTTAATTTGCACATGCAGAGCTTGAGGTGGAGGATTGGTTGTTAATCTCTATTGAGCATTCAAGGTTGTCATTAGTATCAAAGGATATCAAAGAGATCAATCGGTAACTTATATTAAGTTGGTCGATAACTAGAAGCAAGATAGAGCAGTCAGTAAAGCCTTTACACCGAGCACTACATAGTTTACCGAGCATTGCAGTATACACCGAGCAGTCTATACAGTGTTTACCAATGATCACAGAAAATGGCATAGTAATCAGAAATGGCACATTCTTCTATGAAAACGGTTACAATAGATCGTAAAACGGTTTACCAAGATCGAGGAGCATTTATTGTAAAAGATATTCATTAAATGTAATGTTTATCTTATTTGTAATAGTTGATCTAGGTTAATTTTGCACCATAGATCTTAGGGTTATGATTATTTTTGTAACCTAATTTTTTGCTTAAGTGGAAAAATAGAACACTATATATTCTGTATGTTCACACCATTTTAGTAGAGGTTGTCGAACTGGTATAAATGTATGAAGGAGCACTTGAAGTCATTGCCTAAACTTCAAGTCAACCGGTTCACAAGGCAAAATAGAGTACAAAAGTTATCAAATTGAGCAGAATCAGAGAAGGCTACCAAGCAGAACAGAGCAAAGATTCATCACAAGGTGATATCTTATCAGAGATTATAGATCTGTTTCAGACAATTAAGTGTCAACTAGCAGATAATTGCATATTACTTTTTGACAATTGTAATAGAGCTTTGGATAAATCTCTTAACAGAGTAGACTTGACAGTCTTATGTAAATCTCTTAATCGAGTGCACACTTCAGTAGTGTTGTTAAAATCCTATAACTAGTTATATCTAGTTGATCTAACATGTCACTCCTAACAGGGTGAGATCACCAGAAGTGATCAAAACTTGTAGCCCTAATAGGCAAACCTTTTCTATCTGTAGTAGTGAAGAATTTGTGGGTGTCAATCCCCACCGCAATTTTTACCTTCTTACAAGGGTTTTTGCGTTACCAAAATACTTGTGTTATGTGATTGTTATATTGATTTCATGTTGGTTACATTTATATGTTAACTAGATGAATGTTACATACAATTAGCTTCAAGTTATTTTGGTCGGTTATTACTGTTTACAGTTTTATATCTGAAAGGTTTACAAGTAATTTTTTTTGAAGGCACTGATTCACCCCTCCCCTCTCAGTACCTATCTCTCCTAATTCCAACAATTGGTATCAAAGCACAATTCTCTTGTTGAACAGTCTAACCCCTGAAAGTTAAAGATCTAAGTCATGGAGAGATATAAGCTTGACAAGTCTATTGAGAATCAGAAGTTACAAATGCAGATGTTTGTGGAACAGTATAAACAAGCCAAGGAAGAACTGAAGAAATTACTGGTCGAAAGGAAGAACCTTGCAATCTTGCAAAGTGAAATCAGTTATCATGAAGAACCTATTGATGATATATTTGATCATGTTGGATCAAGTTCTGGAAGCATCTCTGACGGATCTGAAAGTATCATCACTGATTTATCTGAAAAGAATCAACATCTATCTGAACAAGTAAAAGCACTTCAAATCAGTCAAGAATCTCAAATGGTAAGAATGGTGGAAATCATGAACAATGCTAGACAATCTGAACAAGATCGGAATATGGCTATTGAAGACTGAAGACTTATGACTGAACAACTTCAAGCAAAAGAAAGTGAAATACAAAGACTCACTGATCGACATTTCCAAGTATCTAATCAAATGATGACTGTTAATCAAGAAATGAACCGAGTAAATGGAGAATTATCAAGAAGACTTGAAGATGTTGCAATACTCAGAGTAGACAATGAAAAACTAAGAAATGAGATAAAGACACAAAAGCAACATAATGAAATGATGAAGATAGCTGAGGACAGTTCCAAAAAGATTGATGATTTCCTGACTAATCAAAGAAGATTTGGAAGTAAAGACGGTATAGGCTACACCGGTGAAGGAGAATCATCATAGCAAGCTAAAAAGGTCAACATTAATCAAATTCAGAAACCTAAAGTATCAGCATGTTATCACTGTGGAAAACCAGGACATACATCTAATGTGTGTAGAAGCAAAGCACAAGGTAAACCTCCTGTCATTCCTAAATTCAATGGATATTGTTATTACTCTGGCAAGTTTGGACATCTTGCTTATGAGTGTAGAGCCAAACAAAAAGATCTTGCTAACAATACCACTGTGGAGAAGATATGCTACACTTGTAATAAGCATGGACACACCGCAAGAGAATGTAAGGCAAAAATGAAACAAGTCTGGACACCTAAGGATAAATCACAACACAGGCCATATCAACCGAAGAGACAAGGTAACTCTTATGTTTGGGATTATAATACATGGACTAATTGTGTTGTATGTGGTCGGTATGGGCATATTGCAGCAAATTGTTATAGAAAGGGTCAGACTGGACATTCAAGAAACTGGACAAGCACTGGAATGGCATGTATGCACTGTCACAAGGTCGGTCATTTAAGCAAGAATTGTAGAGACTGAGCACCAGATGAAAACCATATATTTGAAAGTGGATATAACATTGCAGAGATCACAAGATTAAGGAACACTATGTGGAAGAAGGCATCTAGTGAGAATGCCGAGTCAAGTAACACCGTCGGTGAAATCTCGTCCATTGGATTGGGTGACATCGGTGCTTCCACTTAAAGTGACAAAGGTATGTATGGAACTGACATTTCAAATGATCGCATTTTACATATAGTTCCTTATATATGATGTGCAAATACCAAATCTGCATGAATAAAGATGCACTATGGTTTATGTGTTATGAGCTAACAATGTTATATAGTTGGTAAAAGTGAAACCGAGAGTTGGTTACCCATCGGTAATCACTATACAAGGTTAACCGACAATAGTGCAATCCGATGAAGAAATCCTATGTTAACTGAGTGGAGAAAATTGTAGACATCACCGAGCTGACAGCTGTTTCATACCAAAGGTTAGGTCACACATTTATTGCATGAAAGTTTGAGCGGGAATATCTAAAGGGTCTATAAATATGCGGAGATAGAGTTTATTGTCACTTTGCAATTTCAAAGAGTGAAGACTTTACAGAGCAGAGTTCGAGCTAAAATTTCTCAGAAAGATTCAAAGCAACTTAAGATCGAACTGACAAAATTATTCAACTACACCAAGTAAGTTTATTTGCTATTGCATGCCTGTTATCTTTTGATTGCCGAAACCCTAAGAAATGATTTATGGCATCAACATCATCTGCAAGCAAATCAAATATCATTGAGGAAGAAGTAGAACTAATTGTTAGAGCCAATTTCGCGGAATCAAAGTTTAAACCTCATCCGAAGGTTGCAGCACAAATAGACGATATGGGCACATTTTCGAGTATTCTGGATAGGGTTTTGCTAACTGAAGACATAAGGGCCTATATTCACTACAAGATTGGTGAAGTAGGTGAATTTGAAACCATTGCTTCTTACCAACAAGTTTGTGGACTAGATGGAAGATTGAAGACTAAATATAAGAAAATTGAAGAATCAGGGTTATCGCATTTCGAACACCTCCCGCAGACATTTAGCTCAGACTGGATAAGAATAGTGCTAAGCAGATTTCATGATGACAAATTTTGGTTCGATAAACCCAAGGAGATCAAAAAGAATATTATCAGTAGGGTTACTGGGTACCCTACAACCGATAAGACAAAAGCCTTTCGCAGTTCATTTCGTCCCGACGTCGAGAAGTATACTGGAGCACAATGGGATGGTAGAGCATTAAAGATTTCAACAATCAAAGACCCAATGGTGAAATTTGCAGCTCATGTCATTGGGTATAAGATATTTCAATCCAGCAGATTAAATAGTGTACCCTGCAGCGCCGTGGACATGGCTTATAAGATTGTGAAGAAAGATCACTAGTTAGATCTTGCGGAGATTTTACTACACCAAGTTCAAGAGAACATGAAAACAATAAGATCTTGAAGAAGTCCAATACATGTAAGTATGGATCACTACTTGTCTGTACATTCCTCTATTTACAAAAATATGTACCTGGTATCAGTGAAGTAAACTGGCAAACTGATAAACCGATAACTGCACAAATCAAAGAAATGATGAAAAGTTTAGGAAAGAATTTGAATAAGGAATTTGATGCATATTTCAAAGAGTTTAAGACCAAAATGCATCAAAGGAGTAGAATTCCGAGGGAATTAGTGGATAAGTTTGAAGATGATATATGCTTTGTAGTAAGTACAGATCATTCTATGATAAAGGCTGTAGAACCTAGAACTAAATGGTTGGCACCGGTGGGATACGAAATGAACTATGATTTTGCGTTGAAATCTATTAATGCACTGTTGGCATTACCGATAGACATCACTGCCACTAGGTTCGGTACTTATGAAGAAGCCAAATCAAGGATAACTACCGATATAAAAATCAGAAAAATGTCTCGTAGGGCAAAGAAAATGAAGAAAGACCTTGCAGCTAGATATGGCAATGTATCAGACTCATCTAAAGAGTCACCGGTCAAGGAGACAACCGAAGGTCAGTTGATGTTAGCTGACAAGCCCTATGATAGCGAGGAAACTGAGTCGAACAAAGAAAAGGATACAACACCGGTTCCTCCTACTGCTGATGAACAAGAAAAATAGTTACAAGAACAAAAAGGCATGAAGACAAGATCATCTACTGCCGCCTTGTCACCTCCAAAGCAAGAAGAAATAAAAGTAAAGAAACTAAGGGAAGCTACACCGACGAGGAAATATGCTAAAAGAAAGAACAAACCTGTAGCTGAGGCACAAAAGAAAAGAAGGAGGCTAATAAGAAGCAAAGAAGATATTGAAGAAACTGATCAAGAAGATGATACCAATCAGTTCAAGGTGGTCAAAAACAAGGCTAGTACAATAGATGAGATAATTGAAGATATAATTGAGAATGGAAATCTTGCAGATCCAGGCATAGGCAACTTTGACACAATGTCAATTGAGGACAAGACAAAGCTAGAACATGCTATCATTCAGATGATGATTAAATTCAAAAGAGTGCCAATGGAATTTGCATGTCAACTACTGAAGGAACTAGATGACAGAGTCAATGAGAAATGGGCTATTGCACTAGACAGAGAAAAAGAAAAGAGAAAGGTCATTAGTTTGTGCAGCCTCTCACTTTAGTTATGTTGTTGTAAGTGAATACTTGACAAAATACCAAGCCAGATTTCTAGTCAAGAATAGAGCTATGCATATATTGGATGAGAATGTGGGTGATATGGATGTCACATGTGATTCTCTATGGACATAAATTTTGAAAGCAGAAGAGAAAGCTGAATAGGAAGCATTCTTGAAACTATCTAAGAAGAGACAAAATTCTAAAGGAAAAGGTATTTACATTGAAGATAATAAGGGAAAGAAGTCAAAAGACACCGGTATATCAGTTACTAAGGTAATTGATATTACCGAATAGAAGGAAGAGATTAGAGTATCACAGGATGCATCGGATCGAGTAGAGATCCACTTGCAGAAGAAAATCGATGAAGATGTACTCATTGAGGACATCACTAACAGTGATCTTGATGATGAGGATGATGCAGATGTGACTAGATTGAACCATACAGAGATGAAGCAACCAACACTGAAAGTGTCTTCACATCTCTACTGGGTGAATTACCAGTACTTGTCGAGGCAGTTGAAATACTTTCACAAGTACAACCTGATGCATCTCTTCTCGAGCCACACAAAAATACAATAGAAACACAAGCACCTACACAACCTGCAGAGACAAATCAGCTTGATAAAACAAAGGCACAGTCTACAGAACCTAAGGCAACCGAAGAAATGAAGTCAACTGAGGTGAACCCCTCTGACACTACCACCGAGACTCCTACACCATCCACTGAGGAGCAGAAGAAAGAAGATATAGTGTCAATTGGGAAGGATACTCTGAAGAGTGGAGAAAGAGCTATTGTTCTTACTGAGAAGAAGTCACCTCTTGTACAAAAGAAAAAGAAGAAAGGAAAAGGGCCGATCACCATTGATGAAGTGATAATTATTCCAAAATGTGACTAGAGAACCCTAAGCCCTGAAGACCTAATGAAATATGAGGAATTATGTTCCAGGAAAGTGGCACAAGAAAAGCTAAAGCAAGAGCACAAATGAAAGGAAGTGTTAACTGATGTGCGGGATATTCTGCAACAAGTAGTACCTGAAGTAGACATTGATGAGAATACTCCCATTATAGATCAACTTGCTACACTCCCAGACAAAATCAATGCCCCTGATGTTGAAGCTGACAAAAGAATCGAAGAGAGGGCAGAATCAAGAATTCAAAACAAATTGGCAGAAAAGATAAGTCTAGAAGTGGCACTTAAAAAGATAACGTTATCTAAGGTAATTACCGAGGCTAAAGCTATAACCGAGATAATCTGTCAATTTCTAATAAAGCTTTGTACTTCAGACACCTTCACTGTAGAAGTCAGTGAAAAGATAAAAGGTTTAGATGCAGAAATCAAGTTGAGTACACAAGCAGCTATCACTGAGCCCAATGCTTTCTTAAAGCATATTCACTGAGTAAAGGAACTCCGGTGGCTGATAGCAGATCTAAGGAGACAAGAAGAGAACATCATAGATCAGGTTACAGAGTTACAACAAGAACTCATTCCACACCTAAAGATTTTTGAGGCACACATTGTCAAAGCTGAGCAATTAGTGGCAACACCAGAGATTTTGGTGTTGGACAATATCTTTGACATACATGCGCAAGTTGGTCTTGAGCATATTGTTGTTACCAACTTGAAAGAGGAGTGGGACAACCTCTTGGTCTCATTGGAGAAAACCTGTCAATCAATTTTTGATAAGATGTAAGTATACCGTATATTTTTTTTTGTATTTGGCATTATTATCAAAAAGGGGGAAAACATGTATATGCCAAATAGGTTATAAATTTTTGATATGTATACTACATTCTACCGGGAAGCATGTACTGAGGGGGAGTACTTATGGAGTACTTAGAAATTTTTGATAGATATATGTATATGGCGGAGATATAAGGAGTATATGTATTTTGTCTATATACATTCGAAGTTTTGATACTAATGCCAAAGGGGGAGATTGTTAATCTCTATTGAGCATTCAAGGTTGTCATTAGTATCAAAGGATATCAAAGAGATCAGTCGGTAACTTATATTAAGTTGGTCGGTAACTAGAAGCAAGACAGAGCAGTCGGTAAAGCCTTTACACCGAGCATTACACAGTTTACTGAGCACCAACAAACATCGACACCGACACCGACAGACAGTAAACACCGAGCATTGCAGTATACACCAAGCAGTCTATACAGTGTTTACTGATGATCACAGAAAATGACATAGTAATCAGAAATGGCACATTCTTCTATGCAAACGGTTACAACAAATTGTAAAATGGTTTACCAAGATCGAGGAGCATTTATTGTAAAAGATATTCATTAAATGTAATGTTTATCTTATTTGTAATAGTTGATCTAGGTTAATTTTGCACCGTAGATCTTAGGGTTATGATTATTTTTGTAACCTAATTTTTTGCTTAAGCAGCAAAACAGAACACTATATATTCGGTATGTTCACACCATTTTAGTAGAGGTTGTCGAACTGATAAATATGTATGAAGGAGAACTTGAAGTCATTGCCTAAACTTCAATTCAATCGGTTCACAAGGCAGAACAGAGTACATAAGTTATCAGATTGAGCAGAATCAGAGAACGCTACTGAGCAGAATAGAGCAGAGATTCATCACAAGTAAGGTGATATCTTATCAAAGATTATAGATCTGTTTCAGACAATTAAGTGTCAACTAGCAGATAATTGCATATTACTTTCTAACAATTGTAATAGAACTTTGGATAAATCTCTTAACAGAGTAGACTTGACAGTCTTATGTAAATCTCTTAATCAAGTGCACACTTCAGTAGTGTTGTTAAAATCCTATAACTAGGTAGATCTAGCTGATCTAACATGTCACTCATAATAGGGTGAGATCACCAGAAGTGATCAAAACTTGTTGCCCTAATAGGCAAACCTTTTCTATCTGCAGTAGTGAAGAATTTGCGGGTGTCATCCCCACCGTAGTTTTTACCTTCTTACAAGGGTTTTTGCGTTACCAAAATACTTGTGTTATGTGATTGTTATATTGATTTCATTTTGGTTACATTTATATGTTAACTAGATGAATGTTACATACAATTAGATTCAAGTTATTTTGGTCAGTTATTACTGTTTACAGTTTTATATCTGAAAGGTTTACAAGTAAAAATTTTTGAAGGCACTGATTCACCCCTCCCCTCTTAGTACCTATCTCTCCTAATTCCAACATTGGTGTTATGCATTAGTAATTGGTTAGAAGCGTCTGGAGGAAGCCTTGTAGCTCATGGATAGGATTTAATTCATTTGCCCTCTTCTTTTATCAAAATATTTTGTAGGCTTATGGTGTGCAGGTGTATTGGGTTGCAAAGTGCCAAACAGGGAGACATGGAAGCAAATTTTGCACTGCACACTCTAAATCAAATGCAAGCTTTTAGAGGTGAAGTAAGGTTGAAGAGGTTGAAGGGGATCTTTTTGATTCATGATCCTAAGTTTTGGCAGTTCTTTGAGGTGATTTTGGGTGAAAAGATTTTTAAAACAGACAATTGTTTCAAAACTAGCATTGATGTATCATTCGCATTCTTCACTTGGGATCTTCAACTGGGTTCCAAAGAGGATTAACTGATGGTTATGTGAGCTTGTGTTATACCCCAATGGTCTGGGGGAATGATCCCAATTCTAGAAATGGTTGAATTGGGTGTGGGGATGAGAGCAGGGAGTGGATTTTGGAGAGTGGTGGAGGGATCTACAATAAGCTTTAAGCCTTTTTTGGTCTGAGGTTTTTCAACAAGGAAGGAAGGACAAATTGCAAAGGCTTGGGGAGGATGGGAATGTTCCTTGATTTTTGCAGGTATGGGAGGAGGAGAAGCATCTACTAGAACTAGAGAAAAGGAGAACCAATAAGGCCCAACTGGACACAAAGGGTGGCCTATCCATTCTCAACAAATCCAAGGGTCCTATCTATAAGGCCAAGGTCAACATGTAGGTGCTAGTGGTATTTTTATGAATGCTTTTGTTAAATAGATTCACTATTTTGTTCATTTTCTTGGTCTATGAGATCCCATTTTTGTTATTGATGAGGCTTGTCAGTTTATTCTCATTTTAGCATATCTGGTCAAGAAGTAGCTCTACCCATTTTGTATAGACTCGTATGGGCGTAATGTGGAGTTTCTATTGTAGTTATTTGTTTTGTATAGGCACGAGCAGTAATTTTTGTTACAAGCAGTGGTTGCTGTTCAACCAAAAGCTCAACATGTTAATGCCCGATCCAACCACTAGACTTATAAAAGACACAAGAGGTGGTTAAGCCATGTCATGAATCTTGAGGAGAGCGCTGACCATTTTGCCAAAAATCTCCCCCTCAGCATTACGCGGGCGGATTTGAACTTGTGACCAAGCTCTGATACCACTTGTTACAAGTAGCGGTTATCGTTGCACCAAAAGCTCGACCTGTTAATGCCTAATCCAACCACTAGACTTATAGAAGATACATGAGGCAGTTAAGCCATGTCACGAATCCAGAGGAGAGCACTGACCATTCTGCCAACAATTTCATGATCTATGGTAGAAGTCAATAGCAATAGAGTATGGTGGTAGTGACAGGAAGGAACTACTAGCTAGTTCAATTGGTTTCAATTGGACGATGAACAATATTGTAATAATCTATATTATAAATTAAGTAATAAAAAACATTATTCACTGATAAGAAAAATTATAGATTACTTAAATAGATTTGATCATGACTATTGATATGTCTTGTTTTTGTGGATTATGGCTATAGTTAGATATATAATTTATATTAGGGTTTGTGTTAAGGTCAGGATTAAGACTAAAGTTAAAAATAAGGTTAGAGAGAGGGTTTGATTAGGATAAAGCTCAAGGTTATAGTTAAGAATTTTAATTCAGGTTTAGTGTTAGATAATAGGTTTAGGCTTTTAATTTGGTTTGTGTAATATCCCACCTCTTGTATGACTAATACAAACCTAATTTGATGGATATATTTCTTTTATTTATTATTAGATAGGCTAATGGTTATAGTTGAGGTGTTTGAGTGGCAATATTCTTATGTTTCATTGGCAACTTGATGGGAATTGTATATCTTTCTTTGAGATACCTTAATAAGGATGGATTAAAGAATTAAGAAAATTAGACAAGGTTTTATGATTGGTTTCTAATTAATGATTTGAGGACTCTTCTAATCCTTGCTAACATTTTTCTTTCTGGTCATTATTGGATAGAATACGTATGTATTGCATTTGTAAACTATTCAATGTGAATTAGAATTTCATGATGGATAGTTGAATAAGTTAAAACTATGAGAATATGATTAACAACTAATTCATTAGTTATGATGCCCTGATTAAACTTAAGGTTGTGTTGGCAAGAATAGAAGTGTTATTATAGGCAGCATGAGAAACATTTGAACAAATATCTCTTTGAGGAGTTAAAAGATTAAACCATTTTGAATGAGAAGGTTGTTGGGGTTATTAAGAAATGACCTTGTTTAATTGTGTTTTGAGAATTAATATTGTGGTTTACATGTAAGCATTTTTGTGTAGGTTTGTCAAATGTGAAACCATGTAAATTAAGTGTTTAAGTGGGATTAGGGTTGGGATTCCCTAGTTCATGTTTGAAATTCGAATATGGTCAATTTTAAAAATGTGTTGAAAGGTCAATTTTATGAATATTTGTGCAAAAATAGACCCCTAAGATCTACAACTATGGGAAAGGTACTTGTTGGACATATAATATTGCTCTTTGGTCGTGATATGACCCCTCCAAAGCTCTCCTTAATGAGAGTGACAAGTTTGGGAGTTGAGATTAGACTTGAAGGATGGTTGGGGTGTCTAAGAGGATGTTGCCCTCTTAAATGAGGAAATGATTCCCATTTATGGAAGGGGAGTACACAACACACATCCCTATCCAAGCCTTGCAAGTTGAAAATCCTATGTATGGGTCTATAAAGGAAGAGGTAGGTGTTTCCCACATCTCTTTTTGAAGAACTTTTGTTGAGAAGAAAATAGGAGATAATGGATGAAGGAAGATCTCACATATGGAGGTCGTGATCAACATCAGAGCATGGAGAGAGATAAGTTATCCTTCCCCATACCACTTTATTTTGGTTAATTTGTTGTCTTATGTATTAGCTTCAAGAGGGCAGTTTAAGTATAAATATGAGAGAGGTATGGGTACATTGAGTATTATTCCATGAATATGAAACTTTCACCATTGATCTCTATGGTGTATAGAATCGTCTTTCTCAGAGGTTGGCTAGGGCTTCTCAATGCCTCATGATGCCATTTGGATGGGAGGAGAGCAAGACTTGTTTTTGTGTTTTTTTTCAATTAAGAATGACATGATTAATTTGGATAATGAATGTCATTACTTGTAAAAGAGCAAGCTACTCAAGGTTTTGTGTTTAGTGCAGTTACTTAATTTTCTACATTTTGTTTTACTTGAATAAGTAGTTTGTTGATGCACTTTTTGTTTGAATGATTATGTTTTCATTTGGATCGCTTAGTAATGAAGTCTTGAACAATCTTATTTAGAAATAACATTTGTTATAGATGGATGAATGAATTCAAGTTATTTAACTTCCTTTTATATTTCTTTTAAAAAGAAAGATAAAAATAGATTGTATTGGCTCATGTTTTTACTGAAAGGAGAAGGTTTTCTTGGCAAAATACATATGATATATGGAAAGATTTTTTTTATTGTACATTAAAAAAAAATAGAATGTGCTTCCTCATATCTATAATCTCAACTACAAGCTCACTCATGATGTTGATTACCAGTTTAATGTTTAATTTGAGTTTCTTGTTGCAGAAGTAATTATCAAATAGTGAGTTTACAGTTTATAAAAGTTAACTTTTTTTTTGACGAGATAGTGTTTAATATTTTGTTCTTGTAATTTACATATATATGTTGCGCTATCAATTTTAAACCTATTTTTAGACAAATTAAAGAGCTACTTGAGTATTTTGCATTAAATCTAGAATGGGCCACATTTTAGATACTTATGTTTACACCAGTATCTGTTGAATCCTATGTAGATTAATTTAGAATAATAAATCTGCATTTCATATACTCATTTATGAGGAAATAATGAGATATTAGCATATTAGAACATATCCACGCAGCAGAACAATGAAAAGATAAATAAAAATATTTAGATCTAAATGACTGAAGAGACTCTTGCCTTATTTTATAGAAAATTTGGAACCTTGCAGTGGTGTCTGGTTTTTTTTGGAAAGGGTGCCTCCATAGAGCAGGATGCTACCTATACCCTGCGGCTTTTGTGGGTTCTGCAAGTCCTTGAAAGACATCATTGCCTCCACAAGGAAGCCAGCAGAGTTAAATAAAATGATAATGAAATATTATCTTAACACCCTTTTGTTTGGCTGATAAAACATGGAAGAAAAAAGAAGAAACTTTAAGCCAACACCAATGGTCGATTTACCAGTCATAACAGAAATACACAGTTCCGAACTCGTTGAAGAGACTTTCAAATTGTGAAGCAATTCTTATTGGTTGAAGTACCATTACAGTAATAAGTACCAATTGCTACCATCTGAGCCACCCTTTTTACCAACCACACCATCTTCTTCTCGGACACGGCTATGCTCCATACAAAATGCACCTTTGATCAAATTTGAAAACACAAAAAACACACTGGATTTTCGTGAAATTTTCAGCATTTGTTCTTCATGATTTGTATCTTGTGTGCTGTAAATCCACAAAAAAATTGATAAAAAACCAGGATGTTTTCACAAATCTGAAATTTTTTATTGTCTTCAGTGCATTTTGTATGGAGCTTAGCCAGTGCCTTTCTCGCCCATCCCTACTCCAAGATTGGCTAGGTGCTTCCTATTGTTGTCCCCATATATAGACCCAAAAATATATAGCTAATATCGTAGACTATAAAAGAACATTTCCTTTTTAAAAAAACTCAAGTTACCTGACATCTTTATGCAGTGCCAATTTGGATTGTGATCCCTTCAACCGGCTTTAATCTATCTTTCAATTGAGTGCATGGCAATCATCCTTAGTCACCACATCAGTTGTGGTAGGATGCCTTCATGGTACCCATGAGTAGTCGCCATCAGATATTAGTCACAAGAAGAGTGATATATTTTACAGATAAATTGAAATCAAACATGAATCTCTGCCACCTCTGGTCAAGGCTAGTCTCATTCATACTGTAATTCCTATCAAAGTGTACTACTTAGGGTATGGAATCTTTAATCACCTCAACTACCTGCAGAAATAAATCTCTCTGTTCTGGATATTTAAGGAAGAGATAAATAAACTTGTCTGCAGATAACTGCCTTGCTTGTAGCACGTCCTACGTTCATCCCTCATAAAGTTTTTCAACAGAACGATCTTGTCTATCACTCTCCTGTTTTCTGATATTGATTTACATATACCATTCCATAATGAGATGACAATCTTGTCCAAATCAGTACCACAGCCAAGTACAATAAATAATGAAATTTAAGTTTTGTCAATAGAGCTAATCTAGTTACTGTCAGTCATTAGCAAGCAAAGTGTGCTATTTGGTTCAAAATGTGAAACGAATCTAAGAATGAATGTTAATAATGATCTGCAGGAATTGTGGGATAATGACGCGTTTGGACTGGATGACATAAAATATAAGGAAATTGGGTCTCCCTGCAAGGAGAACTGCCTGTACAAAGGTTGAAGCTGGTGTCTTAACATTTGCAATTTGAATGGCCTGCTTGAAGCCTCAAACAAGTTGAATTCTCTTTTTTCTGATATGCGTTCTTCTGCTTTCCGGGTGTATTGTATGCATTCTTGTTATCTATAAATGTTTTCTTGTAATGTAATAGTTTCCAGGATTCCCATTGATCTGGTATCAAGCATATTGTCAGCACACCCCGTAAAGGTTATTGTATTTTGCTGCTTATTCAGTGTTAAACAAATCTTTCATGGGAATGAATTCATAAGACCAATCATAGTATCATAGCACTCCATACACACTAGTCCAATTTGCTTCATAACCTAGAAGCCATGACTCATCAAAACATGTATCTGATTTTCTTTGGCCAAACAGAAAGTCAAGTGTTCGGTCATTCCAGTCATCCTGCTAGTTCTTGAACACGCTAGTCCAAGTTGCTTCATAACCTAGAAGCCATGATGTGCTTTAAAAGTTGCAGAAAAAGGAAGTCAATTTTACTGAGAATCTAGGGTGTATCTCCTCAACTAAGAGGCTTCAACAGGACTTTTTCCTCTGCTGATTGAACTATTGTAACCATTAAACTGTTGCGAGATACTTGATTGGAGGCCAATTTTTCGACATCTTGTTGTTCCATGAGGAGAAAAAAACTATATTGTCTTTGAGCGACCTTAGTTTCAGATGTTTGCATATGCCTCTTTCAATTTTGCAAAAGTGAGTACAACATTTACATTGCACCAATAGATGATTTACTGATTCATCAACTTCTTTACTGGGTCTAGCAATGCCAATTTATTGCAGCCTGTCTAGTTAGTATCATGTTGTGTAGAGCCTTCCACACAAAGGCCTTGCCTTTTGGTAACACGGTTTTTTCCTCAACAAAGATCTTTGGGCAAGTCCCTTAGTATGGCAACCATGTAACCAATTTTGATGGAGTAGGAACCAGATTTGGCTGTGCACCATATAATTTCATCGCTCCTCTTTATCAACCAAACCTTCTATTTCACCATTTTATAGCTTTGAAAAGGACCTTGCATGGAAAGTCATTCTTCTAACACGGTCAATGTTCACATTTGTGCAGAACCTGCCTATAATACCTCTCTAAGAACAGTTATTTCAGGATTTATGTTCTCTCTGAATGAGTAAACATGGTTATCCATTATGATGGATTTTACAAATTCTACAAAAAAATCCACCAACGAGGATGGAGAGTTTTCACTCTCATGAGGTACTTTATGTTTTGACCAAGACCTGGATTTATTTGGGAAAAATAACCTTCTCTTAAAGTGAGCCTACATCGTCTTTTTATGGTAGTAAGCTAATGAGGAGCTGGACCAATATCACACATTTTTTACTTTCAGAGCAACCTGCATGGTTAGATGAGAATCTATAGGCTTCCCAATATCTCCAGACTACAGACTGCTCTATATACTCATCACTACTGCTCTATATGATCATCACTACATGATATTAGTAAAATACTAATAGGTATAATATCTCTAATCCAGACTCTTTATGTTTTATCATCTGAGATCAATCCATAGATACCATGCCTAAAATATCAACCCGCTATTTATGGCTCAATATTGTCCAATTTATGACTTATACTTTATCATAAATATATGGAAGTTTTGAATAGGAGCTTTGCTCTTGTCTGCATAAGTCTAAATTCATGCTACGGAACTAAGAAAAAATTCATAAACAAGTGGGTGTTTGCAATGGAAAAGAACATGAAATAGAAAATTGTTTAAGGCAAGTTGTAAATGGTAGAACGACAGACAAGAAGCAATCCTCTGTTACACTTTGACAGGTGTGAAAACTATGCTCAACCAAATCAGACTGTCATCAACTAAACCCAAAGTACTTTTCTCATTTGTCTCCCTCTCTCACACACACAAAAAAATATTTAAATGAATGCAAATAGCACCAAAATTGATATCCAGCTCCCACTTTCACAAAAGGGTTTCAAAATGACAAAAGTGTAGACTCAAAAGATACAAATGGTGTAAGTTTTTGCTTCGGCAAAACAGAAGCATCATCTAGTCGACGAGTTGAGTATTGCCTGTTCTTCATATGGTAAACTGTGACAAAATTGTAACCACACATAAACCATACTACACCACCACTTGCAGATATCTTCCAGGAAGTGTGAAACTGATGTGATAAATCTAATTCCCATTCTCGAATACACAACTTATGTTCTGTATCCAATATCCACAACACAAAGTGTATTTTGCGTCTTAGCGTTAAACAAATGTTTCATGGGAATGAATTCATAATACCATTCATAGGATCATAGCACTCCATACAAATCTAGTATGTCAGATGTTATACTTATGAAAACATGTATCTCATTTTCTTTAGCCAAATGGAAAGTCACGTGCTTAGTCATTCCAGTCATCCTGCTGGTTCTTGAACACGCTAGTCCAAGTTGCTTCTTGATTTCAAAGTCGCGGAGAAATAAGTTTTTTTTTTACTGAGAATCTAGGGTGCATCTCCTCAACTAAGAGGCTTCATCAGCAGGGATTTTTTCCACAGAAGTTTTTTTTATTGCTTCAACCATGCTGATATTAACTATCCTTCTAGCTAATATAATTGAAATATTGTAACTCATTCTTGGAGCAAGCAAGAGTGTTTATGTTTTTTTGCTTCTTTACCCATATAGTATATACCAAAAGGTAGCATTAAACTATTGCAGCACTTGATTGGAGGATTTCTATTGGGGGTGACAACACTTCCCTTACCACTTCCTTGTACACTTCTAAATTCTCAAAATGACAAGATGAGCAAGTTGATATATTAAGGGCTCCTTTTGAGTTGTGTTCTGAAGCCACAGATGTGCCCTGTCATTTTAGGATTTCTTCTCTATGAATGAGTAAACATGGTTCTCCCTCATGATCAATTTTACAAATTCTACAAAAAAACAATCCACTAAGTTCTTTACCAACAAGGGAGTAGACTTTTCACTCTCATGAGGTACTTTCTGTTTTGGACGAGACCTAAATCTATTTGGGAAAAATAGCCCTCTCTCAAGATGAATCTACATCTTGTCTTTTGATAGTAGTAAGCTAACGAGGAGCTGCACCAATATTTCAGATTTTCCACTTTCAGAGTAACATTATTGGTCAGATGAAAGTATTTAGGCTTCCCTATATGTCCAGACTCCAGACTGCTCTGTATGATCATGACTAATACTGGATATATTAAACACAAGTATAATATTTCTAATCCAGATTCTTCAGGTTTTGCCAGCATACCGCATGAATATCATTATGTTTTATGCGTTTCTCATTCAGTGTTGAACTTATCTCTCACACGAATAATCGTCTAAGACCAATCCATAGATACCATGCTTAAAATATCAACACACTATTTATGGCTCAATATTGTTAAATTTATGAATTAAACTTTACCATCATTATATGGAAAATTTGAGCACGAGCTTTGTTCTTGTCTGCATAAGTCTAAATTCATGCTGCGCAACTTTGAAAAAAACATGGGAGGAAAGAGGTAGACAAGAAGCAATCCGCAGTTAGTGTACTGACAACTATGCTAAACTAAATCAGACGTCAACAACTAATCCCAAAAGTATTTTTCAAGTCAGATTATTTTCTCACACAAAGACATATTAAATTTGCATGAATGCAAACAGCACCGAAATTGTAATCCAACTCCCACTTTCACAAAAGGTTTCAAAATGACAAAAGGGTGGGCTCGAAAGTTACAAATGATGTAGATATTTGCTTCTGCGGAGCAAAAGCATCGTCTAGTTGATAAGTTGACCAATGTCTGTTCTTCATATGGTAAACTTTGACAGAATTGTCACGTGTAAACCACATTACACCACCGCTTGCAGAGACCTTCCAGGAACTGTGAAACTCGTGTAATAAATCTAATTCCCGTTCTCGAATCCACTGCTTATCTTCGGGATCCAATTTCCAGAACACAAAATGATCATTAATTCTAGCTGCACAAACTAATAGATTTCCCTTCCACTCGGTGAGGCAATATATAAAGCCCCATTGGTCCCGATTGACATCATAACCTATAATCATATGTAAAAAACCAAATGCATCTCTTAACAAGGCCTCCCCATCTCTAATTTCTTTCAATTGTTGGTCATCTATGCTTTTGACTCCAGCAGCAAAATAAATGACACCATTGAAAAAAAGATGAGTCCGTCCGAGAATGAAATTGTAGTCAGAAAATTCAATAGAGGGCAATAGAGGCGTACCCTCATACCACGAATTTGAACGAGAATAAAAAACCAGGGTATATCGGCGCTTCTGAGAGACTTCGAAGCCTGCCATCACACATTTTAGAGTACTCTGCATATAACAAATTTCAGCAAAATACAAGCAATCTACATTCACTGGAAAAGGCGTTGACAATTTTTTCGAAACCTTCCTCGCAGGGTTGTACATCCACAACAGGGGATACAGAGGAAAACGTGAACAGAAACACAACAGCCCATTTGATGCCGTCAATAGCATGAAAACCCCATTTTCCGAAGAACTGACAAAGTCCTCACAAGTAAAAGGAACAATGAGAACATTACTCGTTTGGGAATTGAAAGAGCGGAACTCGTATTGTTTTGGCGTCAATCCGGTAGGGCTATTTTTAGCTGCTATGAACTCAGCGAGACAAATTATCAATTCTCGGTGACGATTCTTGCAATGGGTATGAACAAAATCTGGGTCAAAAATGAGGGTGCGCCATCTCTTTGACACTGTAGACATCCTCAGCACATCTCTTGTTGAAACCCTCGAAAGTATGTCTGTAATGAGGTCATCACAGCATTCCACCTGCTCTGCACTGCTGCTTCCTGCTGTCCGTCTGCGAATTCTTCCCGCTGTCCGTCTGCGAATGCTCGCTATTTTCAGCTCGCTCAGAAGCTCGTCAATGGCTAAATAGTAAACTAAAACGTAATGGATCCCTTATGTATGCTTATACATCGCCTCCACCAACTGAAGTGATTTGTACAGTTGGACAGAATACGCCCCCATCACCTGACAAATGATTTGACTCGAATTTATTGCATGTTCAATGCCAAAATTGGAAGGAATATGAAAATTGTGGGTGGTGGCGAAGCTTATTTATTGTCATTAAATTTGATTAAATTTGTTATATTGCCCAAAATCATCACCATAAATTAAAACGACATTGTATTTCCATGAAAATATCATATTTTTGGGAGAGGTTTTAAGGCAGTTATCTCTAATTTTCTTCTATGCACGTATTTTATAACTCTGTTTGTTTTCTTTCTTTCGTTTTATTTAAAAGCATGAAATTACTAGTTCATGATAAAGCTTGAGAAATATACCTAGGGGAGAAGAAAAATTTCACAACTTTGTTTCGTGGGTGTTGCTATATTTTCACTTAGCCATTTTTTTTCTCTTTTCTTATTGTTAAAAAATAATTCTTAGTTTAAGTAAAAAGTCATTAGTAAAACTATTATTTGCATACCAAGAGATAATTGAAAGGAAAAATATATGAAATTCAACTTCACCAGTAGACGTAGGGCCCATTAAGTATAAATTGCGTCTTAGCGTTAAACAAATGTTTCATGAGAATGAATTCATAATACCATTCATAGTATCATAGCACTCCATACAAATCTAGTAAGTCAGATGTGATACTTATGAAAACATGTATCTCATTTTCTTTAGCCAAATGGAAAGTCATGTGCTTAGTCATTCCAGTCATCCTGCTGGTTCTTGAACATGCTAGTCCAAGTTGCTTCTTGACCAAGGGAAATAATCTATGTACCTAAAAGCTATGATGTGATTTCAAAGTAGCAGACAAAGAAGTTTTTTTTTACTAAGAATCTAGGGTGCATCTCCTCAACTAAGAGGTTTCATCAGCAGGACTTTTTTCCACAGAAGTTTTTTTGATTGCTTCAACCATGCTGATATTAACTATCCTTCTAGCTAATATAATTGAAATATTGTACCTCATTCTTGGAGCAAGCAAGAGTGTTTATGTTTTTTTTCCTTCTTTACCCATATAGCATATACCAAAAGGTAGCATTAAACTATTGCAGCACTTGATTGGAGGATTGCAATTGTGGGTGACAACACTTCCCTTCCCACTTCCTTCTACACTACTAAATTCTCAAAATGACAAGATGAGCAAGTTGATATATTAAACACAACTATAATATCTCTAATCCAGATTCTTCAGGTTTTGCTAGCATACCGCATGAATATCATTATGTTCTATGCGGTTCTCATTCAGTTTTGAACTTATCTCTCACACAAATAATCGTCTAAGACCAATCCATAGATACCATGCCTAAAATATCAACACACTATTTATTGCTCAATATTGTTAAATTTATGAATTAAACTTTACCATCATTATATGGAAATTTTGAACACGAGCTTTGTTCTTGTCTAAATTCATGCTGCAAAACTTTAAAAAACCTCCTAAACTTAGAAAAAAACATGGGAGGAAAGAGATAGACAAGAAGCAATCCTCAGTTACAATACTGACAACTATGCTAAACTAAATCAGACGTCAACAACTAATCCCAAAAGTATTTCTCAAGTCAGATTATTTTCTCACACAAAGACATTAAATTTGCATGAATGCAAACAGCACCGAAATTGTAATCCAACTCCCACTTTCACAAAAGTGTTTCAAAATGACAAAAGAGTAGGCTCAAAAGATACAAATGATGTCAAAGAACTGACAAAGTCCTCATGAGTAAAAGGAACAATTAGAACATTACTCGTTTGGGAATTGAAAGAGTGGAACTCGTATTGTTTTGGCCTCAATCCGGTAGGGCTATTTGTAGCTGCTAGGAACTCAGAAAGACAAATTATCAATTCTCGGTGACGATTCTTGCAATGGGTATGAACAAAATTTGGGTCAAAAAATTTCTCAAATATTTTTGAGAAAATTATTATTTATAAATATTTTTGAGAAATTTTTTGAATCACAAGGGTGTTGGAAGTGGTGACTGTTCTGAGAGGGGGTGAATTAGGACAGTATAAAAATTTAACAAGATTACCACAGATGCAAATTACGGTCTTCTGATAAAAACAAATTTATAAACTATGAAAATAAAGTAGAATGGAAAGTAACACCTCACAAAACAAGACAAGAATTTTGCCGAGTGGGAAACCCTCAAAACCTTACGGTTTTGTCACAGGGAGAAAAACCACTCCTATCTAACCTGTAATTTTATTGAGCAATAACCCTCTTCATACAATAGCAGCTACAACTACCTTCCTAGGCTATAGCCCTTCATGTATTCTTTTCAAAAATCAATCTCTGTCAATACAGTTTATATGTATAACTGTATGCATTACATTGCATACATCTTATATATATAAACTTATGTAAGATATGTTTGTTTAATGATTTCAATACAACATAATAGTCTCACTTTCTTCTCTCTTTTTTTTTTTCAACTACATCTTTCACTTTTCAAAATACATAGAATGTTGTCACAAAAGATTCAAGAGTAGTTACACATTGTAACTGTTTACAAAATCAGTTCAAATAAACTGATAACTAGAAGAACTATTTTGGATAGCTTCATAAAAAACTTCCACAAAAGTTCTTAAAGAAAGAACATAGACTTCTTTTCTCAAGAACCGAAACAAAAGTTGTTTCTGACTTAACCGTTAAACAACTGACCTGTGTAACTGTTAAACTGAAATCACAACTTATAAAAATGCTGAGAGAATATCCAAAACCAAAAGAGTTGTTGAATACCAAGGTTCATATTTTCAGACCCAAATGCTGCTAAATACTTCAAGTGTCAAAAATGACACACAATGTTTTTCAAACAAGATGCATATAGCCAGGTCAAAAAACTGTAAATATTCAATATCAGTCCCCTTACATTCTTTAAAAAATATCAGACTAGCACTAAAGATAAAAGAAGACTTTCATTGCAGAAACCCTTTTGAAGCAGCTTGCATTAACCTTATTTAGGAGCATTTGAAGAGCATCATATTTACATAAAAAATGCCTCAAAAAAGATCTTTATAAATAATAAATCTTGACTTGAAAAAAAACCTTTCGATTTTCTAATATGAATGCACTGTAACAGAGAAGAACTTAACTGAAAAATGCATACCTGTTGATAGCAACAAAAATAAACTCATACCGAACCAAGATGACAGTTGAGCTTGATATCCAGTTGAAGACCAAATGAACTTAGCACATAAAAAAACATAGTGACTTAGCCACAGAATTTGAAACTCGAAAAGATGAAGACAAATTTCTCAGATCCATAATCCGCCAAGTAAGATTGTTCATTTGATACACAAATAATGAGTATACCTTCAGCAACGATCCCACAAAATGATATTGACCGATTCCTTGCACAATGACAAAAAACATATCAAAAACCCACAATCACAACAACCGCATAGTAACAGTAAAAGCTCTTAGAAGTAAACATGGTGGCGCCCTCAGTTAGGGAAAGAAACAAAAAATGATATCCATGAAAGTCCGCTTTGATGATTATAAGAAAAACTTAATGAAAGTATAGAGTGTTTCACGTCCACCACATCTAAAGAACACATGGATACATAAGTGCCAAGTGTTGACAACCAAGAGTCAACAAGAAACTCAACCATAACTCAAGTATAAGGCAGGTTGTCCACACGACACAGTCAATATCATAATGCCAGCTAGAAATAATGCTTACTGCAGTGCATCAAGGACAAACAAAGACAACAATCTCCCCCATTTGTCCTTGAGGCAAAAACATTTTATTCCCTCATATATCATATGATCAAATATAAATGAATGTTTAATATGATCACATAAACAAGCAAGTATATAAAAAATAGAAACTTATACTAACTTGCATATATGATAACTATAAGCATGCATTTATATTTGACTAAAAGAAGTATGATAGATAAGGGAAAACAATGAAATGTCATAAAACTTGTCAGACCTATATGTGAAAATGGCAAACATCTATAACACATAAGAAACCTGCCAACCAAACCATCACTGAAAACTGAGCCAATCAACCAACTAAAAAATGCCAACCAACCAACTGATCCCAACACTGCCAACCAACCAACTGACCAACTGAAAACTGCCAACCAACCAACTGATCCCAACACTGCCAACCAACCAACTGAAAACTGCCAACCAATCAGCACTGAAAAGATAGACTGATGAGAACTTCTCCCCCATTTTTCATCAAGGGAAAATAAAACACTACGAACAAAGACCAAAAATGACTGTGAAGAGGAAGCAGGCACCTCTCATAGACTCCCCCACAAGGGAAAAACTTAGTGTAGCAGAGAAAAAGAAACAACACCCAACTGAGTGCAGAGTTGTTCAAAAGAGGCCCGGGGAAGAGCTTTAGTAAAAATATCTGCCACTTGTGCCTGAGTAGGAACATAAATCAACTAGAACTCATTTGAAAGACCATGATCACGCAAAAAATGAAGTTTAATTGCCACATGTTTGGTGCATGAGTGCATAACGAGATTTGTACTTAACTGAATAACACTCATATTATCACACATGATAGAAATAGGTTTAGGACTCTGGATACCAAGATCAGATAACTGATATGTCATCCAAATTAACTGAGTAGAACAAGTAGTAGCAGCAACATACTCAGACTCACAAGTAGATAAAGTGACACAGTCCTATTTCTTACTATGCCAAGCAACCAAATGAGGACCTAAGAAAAATGCAGCACCACTCGTGCTCTTTTTGTCATCAGAGCCACCCCAATCTGAATCAGTATAACCAAGTAAAGTGAAATCATCAGTATGGGGATACCATAAACCAAAATCAAGAGTACCTTGAATGTACTTAAAAATCTGTGTAACGACATTAAGATGGGATTGTTTAGGAGCAGACTGAAATCAAGACACAAAACAAACTGCTTGCATTAGATCTGGTCTAGATGCAGTTAGATACAATAAATTACCAATCATAGATCTATAATAAGTTTGATCTACTGGATGTGAATCATCATCTTTAATGAGTTTGCACCCTATTTCCATAGGTGTGCTAACAGGTCTACAATCTGTCAAATTAAATTTCTTTAACATTTCTTTGGCATATTTTGATTGAGACAAGAATAAACCATGCTCAAGCTATGTTACTTGTAGACCAAGGAAAAATGTCAGTTCACCCAAAAGAGACATCTCAAATTCAGATTCTATGATATCAGAGAAATGCTTTGACAATGCATCATTAGTTGACCCAAAAATAATATCATCTACATCGACTTCCACATCTAAGATATCTCCATTAACATTTTTAATATATAAAGTGTTGTCTGCACTACCTCGTGTAAAACCATTTGCTGTAAGATGCTTATCAAGTCTAGAATACCAAGCACAAGGAGCTTGTTTTAAGCCATACAATGCCTTTTTAAGATGATATACATAATTAGGTTTATCAGATGACTCAAATCCCTCTGGTTGTTCCATATAGACTTCTTCATCAAGATAACCATTTAAAAAAGTAGTTTTAACATCCATTTGATAAACAGTGAATTTTTTGAAACTAGCATATGCAAGAAAGATTCTAATGGATTCTAACCTTGCAACCAGTGCAAAAGTCTCACCAAAATCAATACCTTCCTATTGAGCATAACCTTTACACACAAATTTGGCTTTATTCCTTACTACTTTGCCATCTTCATTAAGTTTATTTCTAAAAATCCATTTCCCACCTATAACATTCTTGTTATCAGGTCTAGGAACAAGTTCCCATGTTTGATTTTTCTCAATCTGATTTATTTCATCTTTCATAGCATTCATCCAGTAAGGTTCAGTCAAGGCTTCAGTCATAGTTTTTGGTTCAAAATCTGATAAGAGACAAAAATGTTTTGCAATATGAGCATGTTCATCAAGTTTGGCTTTCCTTCTAGTTAGAATTCCTCCCTCTACAAACCCAATGACTTGAGATTTAGGATGTCTTTTTGCTATGATTCGAGAAGGAGTCTTCAAAGGAATTTTTTATTCTTGAGAATCTGAACAATGTTCTTGATCTAAATGATCAGAATTTTCTTGATTATCAATATCGGTCTTATGATGTTCACAAGACACATGTTCTCTTCTTTGTAAAGACTCTTCTTCAACACAACTTTCATTGTTATTGTATAATAAGGAGCTTTCATCAAAAACCACATTAATTGCTTCAATGACTTTATTCAACCTTGTATTATAACATTTAAAAGCTTTACTTTGCGTAGAATATCCCAGAAAAATACCTTTATCAGACCTGAAATTAAAATTGTCTAACAAGTCATTGTCCTTCTTAATGAAACACTTACAACCAAAAATTTTAAAATTCTTAACATTAGCTATTTTTCCATGCCAAAGTTCATAAGGAGTATATGCTGTTCTAACTCTGATTTGAGCCCTGTTAAGAATATGCACAACTGTATGAACAACTTCTTTCCAAAATTTATTAGGTAATTTTGCTTCATTCAACATAGTTCTAGCCATTTCCTTAACTGTCCTATTTTTCCTTTCAACAACACCGTTTTGCTGTGGTGTACAAGCAGTTGAAAACTGCCTCTTAATACCATGTTTTTCACAATACTCTACGAATTCTTGAGAGGTGAATTCTCCACCTTTGTCAGATTGTAAGAACTTTAACTTTAGATCAGTTTCTCTTTCAACCATTTTCCTGAATATTTTGAAGCGTGAAAAAGCTTCAGATTTATGTTTCAAGAAGGTTACCCAGACC
The DNA here is from genome assembly GCA_027943335.1 of Chamaecyparis obtusa. NCBI lineage: Eukaryota > Viridiplantae > Streptophyta > Pinopsida > Cupressales > Cupressaceae > Chamaecyparis > Chamaecyparis obtusa. Next base: position 82,361 of record BSBK01005969.1, read on the forward strand.
ATCCTTGAATAATCATCTACAAATAACATGAAATATCTTTCACCATTTAGGGATGGAGTTTTAGTAGGACTGCATAGATCAGTATGAACAATTTCTAGAGGCCTATTAGACAAGTACTCCTTAGTTTTGAAAGACATTCTCGTTTGTTTACCTTTAACACATTCTTCCCAAATTTTATCAGGTTTTCTAATTAGAGGTAAACCTCTAACCTTTTTATTTTTGCTGATTCTAGCAAGATTATCAAAATTTAGGTGACCCAGTTGCTTATGCCATAACCAATTTTCTTCTACTTGACTTACAAGACAAGTATTAATCAGTGAAGACTCCTTTACAATAAAATCAATTAGGTTATACAGATTTCCTCCTGTTCTTAGTTCATTAGCAAAAACTTTGTTCTTACTTTTGATAGAATATCCTTTAGCATTAAAAGAAATTGAATAGCCACTGTCACAAATTTGACTAACACTCAGAAGATTATGCTTTAGTCCTTCTACATAATAAACATCATGAATAGGTGTATCTGTATTAAGAACTATTGAACCACGACCAATGATATAAGCACCTGAGTTATCTCCAAATCGAACAAATCCACCATCAAAATCTTCTAGAACCTTAAACTTGCTTTTGCAACCTGTCATATGATGAGAGCAGCCACTGTCCAAAACCCAAGTAGTTGGTTTATGGGAAAATAGAGTTGTTTCAATAATCAAAGACTTTTCAATGGGTTTCCATACTTGTTTAGATTTTAAATGAAGCTTACACTGATTAGCAAAGTGTCCATAATTAAAACATTTAAAACATCTTATTAGGTTCTTGAAACCATACTTTTTTCTGTTCATCTTACAGTTGAATGCTTTATGACCAAAAAGATTGTAGTTAAAACAATAACCTTTCAAATAACTCAAACTTTCATTTGAAGTTTTTCTTTTGTCATTTAATCCAGCTTGTTCAATCTGATTTTGTAACAGAACAAGTTTCTTGTCTTTTTCAACAAGAGATTATTTTTTATTTTCAATAAGCTGATTTGTTGTTTCTAAATCGGTTTTCAGTATGCTATTCTCTTTTTCAAAATCTAATACCAATTTCTTTTGCTTCTTAAGTTCTTGTAAAGAATAAATAAGTTATTTTTCAAGATCAATATCTTCATCTGAATCAGATAAAGATTCTGATTTTCTAGTTTCAAAAATAGGAACATTAATAATTTCAGCCTTGAATGATACTTCACCTTCTTCTTCAGAATTACTTGATTCTTCACTAGAGTCCTCTTTTGACAACAGACTTTTCTTTTTGAAGTTCTTGAACCTCTGATTCTAATTCCAAGGTTTCATTCTAAAATTTTTTTTTGTTTTCTCATTATTGTCATCTTGATCAACATAAGGATATTTTGCAGCAAAATGTCCTAGTTGACCACAACTAAAACACTTAGGTTTTCCTTGATATTTCTTCCTCATTTTCCTGACTAATAACGCTTCTAGGGCACTAGTTAAATCAGTATCACTTTCATCTATTTTCTCAGCCTTAAAGGTTGTTTCTTTTGATGTAGAAGTAACGTGATTGCTAATTCTCATTTCATACACAGTCAAAGTTCCTTGCAGCTGATGTAGGGTCATTTTAGAAAAAAATTTCTTTTCTTCTAAGGTAGAGATTTTAGTTTCAAATTTAGGTAGAACTGTTCTAACTACCTTTGAAATGATATCATGTTCTTCAATAGTCTCCCCTAAGCCTTTTCTCGCATTTACTACTTCATCAACTCATAAAAAATAAGCAGCCATACTTTCATCTTCATTCATCTTCAAATTATCAAACTGAGTTTTTAACATTATCAATTTTGATTATTTTACTTTCTCATCTCCTTGATAAATAGTTTCTAACTTATCCCAAATATCATTTGTAGATTTACAATACATAACTTTAACAAACACATCTTTAGTAAGACCACAAAGAATAGAAAATTTTGCTCTCTTGTCAAGTTCATATTTGGTTTTCTCATTAGGATCTGTAGGAACAACATTAGGAATAGTATACTTTTTCTCAACTACCCACATACTAATGTCTAAAGAATTAATGAAGGCTTCCATTCTTACTCTCCAGAAAACATAATCAATGCCATCAAACAGTGGAGCTCTACTCAGAGAAGCACCCTCTACTTGAGTCATTTTAATTCCAAAGAATCCCTAGATAATCCCTTATAGGCAAACCTAGAGAGGGATCCTAGATCTGATACCACTTGTTGGAAGTGGTAACTGTTCTGAGAGGGGGGGTGAATCAGGACAATATAAAAATTTAACAAGATTACCACAGATACAAACTAAAGTCCTCTGATAAAAATAGATAATTTATAAACTATGAAAATAAAGAAGAATGGAAAGTAACACCTCACAAAACAAGACAAGAATTTTGCTGAGTGGGAAACCCTCAAAACCTTACGGTTTTGTCACAGGGAGAAAAACCACTCCTATCTAACCTATAATTTTATTGAGCAATAACCCTCTTCATACAATAGCAGCTATGACTGCCTTCCTAGGCTATAGCCCTTCACTTATTCTTTTCAAAAATTAATCTTTGTCAATACAGTTTATATGTATAACTGTATGCATTACACTGCATACATCTTATATATATAAACTTATGTAAGATATGCATGTTTAATGATTTCAATACAACAGAATAGTCTCACTTTCTTCTCTCTTTTTTTTTTAAAACTACATCTTTCACTTTTTAAAATACATATAATGTTGTCACAAAAGATTCAAGAGTAGTTACACATTGTAACTATTTACAAAATCAGTTCAAATAAATTGATAACTAGAAGAACTGTTTTGGATAGCTTCATAAAAAACTTCCACAAAAGTTCTTAAAGAAAGAACATAGACTTCTTTTCTCAAGAATCAAAACAAAAGTTGTTTCTGACTTAACCATTACACAACTGACCTGTGTAACTGTTAAACCGAAATCACAACTTATAAAAATGCTGAGAGAATATCCAAAACCAAAAGAGTTGCTGAATACCAGGGTTCATATTTTTAGACCCAAATGCTGTTGAATACTTCAAGTGTCAAAAATGACACACAACGTTTTTCAAACAAGATGTGTATAGCTAGGTCAGAAAACTGTAAATATTCAATATCATTCCCCTCACATTCTTTAAAAAATATCAAACCAGCACTAAAGATAAAAGAAGACTTTCATTGCAGAAAACCCTTTTGAAGCAACTTGCATTAACCTTATTTAGGAGCATTTGAAGAGCATCATATTTACATAAAAAATGCCTCAGAAAAGATCTTCATAAATAATAAATCTTGACTTGAAAAAAAACCTTTCAATTTTCTAATATGAAAGCACTGTAACAGAGAAGAACTTAATTGAAAAACGCATACCTGTTGACAAAAAAAAAAAAAAATTCATACCAAACCAAGATGATAGTTGAGCTTGATATCTAGTTGAAGACCAAATGAACTCAACACATAAAAAAACATAGTGACTTAGCCACAGAATTTGAAACTTGAAAAGATGAAGACAAATTTCTCAAATCCATAATCCGCCAAGCAAGATTGTTCATTTGATACACAAATAATGAGTATACCTTCAGCAACAATCCCACAAAATGATATTGACTGATTCCTTGCACAGTGACAAAAAACATATCCAAAACCCACAATCACAATGGCCACATAGTAACAACAAAAGCTCTTAGAAGTAAACATGGTGGCACCCTCAATTAGGGCAAGAAACAAAAAATGATATCCATGAAAGCCGCTTTGATGATTATAAGAAAAACTTAATGAAAGTATAGAGTGTTTCACGTCCACCACATCTAAAGAACACGTGGATACATAAGTGCCAAGTGTTGACAACCAAGAGTCAACAAGAAACTCAACCATAACTCAAGTATAAGGCAGGTTGTCAGCATGGCACAGTCAATATCATAATGCTAGCTGGAAATAATACTTACTGCAGCGCATCAAGGACAAACAAAGACAACAAAGGGTTGTATTTTTTCCGTGAAAGATCTATAATTTTGAAAAATGAGTTATAAATGTAGAGTTTAGATTTGCAAGCATATGAATGATCTAGTCCTAAGGTTCGTATGTAAAAGAAAAAGATACAAATGTGACTTAAACCACTACATTGTGCTTCCACTTTGACTTCATTTTAACTACAACTATAATGGATGAAAATGTAAAACAAATAATAGACATAAAAACTATTTATATTTTCAAAATCAAACAATACATAAAAAATATTTATATTTTCTAAAAACTCAAGAAAATAAATTCATTCAAATAGTATGATTATGAATTTTGATCACACGTCACACATACTTTCTTTTCTATGAATTTTTCATGTCAACAATTTGTGAGCATGAGAGAAAAAGTTCTTGTGAGTAGTACCTATCCAATAATAAACAAAGCTTGTTAAAACAAGACCTAAATAAAAAGTTAAAATGTAGGGTGAGGGATTATGACTATACTAAATGTAGTAGTTTTCCAACCATGAACTCCAACAAAGTGGATACATTGTTAAAAGAATCTTACCTTGTGAAATATTGTTTAACTATATAGACAACATGATATGAGTAGAAACATGATCCATTTGAATATGGTGATGATTCTACATAGTACCATATTTAGATCCTATATCAAGATTAGGATTAGTTATATTGACTATACTGGATATAGTCATAGGGTTGCATTTGAAAATACAACTATAATGGATGAAAAAAGTAAATTCAAACAATAGATTAATTATTAGGTTCAATTTGGGTGGGTTGCATTTCGTTTTATGTTCAATTAAGTTTATGGTTATAATTTAGTATTGTTTAGTGTTAGGTTTAGAGTTCAAGTTTGTTTAGGCTTAGGAATTAATTTGATTTAGTGTGAGTTTTAGGGTATAATTTAGCTTAGGTTTAGGGTTCATTTTGGTTAAATATAGGTTTAGGGTTTTCTTTCAATTCTAATTAGGGTTAGGGTTGAACCTCGTTTAATGTTAGTTTTAGGGTTTAATATTTTATAGGTTATGGTTTAATTTTATTTAGTGTTATTTTTAAACTATAATTTTTTTAGATGTAGGGTTCAATTTGGTTTAATGTTCAATTAGGCTTAGGATTATGGCTCAATATGGTTTATTGGTCAATTTGATTTAGTGTTATGATTAGTATTAGTAAATATGAAAATATTGACCATAATTTAATAAATATTAGTGTTGGAGGTTTTGGTATGGGGAGTCCATGTTGGGGTGGTATTTTAGAAAAATGAATTTCAATGTAATACTTTACTTTGTAAACATTAATAAAATAAATATTTAACCTATCAAAAAGCTATTAGGGTTGAATTTTGTATCTGATTAATTAGGTTTAGGGTTAGTTTATGTTTTATAAGAAATGTTAAAAATATGATATTGTGCACACTTCATAATTTGATAAGTTTATTGAAAAATATTTTTAAATTAAGTTATATTAATTTAACAAAATAATAAATATATAATATTAAAATAATTTTTAATATTATTATCAAATGAAATAAGTAATAGAATTAATATATTATAGTATAATTTAAAAGATTTCTAAAATAAAATATTCTACTAAACCTCCCAAACATACACATCCATAAAAATTATGGTTGCCTCCATCTTTAGTATTCTAGACAAAAATACATTGACAATTCAAATATGAGAAAAATAAAAGTAACTTCTCACCATTGATTTTCAATCTTTTTATTAAATTTGATATCTACTTGTATATATTACGTTATTAAAAAATATAGATATGTTAGTTTTTTATTATATAATTATCAATAATATGGGACTCTCACCCAGTTATTTTGATAATCTAGGATGTCTTAACCTATAAAATGGGGAAAACGGTTCCAGAAAAGTCTTACGCCAACAACAGATATAGTGCCCTGCATCTATCAAAATAGCATGAGGTGGATTGGGAAGATCATAGAAGAGGCTCCATAGAAGATAAATGTTATACACATTATTTTCATTAAGCATCCAAACATACATATTTCACTGGGCCTTCTCACCTTAAATATAAGCTCTATCTTTTATCGGATAGTTATAAGGAAGTTGTAATTTAATCCAAATAGTTATCACCAGACCATCTTCCTTGGACATATTTCAAATTTAATAATCAATAATTAATATAAAGAAACTAAACTATGTTTCATACACAAATTATATAAATAAATATAATTAAATAAAATTAATCTTGAAATAAAAATGAGTACTAGGCTTTAGAGATGTAAAATTAAATGAATTAGATAAAATTAAACAAGAATTACAAATTAAAAATTAAAAAGAATTACAGAAGATAATAGTGATGCTAGATTGATCATCTTTATAGTTGATGTGTTTGATAGTTGCATGGATATAATAATAAAGATATATAATAATAGAGATGGAATTATCCCATCAATTATCTTACTATATAACAAAATTTTCTACATCAACCATATGACAACAAAATTTAATATATAACAACATATATATAACTAAGCTACAGGAGTAGAAGAGATATCAATGTATGCTAACATTGTTTTGAACACTATTTGTTGCTTTGACAACCACACGATCTCCTTCATGAGCAACTATTAGAGGTCCTGGATATTGCACATTCATAGTCAAGAAGTAAGGTTCTTAACAACTTAGATAGTTGTTACAGGGGTCCTGTTTAACAAACCAAATGCAACATGCTGAACTCACACTATGGTGGCTGATAAATAATTCATTTTCCTTCTTTTCTACATCATTAAGTAGGGGTCTTCAATTTGTGAAGCCAATTTCTTCAACTTTTCATGGATCTCCTTTGTTTCTGGATGTTGACTCCGACACAAAAACCATGTTTCATTTTATGACCTTCAATCCAACTACATCTACAACTCGTTTGGTTGCTGGAAATGACCTGGAATTGGAAAATGGGAATTGGTCAATTGGTATAGGCCAATTCTAATTTTAGTCCAAAATGAGCAACTATTGTTCACTGGCTCTCTGAAGTAAGGCTATTAAGGCTCTCTTAGGTGTCCAAGAAGAGACCTAGATTGGAAATGCAAAAGGATCAAGAAGTGAGATTGAAGATTGATAGGTTGATTGACTCTGATCTGGTTGATTTCTTTAATTTCTACTTATTGTGCTTTACTTGCACTAGAAGAAGGTGCAAGGGGTACGTCGATAGGTCATAGAGGTCAAAGCAATATTTAAAAAAATGTGTCATTGTAGAAGGAAATCTTGTACTTAGCAAAATCCACTTTGGATGATTTGAAGTTAAAGTTTAGGCAAGTTGTATATTTGGAAGGTATTACCCAAAAACAAATGTAGCATTTAAATAAATTTAAACACATCAAAAAAATGTTTTTTTTTTTAAAACAAGCACAAAAGGTATAAAGGGAAACACACTAGGAAACCAAGGCTATTTTTCAAACAACATTAAGATACTTTAGTCTATAAATCCAAGAAGCTGGCAAACCTTAAAATTCAGCTCAGTCTACAACTACAATAGTGACAACTTCCATAGATGCAACTTGGTACTTGAAGGAGAGGATATATATCACAAAACAAAGCATGTACTTCGACATTTCAAGACTGAAGTGCCTCTCGTAGCCTATAAAACTATACAATTTACAACTCTACACCACTTATTTATCTACAAGTTGATGTAAAAGCATATTTGAATTTTTGCATAATAGAAGGAAGTGTATTCAAGTGTCATTGTAGTAAGATATTTTGTTGTAGAATAAAGTATTATATAGAGCAACATCCACTTAGGATGAATTAAAATTACAATATTGCAGGAGTACATTTGTGTACTCAATTTCCCCGCAAAATATAGCATTGAAATCATTGGAACACAAAAATAAATGTTGTTGCATTTTTTTTATGCATCTTCATCAGGCGGGGGAACCTGTAGAAGAGGAAAAATGTAAAACTTTTTTGTTGTTTTGATGGTACCATGAGATAATGTATATAGGCTTCCAACTTGAACTTGTTGAAAATAGAGGTTTGCAATTGCATTGAAGTGAGTGACATGAACTTTAGTTCGTTCACAATCAATCAAATCAAAACTAAACATGTGGCCATCACCATTCTTGTTGTTGAAGTGGTGGATTTCCTTCTTCAAAGTCACACAACCTTTTATCATCCATTGTGTTTAAAATGGATTCAAACTCCTAATAGGAGTAATAGTAGTAGGGGATTTCTTTCACAGAGATGCATGCAAGCCAAACATCAATTTTTTAGGATTGGGATGTTCAGATGAAACAATATCTACCACATTTGTGCATGTATTCAATGAAGTTCCTACATGATATTTTATAGGTTTGTTTGGTTCTTTGAAGAAGAAGGTGGAGTCAGCTATGATATCATGATCCATGCAAGAAACCTCAAATTTGGAGACAACAATCCACCTATGAATTCATTAGATATGTACAATTAGTATTGTGCTATAGTTGCACAAGAAAATGAAAATTGTTTATTGCAATCAAGACCTAGTAGCTATTGCCTCACCTGGAGACAACTATAATAGTGACAACTTCCATATATGCAACTTGGTACTTGAAGGAGAGGATATATAGTCACAAACAAAGCATGTACTTCGACATATCAAGACTCAAGTATCTCTCATAGCCTATAAAAGCTATACAATTTACAATACTACACCACTTATTTATCTACAAGTTGATGTTAAAGCATATTTGAATTTTTGCATAATAGAAGGAAGTGTATTCAAGTGTCATTGTAGTAAGATATTTTGTTGTAGAGTGAAGTATTATACATATCAACATCCACTTAGGATGAATTAAAATTACAATATTGTAGTACTGTATTTGCGTGCTCAATTTCCCCCCCAAAAATAGCATTGAAATCATTGGAACACAAAAATAAATGTTGTTGCATTTTTTTGATGCGTCTTCATCAGGAGGGGGAACCTATAGAAGAGGAAAAATCTAAAACTTGTTTGTTGTTTTGATGGTACCATGAGATAATGTATATAGGCTTCCAACTTGAACTTGTTAAAAATGGAGGTCTGCAATTGCATCGAAGCAAGTGACATGAACTTCAGTTTGCTCACAATCAATCAAATCAAAACTAAACATGTGGCCATCACCATTCTTGTTGTTGAAGTGGTGGATTTCCTTCTTCAAAGTCATGCAACCTTTTATCATCCATTTTGTTTGAAATGGATTCAAACTCCTAATAGGAGTAATAGTAGTAGGGGGTTTCTTTCACAAAGATGCATACAAGCCAAACATCAATTTTGTAGGATTGGGATGTTTAGATGAAACAATATCTACCACATTTGTGCATGTATTCAATGAAGTTCCTCCATGCTATTTTACAGGTTCGTCTGGTTCTTTGAAGAAGAAGGTGGAGTCACCTATGATATCATGATCCATGCAAGAAACCTTGAATTTGGAGACAACAATCCACCTATGAATTCGTTATATATGTACAATTATTATTGTGCTATAGTTGCACAAGAAAATGAAAATTGTTTATTGCAATCAAGACCTAGTATCTATTGCCTCACCTAGAGTTACAAATAGTAGGAATAGTGAATCCTTTGCGATGAACTATAGACCCCTTTTGGAGTTTCTCTATTGTTATGAGGTCATTAAACTTACTTGGCAAGGTTACTTTTTGTAAATGTAGCCCATCAGAGAGCTCTAACTTGTGTCTAATTGTCGACCCAATTCCTTGACCAAATGTTGGAATGGAAAAAACTTGAAGAAGCGGATGTACATCTAAGTTGGTATCATTGATAAGCATTATTGCATTCTTTTTTAAAGAGTGAGACATGGCTTAAAGGGGAAACAATTGGCCGATAAATCTGACTAGGTGTTGAACATTATGCGGAATAGACGTAAAAGAAAACTTTTAAAAGTATAAAGGATAATGCCAATTAAGAGCATAAAAAAATGGCATGAAATTCTAAATTCATATAGAAATAGATGAAGTACCATGTGAATAATGTCAACACATGTGTAACAAGATTTTGAAAGGGTAATCATAGTACATGATTTCTTTTTCATACATGATGTATCAAATATGTGTGGAACAAAACAAATGTTGTAGGCACTTATAATTACAAATTGTATTGGGTGAAGGTAAGTTGCAACAATAAAATGGAAGATAAGAAGACGTACCTCCACCCAAAAAATAGAGATTATTTCTTCGTATAACTTGTTAAGTTGAGACATGTGTGTTCCTACAAAAGGGGAAAAACATAATATATAACTTGAGACAACACAATCAAATGCGTAATTTGTTTAAAGTTGGTTGTGATGTTGTAGGAGGCATCATCGTCATGTGTTAGTAAATAAAAAACCATTATCAAACAAATTTCCATTCAATTATCAATGGGTAATAGCTTAAAAAAATAAGTACGGATTGCCTAATTAATCCATATTGTGGGGGACATTTAAACAATCTCATAGTGAACATAAGATATATTGTACGTGACCATAATAAGATATAACTATTACAAGTATAGATTGCGAAACCCAGTGAAAGGTTGTACAATTTTTGGGAAGTGTGCAGTTGAAGCGAGGTGGAATAAATATTGTGCCTCTAATTTAAACCATCTCAAAATAATTAACAATTTAAGTCTACATTTATAGTGAACAAAAGAAAGGAGTGAAGCAAGAATTCAAATGTGAATGTGTGAACAAGATACAACTTAGATTTTCTCAAATGACCACAAAGTGTTATACAGGGAAAACTTTAAGAAACCCCCTCCCTAGAAATTTATAAAATCCTGGTGAAGCCTACATTATTTTGGGTGGAAAAAAATAATATTGTTGGCGATTTTTTTAATTTGAAAGGAAAATATATTAATTTAACTAGCGATTTTTTTTCAATTGTATGAAAATTCTATAAAATCCTGGCAAATCTTTCATTGTTGAAGAAAATCGCAGCTAGAAGTACACATACCTAGAAACCATCATTTCACCATTATTGTTAAATGGATAGGTGTCATAATTTACTTTTATATCATTTGACATATAGTAAAACTATTTTTTATAACCGTTGGATGATGTTAAATCAATGGCATATATCCTATTTCGGGCCAAACTTTTAAAGGACACCAAGTTCCAGAGAAAGTCTCTGAAATAAAGACGTGTCCACATTCAAATTTATTTCGGGCCAAAATTTGGAAGGATAAAAAGTCCCATGAAAAGTCTCTGAAATAGAGACATGTCAAATCTATGTACTTAATCCGTACCCTAACTTAAATTTTGACCACATATTGGCGAATATATTCAATTTACTATGTGGAAAAATTAGATTCTATTGGCGACATCATCGTTGAAGTCCATATAACTATTGGTGATTGGCCTATGCATGGGACCCAATTTTTATAAAGTGTTGGCAACATGGCCACCCTAAAAGTCTAATTTTTTTAGCCAAATTTTGGGTCCCCGACGAGTAAAATTAGCCAATTAGCGAATATTCGCCACTAAAGTTATCCTTGGTGTTATAGAGACTTGATTTTGGAATCAAACGAAATAAAGCTTGGGCGTGAAATTTAAACAATGCATAATGAAAAAACAAATAATGTCTAGAATTTCAATACACATAACATAAAAGATTGAATCGAGCATATAAACACTAGTACATTTGAGACCTTTTTTCGATGGTAGAATGCCTGAATTTAGATAGTATACTGTCGATTGAGCGACACCACCCGGTGTCGTAGTTTTGCAGTCGAAAAAACCAACAATTTTGTTAGGCGTTGTAATTACGACACCCTTAGCCGTCGCAAAAAGTGGGTGCCAACAAAGCAAACCCGTCGTCACACCTATTTGTGGTCGTCTATATTGCGATGCCTAACCGTCGCAACAAATACAAATGACAACGACCCGTCAAAATAGTCCGACAGGTAGCCGTCATTTGTAACCTGTTCATCGACGAAAATGCTATTAATGCAATGGATATCCGTGGCAAGATTATGACGAATGTGCCTCATTTATGGTTTGTAAAAATGACTATGTTGTACATACGATGGACATCTTTGGATTTTACATACTCGATCCACCCTTCAAATGTCTTGGTGATGGCCTTATTTCTCTATACCTAATCCAAGAACTTCTGGTTAATCGGGGATTCGATATTAAGTGAAGCTGGAATCTCACTTAATGGAAAGGGTTCTGAATGCTAAATGGCATGAATATACTGAGCCATACTTTTCATTGCTTCCTTCATCTCTTGTTTATCCTTTGCATCATTCCAAACCCTGTTAGTAATCTTTTTGTTGGAAACCTCAAATATCTTCATATCCGCGACTTTGCTATCTTTTCCCAAATCAATCTTTGACACCTAATAATCATGAGAAGAAACTTCTTGATCTCCTTTATCACCTACTGGTTTTGTGATTTTCTCTACCCAATAGCCATTAACTTCATCAAACTCAATTCTGGACTCTATTTTTGGCTTTTTGGCCTTCGAAGTTTTACCCAAACATTTATTCACAATGTCCTCAATTGGCAATGACAAAGGAACGACACTTCTCTTCTTAGCAATAGAGTTCTCCAACCATTGTGGAGCTATAGTAGTCTTCTTCTGTGTGGCATAGCTACTCAAGAGAGCAAGAGAATCTTTTGCAGAGTTTTCCAAATGATCTTGCATTTCTTGGCTATCTAACATGCATATTGGGAGAACTGAATTCTAGAACTGGTTCTTCTTATGGTTTAGTTTCAGAAGGATCCAGATCTACAATAACACTAGAATCTACCACTGGTTCCTTATTTTTGTTCTTTTTCCTGGAACTTGATCAGGTTATCCTTGTGGTGGGTTCAACTTGAAGTTGAAGTTGAAGTTGAACTTCCTGGCTAGCTGGTTCAACTTCAAGTTAAATATTACCCGCAGAAGATTTATCAACAATAGAGTTAGTCAAAATAGAAGCCTTTATTGAGGAATTTCTTTTCTTGGGTTTCACTTTCTTTTTAGAGGATTGGGGAATAATTTTAGGAGCCTTCTTTTCCAGTAACCAGTTTTCTATTCTCCTGACCACATTAGCCATTCTAGACTGTGGATCATCTTCCTCTTCTTTTGTCAAATCAACCTCTAGGATAGGAAAGGCCTCAATTTTCTCAAGGAATTGAGAATCAAGCACGTCCACCTCTTCATCTTCTTCAACACCGTTTGTATCCAAATCAATCCTGAATGTGATGATTCATCTCAGAGTCATCTTGGACCACAATCTCTTTCTAACCTCCAGCTCATCTGAGAATTTAGCTTAGTAATCCTCGAGCTCGGGAATATGCATAAATGTAACAGGAATATTAAGTATTGATTTAGCAAAACCTCTGTAATCAAAGTTTTTTCTAGGGGTGTAAGGTTTTAAATTCAGAGTGTGAAGCGCTCCTTCCATTGCTAGGGCATCCTGAAAACTCTTACACCTATAATGACCTAACTCAATATGAAATAAAACACCAGAAGACTTTTTAGAGCTTCCAAATTTTTTCTCAACAATAACCAATTGCCTGCAAATCTCCATCAAAACTATATTATCCAAACAGTATTTGGGCAGTCTTAGAGGTTCTCCGTCAAAAGCCCCAACCCTAATATAAGTGAGTCTAGGGAACTGGATAAAATAACATCCATAAATATTCACTACTTTCTTTGCCTCTTCAGAGAGTCTACTATTTTCTTTCCCGTGTAACCCAAAAATTAGTCTAGCCAAAAATATATCATTAACTATTTTAAATTCTTTTGAAAATATTTCATTCTGAAAACATGTGTATAAGTAGTCATAAATCTTCATGTCATTGTTCCACAATTCATGAGGATGACCTTCCCAACTTTTACAATAGGAAACAACATATATAAGGTAGGATGTCATGTAGAAAGGGGTCAAATTGGTTACATTCAAAAGTTCTTTGTGAAGCTTCTCTGCAATTAGGTCAGCCTAGTCGATAAACAGTTCCCCTCCCAAAATCTTCTCAATGAAATAGTACATCCAGTCTTCCTAGTGGAAGGCGTGTTCATTTCCCTTGACTCTATTTAAAAGAAAGACAATGTCTGCAATTTCCTTACAAAAATGCTCAATTGTGAGGGGTTTGGGCAACCGTGAGCCTCCATTTTCTTGTTTCACAAACCAGCCTTGAGCAATCGAGGAGTTGTATCTTTTCTTATCCTCCTCGTACACACAAGCCACTTCAGCATAAGTCCATGGCTCATAAGGTTCTCTATGAGGAATTTTAAGAGCTGCCATCAGTGTCTCCCGGCTAGTTTTTACTAAAATTTCCCTTGAGGAATCCTTGATGCACCTACTCTTAGAATCATATCTATTCACACATTCTAGTATGAGCTTAGGACATACTAAGGTCAGAGGAAAATAAATAGCTTCCATTAATTCACTTCCTGCTATCTTTATAGAGAAAGAACCCTCTGACATGTTATTGACCCTATCACATAACTCCCCTAAACTCACATTGACCAGAGAGGTATCACAAATATCTGCGAGTGATACTAACAAATGGGTTATGTTTTCAACTTTTAGGAGATTTGAGTGAAATAGAGGCATCTTAACAGAAAAGAAGAGAATTTAACAATATGGCAACAATCTTCTTCAATAAATTGAAAGCTACAAGGAGAAGGATAACTCACTAGTTGTCTGCGCATCAATTTTCTACTATTTCCTTACCACAAACTCCGCTGCTTCCTTTCTCCGCAAGCAAATGATAATCAATGTGCTAATAAAAGTTTCAATTTATTAACAAGGCTGATAAGAATCCTGAATAGATTTTTGCAGGATGGTTATAATAAATGTATTTATGGAGATATCATCGATGCAACATATTAAGTCTTTTCTCATTCAATTTCATGTTAAATTGGTGCAAGTTTCTCAGTTCCCAATAACATCTTTTGATTACCACACTCTTCACAATAATGACACTTTTTCACTGCACCGCCAGCTGTCACATCTTAATTCTGCATGCTTGTATTGTCCCATCAAGTTCGGTAGCTTTGCATGGCAACATTCCATAATTTGATTTGATAGCCATGTTTCTTGAAAAGGCAACTTCCCTACAGAGGAAAAGAACCAAATTCCTAAACATTCCGTCTATTGGACATCACACTTTGAACTTGAACTTGAACTTGACAAAGTTCAAGGTTCAGGTTCAACTTTACAAGAAAACTGACAAACTGACCACTGGGAATGGTGGGTGGGACAGACTACAAATTATAACAGATCTTGAACTTGAACTTGAACTTGAACTTGACAAAGTTCAAGTTCAACTTCAACATAGAACTTTTTATTGACCAAAACCAAAACCGAGAGCAAGGAAAAAGTTGAGGGTAACAACTGGCTTTGACTAGGGACCAGGACTCTTTAGGATGGATGAACTTAGAATCAATGGTTTTGCAAAAGGACTAGACTTATTAAAGACAAGGGTGGCTAAACACGAAAAAAATTTCTACTCCTATAGATGCAAACCAAAAACTTATATACAAGCAAGAAAGAAAACCTACAACTGAAAAAGCTTAAGGTCCTATCCATTATATGACAGGGGTAGTTTGTCTCCATCCACATACCTTATCTTGAATGCATTTGGACCCAAAGCCTGGGAAACCTTGAAAGGACCCTTCCAAAGAGATTCAAACTTGCCATGTGCTCCACGCGGTTCTCAATGTTTATCCCAGAATAAGACCTTATCTCCCTCCATGAATTTACATAGTCTAGCACAACGATCAAATATTTCTTTAACTTTAAGTTGATGACTGGTTATATGATCCACCAGTTCTGCCCTTTCTTCTTCAATTTTAGATAAATACATAGTCCTCTTTTCTAATGAATTCTAGAAGACTTCATTTTTAATACACCTCTGCAACTTAGCGGAAGCTAATTTGTTAGGATTAACAAGGCATAAATAACAATTATGTGCAAATATAACTAATATCAGAAAATAATAAACCACACATAATAGAACACAAGACACACAGATTTAATGTGGTTCACCCAATCCCTGGGCTACGTCCACCAACAGTGAGTCCAATATTATTATTATCCAGTGATTACAACCTGATTACAATCCGTAATCCCTTACAGCCCAATTTTGCCACAAGTACTAAAATCATACATCATGAAAATCCCTAACCCTAAGCCATATTATACAATATTTTCCCATTTTAGGGTTAGAATGAGTTATAAGTAGTCGGCCCAAATAACCGAAAAAGTAGTCTGTGAGGTCGGGAGGAAAAGTGTACAGTACTTTCCTGGATAGTACTTTCCTGATTAGTCACCACAAGCTAACAATCTCCCACTTGGTGACTGATCAGTATCCACACTATACTAAAAAACCTCCCACTTGGAGACTGATCCTGTAGCAATACCGCTACCCACATGAGGCTCCCACTGGATTGAACCACCTTGGACTCAGTTGTTCCTTTATTTTGTTCAGTCTAGAAGACCAACTAAAGCTGAACATGAGTTCAACTTCTCCCTTGTTACTACCTTTGTAAACATATCTGCTGGATTATCATCAGTATGAATCTTTTCCAGCCTTAACTGTCCATCATCCAAAACTGATCGAATGAAATGGTACCGCAACTGTATGTGTTTTGTCTTTGAGTGCAAAGCAGAATTCTTTGCAAGATGAATGGCACTTTGGCTATCTGTATGTAGAAAATTATCCTTTTGTGGATGCCCCAATTCTTCCATGAAGAATTGAAGCCATATCATCTCCTTGGCTGCCTCTATAGCAGCAACATACTCTGCCTCTGTAGTGGATAAAGCAACCACCTTTTGTAGTCGAGAAATCCAACTCATTGCTGTCCCACCAACAGTAAATATATAACCTGTAGTACTCCGCCTGCTATCTATATCTCCTGCCAAATTTGAGTCAACATAGCCTTGTACAGTAGTAGTAGAAACCCCAAAGTGTAAACACTTACTAGATGTGCCTCTCAAATATCTGAGAATCCATTTGACTGCATTCCAATGCTCAAGACTAGGGTTACTCATATAATGGCTAACGACTCCCACTACGTGTGCAATATCTAGCCTAGTACATACCATAGCATACATTAAGCTCCCTACAGCGGAAGCATAAGGTACCTTAGACATTTTAGTCTCTTCTTCTGGTGTCTTGGGACACATATCCTTAGTCAATTTCAAATGACCGGGCAAAGGTGTGCTGACAGCTTTGGCATTTTTCATAGAGAAACGTTGCAACACCTTCTCAATATAATCTGCCTGAGATAGAGACAATTTCTTATTTTTCCTATCTCTACAAATTTTCATACCAAGGATTTGTTTTGCTGCCCCCAAATCCTTCATAGCAAAAGATTTTGATAACTGTTGTTTCAACCCCTTAATGTGATTCATGTTAGACCCAGCTACAAGCATATCATCAACATATAAACATAAAATAATGTAGCTGTCATCATCCAACCTCTTAAAATAAAAAAAATGGTCAGAATGACACCGACTATATCCATGCCCATTCATAAAAATGTCAAATTTAATATAGCATTGCCGAGGTGCTTGCTTCAAGCCATATAAACTTTTCTGCAATCTGCACACCAAATTCTCCTTACCCTTGACCTCAAATCCTTGTGGCTGAACCATATATATTTCTTCATCCAAATCACCATGAAGAAAGGCTGTTTTAACATCAAGATGCTCTAAATGCAAATCTTCAGTAGCCACAATACTTAAAACAGTACGAATAGAAGTCATTTTAACAACTGGAGAAAATATCTCATCAAAATCAATACCATGTTTCTGTGCAAATCTTTTTACGACTAATCTGGCTTTAAATCTTTTCGTACCTCCATCCTCTTCTTTGATCCTGTAAACCCATTTATTCTGTAAAGCCCTTTTACCTGCAGGTAACTTACATAAATCCCATGTCTGATTTTTGAGTAAAGAGTCCATTTCATCTGTCATTGCAGACTCCCACTGAAGCTTTGTATCCACCTACACAGCTTCATTATAACATTCAGGTTCACCAGCATCTGTTAACAGAATAGAATACAAAGATGGAGAAAATCTTTCTGGAGGTCTACTTAGCCTTGTTAACCGTCTAACACTCACTGGGGTGTGTGGTATTTGTTGTTGCTGTTTGGATACTGATCAATCACCAAGTGGGAGATTATTAGCTTGTGGTGACTAATCAGGAAAGTACTATCCAGGAAAGTACTGTACACTTTTCCTCCTAACCTCACCGACTACTTTTTTGGTTATTTGGGCTGACTACTTATAACTCATTCAAATGATCAGTAACTGATCCACCTTCTACCATTTTCATATTAAATAAACACTTCATAAGAAATACCTTGTTTGAAGCTGAAGGCTTTTCATACAACTTCGCTAGGGCTTCCATCAGATCTTTAGCTGTCTTTGCTTCAGTAATATTGAATGCCACCGATTGTGCCAGGCGTAGACGAATACTCCCCAGTGCCTTCCTATCCAAAATATCCCAATCCTCCCGAGACATTGATTGCTCTTTCTTGGCTACTCCCTCTAATGGCCACCATAGATCCTTCTGATAGAGATAATCCTCCATTTGCATCTTCCATAACTGGAAGTTCTGCCCATTAAACTTATCAAACTTCAGCCTACCCTCGTCCGCCATTTCTCCCACTTAAGCGAGAGACTCTCCCACTAACTCGTGAGACCTGCTTCAGAGAATAGATGAAAGAATGAACGAAATAACCTCGCTCTGATACCACTTGTTAGGATTAACAAGGTAGAAATAACAATTATGTGCAAATATAACTAATATCAAAAAATAATAAACCACACAGAATAGAACACAAGACACACAGATTTAACGTGGTTCACCCAATCCTTGGGCTACGTCCACCAATAGAGAGTCCAATATTATTATTATCCAGTGATTACAACCTGATTACAATCCGTAATCCCTTACAGCCCAATTCTGCCGCAAGTACTAAAATCATACATCATGAAAATCCCTAACCCTAAGCCATATTATACAATATTTTCCCGTTTTAGGGTTAGAATGAGTTATAAGTAGTCGGCCCAAATAATTGAAAAAGTAGTCGGCGAGGTCGGGAGAAAAAGTGTATAGTACTTTCCTGATTAGTCACCACAAGCTAACATAATTCAAGTGGAAGAGATAACTGAGCCTCAACTCCAAAGACCAACTCAAAAGGAAACATTCCAATGGCCCTTTTTGGGGAATTTCTATCTTCCCACAAAGATTCAAAGAGTCTCTTGTGCCAATCCTTTCCTCTTTCTTCTACAAGCTTTTTCATAATATTGATCAGGTTCTTTTTCATAATATAGACCTAGATCTATTTGGGAAACATAGCCCTCTCTCAAGCTAAATCTACATCTTGTCTTTTTATGGTAGTAAGCTAATGAGGAGCTACTCCAATTTTACAGATTTTCCACTTTTAGAGAAACATGCATGGTCATATGAGAATCTTTAGGCTTCTCAATATGTCCAAACTCCAGACAGTTATGTGTGATCATCACTACTACTAGATATATTAAACACAAGTATTATATCTCTAATCTAGAATCTTCATGTTTTTCCAGCATTCCACATGAATATCATTAAGGGCCCGTTTGGTAGTGGGAATTAGCCTGGAATTGGCATTTGTTATTGCCGATTCCGTCAAATCCTCAGTTTGGAAGTGCAATATGAAAATGGAATAGGAATATGTTAATGCTCATTTTGGTTCAAAATGAGCATTAACATCTTCCATTTGAAAAGGTGGAATTCAATTTTGAGGGCAAATTCTAGTTTTTTCAACGCCCATTTTGAAACTCGTCGGGTCCGTGTTGTGATTTATTTGTTTTGGTGTCTGCTTTCTACACTTGCTCGTATGCTTGGAAAATTATTAGGTATTCTTTGCAGACATTGTTAGCCGCCATCGCTTGACATCCGCTGGGCATCAACATCTGTCCTATGCAAAGTGGCATCGACATCAACTCTGGTATGCAATACTCTGTTCAAACTAGTTTATGTTTGAGAAATGCCAAAACTAGGGCTTGCGGGGTTTTTCTGTTTAAAGCTTGAACAACTTCCTTGCGGTTTTTCTTCCTTCTCTAAGTTGAGGAATGCCTTTTCTTTTGTATCACTGATGTTGAAAAGCTAGGGTTACAAAATAATGATTTCCATGGATATGTTATATTTTAGATAATGATTACAAGTATGAAAAGTTTTATATTTCAACCTATGATTGCATGTAAGAAGATTTAATGACTAGTTACCTGTTTCCTCGCTCCTGCCCACTTTTTGTAAATTTATTGTTAATTCATTCCCCACGATACTTTTACCTCTGCTTATATGAAACAATTCGCCTGCTAGATTTAAGGCAAGTGCCATTTTTGGTAGAAATTGAAGCCTGGATTTTTCTCAAGAGGTGATTTTGATCAGTAGGGAAAGAAGGGACATCATGTCTCTCCCCACTAATAGTAGGTCGACATGGACAGGTACACAACAAATTTTACCTACGGTTGGGTCACTTGAAATGGGTGTTTGGTAGTGCGGTTTCGAGAATATTGTTTTCTGTTCTGTGACTCTTCAAAAACACCATTGGGAAGAGTCTTCATGATCTTAATATGTGATTGAAAAAATACCCATTTCCCCCCTGAGAAAATACAATGCTGTCTTCATTGCCAGGTAACACCCACCCTATAATTTCCCTCATTCGAAGAATTATAGTTCTATTTCTTAAAAGCTTCAGGAACTTTGTTTTAATAACATCTTTGAGACTTCACCGTATATTGTTTTCCACTGTAGATGGTGTGAAATGTCTTCTTATATGTAGCGGGCACCGTGGATTAGTTGGATTATAAATTTTGGAAAATTGGGCCTTTTGTATTTCTATGCTATTTTTGTGGGCTATGTTCGCTTTTGGATCGTGTTAATTGTGTAAAGCAGAAAAATTCCAAATCTGATGGAGGTTTCATCTCTTTAGGGACATGAAAGGTTTACACCCTTTGAGTAGAAGGAAACTTGGACTCTAGAGGAAGACTGTTCAACTTTAACCGTGGTTCATGTTAGTTGACCACTATAGGAAAATACTAACATTAGTGAAAAATTATCACTTTTGAAGCATGGCCTTTGAGTAATAGAAAATGAAGCTTTTTCTCATCCGAGTCACTGAATTTTGATTTCACCTTTGTCATCAAATTTTATGTTTCCTCTTCCATTTTTCTTGTCCGTCATTGATTGGATGTTTGGCTATCCTTTCATTTTTCCATTTTCTCTCGTGGGTTATGCTCACCCATAGCTTTAAGTTGTTGAATTGAGTATATAGATTTTTATAAAATGGTATTGAAAGGTCTCAAAAAATGATTCATAGTTGAACAAGGACATGCCTTTTAGAATTAGGTAGCCTAAAATTTGTAGTTTATGAAATTAGGCCTCATAGCCTCCAATGACCAAGAAGAGAAGAATGTAGTATTTGATAGAAGAAATTCAAGTGCTAGTGTGAAAGTGAATTTTCAAACATCGGGACCCTGTACAAACTTTGCTATGATGAAAAACACTGTACCCACAACCAAAACATTTTCATTGCAAAATGTGAAGTCCCCTGTTCCCAATGCTTCATATTTTAGTAGCTGGGAAACTAATAGTAGTAGTATGCCTCTCAATTCAAACAAATTAGTGTATTCTTCATCTATTCCAAACAATGCCATTGATAATGGCAGTATCGTGTAGAATTTGCCTTTGTCTTTCAGAATTTTTAGTAAGATTATTAGTTTATTGTCTATATTACCTATGTTACTGCACTCAGCAAAATGAACAAGTATCAATGTTTGGTTTGTGTTTTTCTGATTGTGTATTTAAAAACTAGCTTTACACTTCTAAAGTCAATATAATATATTCCTTTGCGTTGGGAATTGGTTTATATTCCAAATTGCAAATTTCCACTGACCCTAGTCCTTGTAACACCAGAAGACCTTCCAATGATTATTATCCTACTCTCTGACCCTAATTTATTAGAAATGCAATAGAGCGTACATTTGGCATTTTGAAGCAGTGTTTTCCTATCCTGAGGCATGCAATGTCTTATCCAATCATGACACAAGTACGTATTGTTTTGGCATGTTGCATAGTGCACAACTTCATTACTATAGAGGACGGTGTTCCATCCGAAGTGGTTATTGAAGAGGACGATGATCGTGATGGGATAAATGTACCAATACTTGAGACATATGGGTTGAGTCAGTATGATAGGGATGATTGGGAGAAGTTTAGAGATGATATAGCAAGTAGGATGTGGGAAGAGTATAGACGTAGACAATAGTTGTAGTTTTAGAAGACCTTTCTTTGTCTCTTCATTCTTGGCTGGTTATTGTCTATGCCTCTTGAATTTGTAATGGTGATGCTCAAATCATGTGTGCTCATAGTTTACAACTCTGATTTGTAACTCTGATTTCATAGTTTACAACTCTGCTTTGTAACTCTGATTTGTAACTCTGATTTCATAATTATGTGTGCTCATAGTTTACAACTCTGCCTTGTATGATTTGTAACTCTGATTTCTCTTTGATTAACATTCATGCTTACTGCTCTTTGATTTTGATCTCTTCAAAATGTGTGTATCTTTTTTGACATTTGTAGACCATATATACATGCATACTTTTAGATACATGCAAATGAGAATAGATAATAAAGACATATAATACATATTGTTGGATACATGCAAGTGAGAATGGATAATAAAGACATATAAACTGTATATATTGCATTTTTGCATGATATCCAACAATATGTAATATATGTCTTTAATATCCATTCTCATTTGCATGTAGCTAATAATTGCATATAAACTATCTAAACATAGTACACCATATATACATGCATACTTAGCTACATGCAAATGAGAATGGATAATAAAGACATATATTACATATTGTTGGATATCATGCAAAAATGCAATATTTTGGATTATATGCCACTGTTGTATGACTCTTTCTTTAATATCCATTCTCATTTGCATGTAACTAATGATTGCATATAAACTATCTGAACATAGTACACCATATATACATGCAAATGAGAATGGATAATAAAGACATATATTACATATTGCTAGATATCATGCAAAAATTCAATATTTTGGATTATATGGTACTGTTGTATGACTATTTCTTTAATATCCATTCTCATTTGCATGTAGCTAATGATTGCATATAATAGGTGGTGTAGGTCATGTCCTTCACAGAACTCATGATGACCATGGAGGATGAGGTTCAAGTAAGCCAGTCAACTTCTTCCTCCAAGAAGGTTATGTGGACAAGAGAAATGGAACGAAAGTTCCTAAACTTACTCCACGAGCAAGTTCACCTAGGAAGGAAATGCGAAGGGGGCTTAAAAAAAAAAGCTTGGACTACCATTGAGAGGAAGTTCAATGGTGAGATGAACCTCAATCTGTCAAAGGAAAATTTCAAAAACAAGCTTAAAGGATGGAAGCAAGGTTTTAGAGTTATGAGAGAGTTGAAGAATATGAGTGGGTTTGCACATGGAATGAGGCTACTCAAAGTGTGGATGCTGATGACATGGTGTGGGAGGAGCTTCTAAAGGTAACATGCTCTTTTGAATATTTTATCTAAGCAATATTGACTTCTTATTATGTTGGATACAAGATAGAGATCTAATTAATTCATCATGACAACATGCAGAGAAAAGAATTCAAAAGTGCCAAAGTCTATAAGAGACAACCCTTCCAGTACTATAATGACGTAGCCTTCATTGTGGGTAATGACATAGCTGAAGGTACCATAGCTACTACTGCACAAGAGATAGAAGAAGGGCTCAATATGGATGGGCCCACCTATGTGGATTGTGATGAGGATGTCCCTATGAGTGCAGCAAATAACACTACAACTAATTTGGATGATGAATTATATTATTCCAATCAATCAAGTGCAAGTGGTAAGCCAAATTCTTCAACACTGTTAGCAAGGAGGGGAAAGAAGAAGAAGGCAACCGTGGCTGGTTTGTTGGATGCGCTTTGTGAAAGTATCTGTAGAATGGAAGAGGACTTCCATTTGCCTCTTGTTATCAAAGTGGATAATTTTGATAAAGATTATGTCTTAGATAGTGTTTATGAGGCCCTCAAAGGCATGCCTGATTTGAGTCAAGCCACTATGCTAAAGGCATATGACACCTTCATGGCTGAAATTGATAGAGCGAAAGGGTTCTTGAGAATGAATGAAGAGGAGAGAGTGCAGTACATTACAATGAAGTTTGCAGACTAGCTACTTTTGTTTCATTTTAAGTCTTGTTACTTAAACATTGGCAAGGTTAGCCAAGATACTTATCAAAATCATACAGTTGATATCGATGTGACATTGTTTTATTTTGTTGAAACTCAAATTGTATGTTTTTTTGAAACTCAAATTGTATGTTTTGTTGATATAGTTGATATCATGTGGTGATGACATTGTTTTTGTTTATCAACTTCTCTATTATAGTTGTTGTAGTATATATTTCTGCTATTTCAGCCATGATGATATTGTTTTTACTATTTTTCTGCTCTAGTAGATTGAATTTATTGGTCATCTAGTAATAAATTTATATATCATCATCCATTCAAGCAAATTATATCCTGATCTAAAAGTATGTTAATTGAGATTGCTGATTTCTGCTGCTATTGTTGTTGTTGCTGATAAAATTATAATGGAAGGTCATGGTGATTGCTAAAATTTGTTCTAGTTTTGAGGTTATAATTTTTTGTTAATGAATTATGTGATGTTGTTTAGATTAACAGTAATGTAATCAGAGTTGGGTTTTGAAATCTATATTTACATTTTAAATTGTATGTTACGGATGAACTTGGGTGGTATCTAGCTGTCTTGATTATCAAGAAGATATCTTCTGTGCTTTAGGGGATAGATTAATATTCTCTTCTGGATCGATGGAGAAGTATCTGAAATTTTCGTTCAAGATATCAAACTTTGTATGTTGATTTATATTTTGGGCTAATATTTATGACTGTTGACTTATGTTATGGATTGGATGTCGATTATGGTGATTGATAGGTTTACTTTTTGGGAGGCCAGATGTAGGTTTACTTTATGGGTGGCCAATATAGGGTAGTTATGAACAAAGAATAAATCCCACAAAAACTATAATCTGAAGAGAACCGGATAGTTTCTGTCAAAAGGAATGTAAATTAATTTTACAAATCAGAACATAAATGGTTGAATAGTATATATGAACATCCATCAACAGAGCCAAGAGGAAGCAACTAAGAATGAGAGGTGCATGGTGCCATGTCATTTACTATCAATCCTATTTTCTGATAAATGGATACAAGAAAATCAACCTATGCACAATAGAAGATTCTTCTTGGAGACCGTGTATGGACATGTGTATGAAATATAATAAAAAAAATTGTAATGATGGAATACACTATGCATCAACATTCTTGTAAAGATGCATGCAAAAATGTGAAAGACCACACCAAAGAACACGAACTGTTTATGTCAAGGAACTGTAATCTCATGAATTGTGATGATAGAAAGTCGAAATCAGATGAAAAAGTTTCAAACTTTCAAGCAAGATGTAGTTAACAGGGGCATTGATAAAATGCCAAAAATTATGCACATGTTCTTTCTACTTAAGAAAATGATGGAGTTTCAAAATAGAGTGATGAAGTACTTTGAAAGGGAAGAAAATAGATTTTTTTTAATATAAAGTGTTGTTGAAAAAGTGAATCATGTTTTTCTTATCCGAGCAAAGATTTGAAGTCATTTTTGAGCTGTAAATGACTACTTATACTTCTAGAATGGTTCCAAGTGCATTTCCCATTTATGGGAAACAAGTTTGTTGCAGTTTTATATATTTTTGTGATGTCGGAAAAAACAAAAATGCCCAAACATCTAAAAAAATGACTCACAATAGATTTGTTTAAAAAAAATCAATCAGCAGATGCTTATCGGGAGCAATTACTGTTCCGGTTGAAAGCATCCAATTTTTTCTTGGCAGATGCATGATGCTTTGTAATGTGTGTTCAAAGATAAATTTTAATTTTTAATGGTAAGATAAATAGACAATTCTTCACACTTTTCACATCTTGTTGATGGATCATGAAGAGAGATACGAAACATTGATGCATAGAATCTTTACACAATTGATTCAGAAACATAGTAAGTAGCCAAAAATGTCCAGGGGTAAGTAAGCAGCCAAAAATTCTTGAGGTTTGTAAGCAGCCAAAAAATTGAAATTCCTGAGGTTTGTAAGCAACCAAAAATTCCTGCATGATAAGCAATGTATCCTACACGGTGTGTCTTCACACCATCATTTCGTTGTTAGATTTCGTTCTTCCCCATCTTCTATGTACGAGTATAGATTAATTAGATCCTTTCAGTTTCAAATAGAAAGTCTCTTTAATCAACCATGGATTGTTAGAGTAGATTTGATTATGTGAAATTTCTAAAATTTTATAAAGTGTATTTAATCAACCATAGATTGTTATAGTGTCAATGACTTCGGTCAATGCACCTATGTGTCAATGTGGTGTTGGGTGATGCATATTCAGGACGTCATAGACATCAAGAAATCTTGGGCGTCAATTTTGGGCTTGCCCAAAAAAGAAAAAGGTTTGGATATGTAATTATAGTTTTATGTTTAAAAATAATGTGGCAACTAATCATTTTAGGAAGAACTGATGTAGATTTGGTATTGCAGGGAAATAGTGAATACGAATTCTTTCGGTGGGTCGATGAACCCAAATGTATGTCTACTCCATCTACAACTATACCCAAATTTACGTCTACCCCATCTACATCCCTACCTGATGTAGGGAATGAGTGTAAGGAGTGCAAGGCTCGAGAGGCAGCTAGTGCCGCCAAATTATTTTCAATGGCGAAAGCAGAAATCATGTTTCTACGATGCATTCTTTGTGTAGTATGTGCACTACTTTGTTGGGAACATATGTGTAAATGTGGTTAACAGATGACTATTGTAGATACATGAAGTTTTTTATAATTTAAAGTAGATACGTTGGACATATTTTGATAAACTCATGAACTTTTTTGTTGTTTATGACTCAATTATGATTTTGAATATAAAATTAAACAAAATTAAATATTAACCATATTAAAAAAATTTCAAAAATATTTATGATTTTTTATATAAAATTTAATAAAAATATATATATATATATATTTATGGTTTTCTCTATAAAATAAAATATAATATAAAAAAATATTAAAATAGTTCAAAAAATAAAATAAAAATCATAGTCAAATTCCAATTCTAGTTTTAAAAAGTGGATCCCAAATAGAGGATATACATCTTCTCGCTCATATTCTGGGTCAACCAAACGTTCCAAACTATAATCCGGAAATGAAAAACTGGATTATCAAATCCATGATTTGACCATTTCCAGCATTTGATCAAATGCAACATTTCCTAATTCCCACTACCAAACGGGCCCTAAGTTACAGTTCTCAGTCAGTGTTGAACTTATCTGTCAGAGGACCAATCCATAGATACCATGCCTAAAATTTCAACACCCTACTTATGGCTCAATATTTGTAAATTTATGACTTCTTTACCATCATCATATGGAAATTTTGAATATGAGCTTTATTCTTGTCTGCATAAGTCTAAATTCATGCTGTGGAAAAAACTCATAAACTAAGAAAAATATGGAAGGAAGGAGATAGACAAGAAGCAAACCTTTGTTACACTTTAATAGTGATGACAACTATGATGCTAAACTAAATCAGATGTCAAAAACTAATCCGAAAAATATTTTTCAATTCAGATTATTTGTCTCATACACAGACAAACTAAATTTACATGAATGCAAACAATACCAAAATTGTAATCCAACTCAAGCTTTCACCAAAGGGTTTCAAAATGACAAAAGGGTAGGCTCAAAAGTTACAAATGATGGAGATATTTGCATCTGTGGAGCAACTACATCATCTAGTCGATAAGTTGACCAGTGTCTCTTCTTCATGTGGTAAACTTTGACAGAATTGTAACCACGTGTAAACCACACTACACCACCGCTTGCAGATACCTTCCAAGAAGTGCGAACCTAATTTGATAAATCTAAATCCCGTTCTCGAATCCATAGCTTATGTTCTATATCCAATATCCAGAACACAAACTGCCCATTATATCTAGCTGCACAAACTAAAAGATTTCCCTTCCACTCAGTGAGGCAATATACAGAGCCTACTATTGAAGGAATGGAAACAGAAAAGCCCCATTGGTCTTGATTGACATCATAACCTATAATCAATTCTTGGGCACCCATGTTTTTGACTCTACCAACAAAATAAATGACACCATTAAAAAAAAGTTGAGCCCATCGAAAATTGCTATCACATAAATCAATCAATAGAGGCAGACCCTCATACCATGAATTTGAATGAGAATCAAACACCAGGGTATATCGCTGCTTCTGAGAGACTGAGAAGCCTGCCATCACAAATTTTAAAGTATTCTGCATATAGCAAATTTCAGCAAAATAAATCTGATCTTTGTCCACTTTAAAAGGCATTGACAATTTTTTTGAAACCTTCCTCACAGGTTTGTACACCCACAATAGGAGATCCAGAGGACAATAGGGATACAAGCACATCAGCCCATTTGATGCGGTAATGAGTTTGAAATCTCCATTTTGAAAAGAACTGTCTAAGTTCTCACAAGAAAAAGGAACAATGGAAAGATTAGCCGATTGGGAATTGAAAGAGCAGAACTTATATTGTATGGAATGAAAATCTCTGAGCGTGTGTATGTCCATGGAACGAAAATCTCTGATCCAATGTATGTCCATGAGACAAAATATCAATTTTCTCTTGCAATGAATATGAACAAAATCTAGGTAAAAAATGAGGGTTCGCCATCTCTTTGACACTGTAGACATCCTCAACACATCTCTTGTTGAAACCCTCGAAAGTATGTCTATAATGAGCTCATCACAACATTCCACCTACTCTGCACTGTTGCTTCCTGCTGTCCATCTGCGAATGTTCGCCATTTTCACCTGGCTCAAGACAACCCTTGCAAATTGCAATTGGAAAATGTAAGAATTTGCTAAGGCTCCTGTTGTGGTCCCACAACCACGCTCCCCTTATGGCCTTTATGGCCTTAGGGGTGCCCCTTCTTCTTTTTGCTTGTCTCATTTTTGTCATCTTTAGGGGTCTTTGTCCTTAGGTTTTTCCTAGTTTTTTACCTTTTCGGCATTGTCACCTTGTCACACGTTCGGAGGTCTGAAAGTGCGAAAGTCCCAGTGGAGCGAAAAGCGTGGCTTTCCAGCTGGCCCTTTTTTCGGACCTTTCGGTGGTCCACACCTCCAAAATGTCTAACTCTCGTGGGAGTTGGCTTTTAGGGGTTGTCGGCCTTTTGAAGGTCCGAGATCCCCGAAAAGGCCTAAAGGCCGCTTCACGGGGTGCTTACATCAGCAACCTCATGAAACCTATAAAAGGTGCAAGGGTTTTTTGAACCCTCACTTTGCCTTCGCTCCTCCACCTTTCTGCCCATTTTTTTGCTGCTTGTTGCTTTTTTCATCGCTGGGTTCCCGCCTCTTTGGTGGTGGTCATCGAGTCCTTCATCTCCTAGGTAGGTGGTTTCTTCCCCTCTTTTGGGTTTTAGTTTGGTGTCTCTTCATTTTTCAGCTTTCTTGTTTTGTCCTAGGTTTAAGGTTTTGCATTTTTGGCCTTTTCAGCCTGGTCCCTAGGTTTAGGTTGCTTTGAGTCGGCCTTTTTTAGCCCTGGGGATTGTCAAGGTAGTCACCTTGCATCCCTAGGTGATTTTGTGGTTAAAATCACTGTCGGACTCTCTTTTTGAGTCTGACTATAAACCCTAGGTTTGGACCTTCAAGGTCTGAAACTTTCAGAGCCCTCACATGATCGAAAACTCTAAGTGACAGCTCCGTTTCAGCATTTTGGTGTTGTCGCACATTGAAACATTCCTAATCTCTGAAGCACCAAAGCAGATGCCCTTCATCCTTGACTTTTCAAACTTTTCAGACATGTCAGCATTTTCGCTCACCGAAAGTATTTGTCCTCAGACAACCCTACAAGAGATCTCTTCGGCCTTTCGGCCTTTGTGCCATTTTCAGCCTTATCGGCCTTCGAGTGTTCACTGCCTTCGAATACTCCAATTTGCTAAAAGGATCCTTCTGTCAGCTACTTTTGGCCATTTTCAAACCTTTCAGACTTTCGGAGGTCCAATGACTCCGAAAGTCCGAAAGGGCCGAAGTCACTTTATGCTTTTTTTTTTTTTAAATTTGGAAATTAACATCATTATTTTTTGGGTTTTTTTTCTCTCATCTTGTTGCTTATTCATGTCTTGCCCTCTCTGTAGATATGGCTAAAAAGGTACTAGCATCTCCGGCAATGAAGTATCAGTTCAAAGGGTACCATCCCCCATCCAAGGTGACTGATTTGCATGCAGGGATAACTGATACAGATATCGAAAATGTTAGCTGGAATGAGTACCTCAATAAGTGTGCTCAGCCAGTGGGTCATTCAGAGGACTTCACTTCATTAGTCCATTGTTCCTTGGTGAATGCAGCAGCCCACCCAGTCTCAATCTAGTCGGCGGACATGATTAACACACTAGCTAGTAACTACATGCTAGATGAGTGCATGGTCAAGAATGGCCTTGGAGAAGTGGTCCTCGACCTAAGGCCTGACAATATTGAAGATGTCTTCCATCTGCCCAAAGGGGTAGACAAGTTCTTCAATTTCAATATCAACAAAGGTATGGAGTTCTACAACAAAGATGTGTAGAGGGCTCATAACATCATCAACAATGAGTATCTAATGCAACCATTTCCAAAGAATAGATTGGATAGGATTGACATGAGGAGAGGCTACATGAAAGAGGATATACATGGCACCATAACAATGATAAGCAGGGTATACAGACTACCTAAGTCCCATCAATTGGAGCACTGGATGATCTTCTTGATCTAGAAAATAAAAGAAAGACAAGAAAGGTTTGATTGGGCATCTATTCTAAGTGACTAGCTGGATGAACAGCTGATTTGGGTAAAAATAGACCCCCACTTCTACATGACATCTTATGTCATGTACTTACTAGTTTCCAGGGCAATATATCTAGGATTAACCAAAGTAGGAAATATTGGAGAACCAAGCACATGGCCATTTACTTTGTACCCTCAATTGGTAAGAAAAGAGTTATTTACGCATAATAGCCCAGAGTTCAGAATAGTCAACGATGCCTTCATTTTTGCAATCATCCACTCCATTGAGGGTGACTATGCTAAAAGGCTATCGACATAAGTAGCAACTAAAGTGAAGGCCATTGAGGCAGTTTATATTCAATTTTGAACATTCACATATATTCAGGTGGCCGGAAGCACTTTGGCACCCAAGAAGCTCCCAAGGTATCATTCTGCCTAGGTAGTTCTGCTAGAGATTGCAATACAATTGTCCGATGCCCATGAGCATATCAAACACAAAAAGAAACATTGCTGGGATTTTCCTATTTCAATCGGTCCCCACTATGTACCGGACATGAAGGTCTGCAAGTCATTAACTGGAGAATGGGATGAATTCCCATTAGCAACCTACAACCTAGTGAGGCCACATTTTGACCCCATTGATACTTATAGCCACATAATGGGGAGACACTACGTCCATGAGCCACATGTTGAGGACCATTGGTATAATTGTGTAGATGATTATGAGGTAAGAATCTGTGATTATTGTTAGATGAGTCTGGAGCTGGCACAGGGTGCCCTTTCCCTAAGAATTCCACAGAAGGCATTGGATGCTGACTCAGATAAGATTTTGGATTCTATATATAACACAGACAAGGTATATAACATGGCCATTCTAAATGCAGAGGTAGATCAAGATGAGAACAAAAACATGGATTTCAGAGCACAACATGTGATCAAACTGACAAAGTCTTGGATTGCTCATCCATTTCTGATGCAACCCCTCCTAATGAAGCAACTCCCCGAGAAACAATCTCGAGAAAAGATGAAGAAGGGAGAGAAGATACTAAAACCACAGTTCAAAGAGGTTGCCCCTTTGAAGCCAGAGACTATGTATTGACATGAGCATCCCACCGCGTATGGTCTGGCTACACACTCCATGAAGGTGAAAACTAGGATGACCGAGAGTATTGCACCACCAGAAGCACCCTCATCGAGCGACCATGATTCTCCAAGCTCGAAAAGGAAAATGAAATTAAAAATCATAGGGCCCAAGCCATCGAGAGTCATCAAGGGTCCTGTGTACAAGAGGAAGAGAGGCTCGACACCTACAAATTTGGATACCTTGGTGGAAGATTATGAAGATCAACTGGATGAAGTTCCCTTTGTACACACTAAATAGTGCACTTCTCTAAATCATTACTTCCAAGAGAATCCATGGATTGGAAACCTTGAGAAATCAATTTAGAGCTCCCTAGGCATGGAGTGCAAGGGTTTTAAGAGTGCTCTCAGCTAGAGCTATTAAGCCAATAACCTTGCTAGTAAACCATGCAATGAGAGATTCAAATGAAGATAAGGGCAAGAATGCCAATATCGCCAAGAATCAAATGAAAATGCAAATGCAAATGCAACTATGCTAGAAATGGAAATGCAAGCTATGCTATGAAAGGAAATATGCAAGTATTACAAAGCCTCCTAATTAAGCTACATGAAGTAATCTAAAGCATAAAGGAAACTAAGCTAAATATGAAGCTAGAATGCTATGCTAATACAAGAAATGAAACTATGATAGCATGTAGATGCAAAAACCAAGAATGCTCCAAATCTTCAAAAGCTCCAAAGTGACCTACAAAACTTGCAGCATAACATTAGCATAAAAAGTTGGGGATCTAGAATAAAGAAGAGAGCTCTCCTTTTATAAGAAATGAGAAGGAATGGACCATGGAGATTAAGAGGCAAAAGATTTAATCAATGGTGGAGCATCAAAGAGGAGCAATCCATGCGCACAAATATCCTCCAATGAGAAAATAAGAGTTGACTTTTGTGTCCATATGAGACAAAAAAATATTTTTTCTTCTTTTTATAAAATAAGAATAATGCTTTATTTGTGCAACTTAGGATAAGAGGAAAAGTGGAGGGGATTTTTATTTAATTAAAAGAGGAGGAAACTCCTTTTAATTTAAATAAATACTTTAGGATAAAATGGTTAGCCCATATAAAATAATCGAATAAATGATAGAACTAGGATTTGATCAAGAATAAACAATTGATAATTTTAGCAAATAATGCTAGCAAGGGGCTAATAGTCTAGATGACTATTTTTAGGTGTATACATGTGCCCCTCTTTGACTAATGTGTGATCGATCTGGGAACACATTACATCAAAGAATAGATCAACCAAGAAGGCAAATAGAGATTTGACTCCAAAGAATGAAGTGCAGAGAGATAGCAAATCATGCATGGTCAGCCTAGTAGCAACAGTACTAAACACTTAGGAAAGAGATGGACAAGTATCGAGACTCGAGATGAGAACTAACATGTCAAGCGCAAAGATAGATCGATCAGAGCAAATGGAATGGTCAAGCATATGCTCTAGAGAATAGTTGATAGGATATGATGTGTCTGCCCCCTCGGGATCGAAAGTGAAATCAGGTAGAGAGAATGTAGAAGCAAGAGAAACATGATCAAATCACTAGAAATCATAATCGAAGATGAAAGAATGATAGAATAACCATCAAGCAGTGAAGATATGCCCTAGTTAAGACCCCAGAGAGAGATGAATGAAATGAATGAAAGACTAGAAGGATGAGAGAGATGGAGAATGAAGAAGGAAAGAATGCCCCAGCAAAGATCAAAGGGTCACGCCTCAAAAGGTCAGCCAACTGCGCGGAAGAAGGAGAAATGTGATTTTGACAATCAAGGTGAAATCAGATTTCGGTTTCGATCCTGAAATGAAGAGAAAATGGTGTGACATGAAAGACAAGGAGCGAAAGACATGATCGAGAAAAGGAAAGGTGAGCGCAGTTTGACTAATAAGTCTGTGAAAGATGAAAAGAGAGCTCTCTCCATATGCAAGATGCAAAACTATCTATCATGAACTTAAGAATGCAAGCTACTATGAAAAGTGGTTTACTTCCAAGGTCACAAAGCTTTTATACTCTAATATTCATCATCGAGCGTTATTGGTAGCATTGCAAGATCATACAATACACACTAGTATGACTATGAGTATATGAATATGATCTATATCAGATAGAAATGTGAAAATCTCACCTAGGCACCAAAGACATATAGGTCAAGATGACTAATGCAGTAAGATTACCTAAGTTTAGTATAGCAAGATTATGCTTGTATTGAGACACAAGAAAGTCAAGATGACTATAAGCATGCACTTGCAGAAATAGTCAAGGATAATACCTTGTAAATCCTAGAGTCAAGTGGAACAAGCATAAATGCTCATGACAACCAAGATAAAAAAAATATACCCACAGGTAGAAAGTAGATAAAACATGTCCTCATGCCCCAGTCTTCTAGCTCAGCATCGTCGAAAACTATTAGGGAGAGAACACTCATCAAAGAAATCATCATAGACAACACACAAAGAAATAAAGTCAAGTAAGTCTCAGTGAGTCAAGTGTTTAAGTGCATGTGTGTAGGTCATAGAGTGAAACTTTGAGTATCACATCTGCCAGTGAGAAATATTGCATCATCTGGACTGCGGGTAGGATATCTGATAAGTGTTGAAAAACACAATTGGGGTGGTGTTGAAAAACACCATTGGAACCAATTCGAACAAGAAACCCGAATGCACAAAGAGACCCAAGATAAGCTAGAACAACGTATGCCCCCTAGACTAAGACAAGAGTTAATTCCAGGTTAGGAGGGGCAAAACAGAAAGTGGAGCGGAGGAGCACCACGCAAGACTAATAGACATAGATGCAAGGGTCTCAAGCAGCGCCTATTTACAAGTTTTCACCACGTGATAGATTTTTTCAGGACTTTTTTCAATTTTTTTGTATTTTTGCTACCAAGGCGCCTGTTTCCAAGTTTTCACCAAGGCACTTTTTCATTTTTTTGAATTTTTTACATTTTTTTGGTGAGACATCAAAACGCCTATTGCTAGGTTTTTACTAGGATTACAAATTTTTCACTTTTAGAGCAACATTAAACACAAGATGAAAATCTTTAGGCTTCCCAATATGTCCAGACTCCAGAGAGCTATGTGTGATCATCACTACTCCTGGATATATTAAACACAAGTATTATATCTCTAATCTAGATTCTTCATGTTTTGCCAGCTTTCCAAATGAATATCATTATGTTCTAGTTCTCATTCAGTGTTGAACTTATCTGTCACAGGACTTATCATCTAAGACCAATCCATAGATACCATGCCTAAAATTTCAATACCCTACTTATGACTCAATATTTGTAAATTTATGACTTCTTTACCATCATTATATGGAAATTCTGAATACGAGCTTTGTTCGTCTGCATAAGTCTAAATTCACGCTGCGGAAAAAAAAACTCATAAACTAAGAAAAACATGGAAGGAAGGAGATAAACAAGAAGCAAACCTCTGTTACACTTTAACAATGATGACAACTATTATGCTAAACTAAATCAAACGTCAAAAACTAATCCGAAAAATATTTTTCAATTCAGATTATTTGTCTCATACACAGACAAACTAAATATACATGAATGCAACCAATACCAAAATTGTAATCCAACTCAAGCTTTCACCAAAGCGTTTCAAAATGACAAAAGGGTAGGCTCAAAAGTTACAAATGATGGAGATATTTGCGTCTGTGGAGCAACTGCATCGTCTAGTCGATAAGTTGACCAGTGTCTGTTCTTCTTGTGGTAAACTTTGACAGAATTGTAACCACGTGTAAACCACACTACACCACCGCTTGCAGATACCTTCCAGGAAGTGCGAACCTGATTTGATAAATCTAAATCCCGTTCTTGAATCCACAGCTTATGTTTTGTATCCAATATCCAGAACACAAACTACCCATTATATCTAGTTGCACAAACTAAAAGATTTCCCTTCCACTCAGTGAGACAATATACAGAGCCTACTGTTGAAGGAATGGAAACAGAAAAGCCCCATTGGTCTTGATTGACATCATAACCTATAATCAATTCTTGGGCACCCATGTTTTCGACTCTACCAACAAAATAAATGACGCCATTAAAAAAAAGTTGAGCCCATCGAAAATTGCTATCACATAAATCAATCAATAGAGGCGGACCCTCATACCACGAATTTGAATGAGAATCAAACACCAGGGTATATCGCCGCTTCTGAGAGACTGAGAAGCCTGCCATCACAAATTTTAAAGTATTCTGCATATAGCAAATTTCAGCAAAATAAATCTGATCTCTGTCCACTTTAAAAGGCATTGACAATTTTTTTGAAACCTTCCTCACAGGGTTGTACACCCACAATAGGAGATCCAGAGGACAACGGGGATACAAGCACATCAGCCCATTTGATGCGGTAATGAGTTCGAAATCTCCATTTTGAAAAGAACTGTCTAAGTTCTCACAAGAAAAAGGAACAATGGAAAGATTAGCTAATTGGGAATTGAAAGAGCGGAACTCATATTGTTTTGGCGTCGATCTGGGACTGCCTACGTCCCTGGAAAGTAAATCGCTGACCGTGTGTATGTCCATGGAACGGAAATCTCTGATCCAATGTATGTCCACGAGACAAAGTATCGATTTTCTGTAACGATTCTTGCAATGGATATGAACAAAATCTGGGTTAAAAATGAGGGTGTGCCATCTCTTTGACACTGTAGACATCCTCGGCACATCTCTTGTTGAAACGGCTCGAAAGTATGTCTGTAATGAGGTCATCACAGCATTCCACCTGCTCTGCATTGCTGCTTCCTGCTGTCCGTATGCAAATTATTTCTGATGTCCGTCTGCCAATGCTCGCCAGTTTCACCTGGCTCAAGACAACCCTTGCAAATTGCAATTGGAAAATGTAAGAATTTGCTAAGGCTCCCAACATCTAGAAGCTCAAAATAAGAGACAAGATGATATGATCAAATGAATTATTCAAAATAAAATTGATTAAATACAAAGTACATGTGTTGAATATATAAGCAATGCATAATGCATGATAATTAGGAGAGATGTAAATGATAACTATCAATTAACAATGTGTAATTACATGTCTACTAAATGATGGTCGTATTGAAGACTAATTTTTTATAAAACCGTAAGTTTGACACTTGAATTTATTAATAAATCTAGGCAAAATAATATATAAATATATCATTATATAATATGTATGACATATATGTATGATAAATATAAGATATTTTATAATATATTTGATTTTATTTTATTAAAATATGTTAATATTAATTTAGAATCTTTTTAAAATAGAATATTATGTTTCTAATTTAATTGTATAAATTAATATTAATTTAGAATTTTTATAAGATAAAATATATGAGTTTTGGAAACTTTTTTTTACAAATAGTATTATGTAACATATATATTTTATATTATTTTTATCACAAATAAAGATTTTACATAATTGATTATATATTTTATTATTTTAAAAAATCTTTTTTATATTAAACATATGATCTTAGAAACTTGCTTATATTTATATTAATTTATCATTATTTTTAAATAAAATATATGAACTTAGAAACGTGCCTAGTTAATATGATATTTTTGCAATTTTATATCACAAATAAAAATTTCTAAGTTCTATCATTTAAATTTTATTGTATATTATTATTGATTTAAAAACATGCATGATTTTTGAATATATGACTAATTTATAAATTTATTATTTTTATTATTATATTTAGAATTATTTTCAAATAAAATAATTGAATCTAGAAACTTGCTTAAATTTAAGATTTTTGCATCTATTAGTAATTTATGCTTATTTCTTAATTTTAAATTCTTTGTATCTATATAAAAAAATTCATATCACCAAAAAATTTATTTATTATCAAGAGACAATTGCATCTCAATTTTATTGTACCTTCAATCTTTTTCTTCTTCATCATATTGAATTACAGAAGGTAACTACTTCATCATACAATTATATTCTAAATTATGTTATATAGTTTTCCAATGATTGTATAGACTAATTTTTTACACATAGTTACTAATACTATATTGGTTTTTGCAGGTACCTTAAAAATGTCTTCAAAGAGAATGAAACAAGTAACTATTGGAGAAATGTACACGTGATCTGGAGAGAAAGATTCTAGATTTTTCGGTAGTTCATCATTAAATCAAAATGTACAATCTCGTAATAATAATTTGAAAGAAACATTTAAGGAAAATTTTGGGTCTTCTTCAGATGATGATTTAAACAAGTACCACGTAGTGGCCAAGTACTTGCCTTAATAATAATAATAATAATAAAATTCTTTCAAATTGTATTATGGCTATTTCATACAAATATAATTAGATTGATTAATTGATTAGGAGTTTGATATTAAGTTAATAATGATAAGTTAAAGATAAACAAATATCCATTGTTGTAGTTACTAAGTACAAATATAATTGGTATTAATCATAGTGTAATTAATATTATAGCTATTTGATATAATATGTGAAGTCTTATATTAATTTAGAATTATAAATATATAATAATTATAAATATTTTACTCTTTTGTTTTACAAATTTAAGATATTTAATTATCATAGTTTAAATAAAATTAATAAAAACAAAAGAAAATTAATCCTTATAAATGTAAGTGAATATATCTATGTTAATGAAGTACATAAATTATCTTTAATTTTTAAAAAGATTTCAACTAATATTTTTTATATTATTTTTTAATTTTTTAATTTTAAATGTTATCAATATTTAAAAAATATATAATTAAAAATATCAATAAAATTATTTTTCTTAAAAATAATTATTAATTTTTGAAATAAAATAATTTATACATAAATAATCAATATAATATATTATAAGATATTTAAAAAATATAACTATAAATCAAATTTTAAATACTTCACATAAATTATTAATCTAATATAATATAATTTCCTATTTTAAAAAAATAATTGTTAAAATCAAAATAAATTACATCATTTAATTAACAAGGAATAATTTTAATAATATTTAATATAGTTCATATAACTTATATAATGAAAAAGTTAAGTTTATTAATATTTAGATTATAATTATAATTTATGTTATTTAATCTAAATATATAACATCTAATTATAATACATATAACAAATTTTATTATTCAATTTAATATACATTAGTTAATAAATAATCTATATCCAAAACCATGCATTTATATTATAACATATTTTTAAAAATAAATATGAATTATTTTAATGGCATGGTAAAGTATTTGCCCCTATAATATTGCCTCCAAAATTGTAATAGAGGTAGTGCTTCCACAAAATCCGTGTATAAGAGGCTAAATTTTTAAGCCAATAGAAGAGCTTGAAATTAATTTTGTTGAATTATAAATATAAAAAATGTGCATGCATACTATAAAAATTATTAATTTTGTAACAAATTTAATAAAAATAATAATTTTAATTGGTACAAATGTGATTTTTTAATCACTAGTAAATGAAGAAATCCAAAAATGGATGCAATAGTACTTGCCTAGCCTATCGGCAAGTACTAATAAGAAGTAAATCAATTTGGGGAAGAGGATAGTTTTAATGATAAAATTGAAGACATATCAAATATTATTAGTCAAGGGAAGGAAAAATTACAAGTTAAAAGAAAATTTTGAATGGAATGGCTAGAAAAAATTGTGTGGTTAAATTATTTTAATCATGATGGTAACATAGTAATGAAATGTAATTATTGTGAGAAGTATAAGATGCTAGGACCATGAGGCATAGGGGATAGATGTACTAATTTCCACCCTGATGCTCTTGTTACTCATGAAAAATCTTGGGTACACAAAGATGTTCAATCAAGATGGATTAATGCATCAAAACGAAAGATAAAGTCTATTCTTAATCATATTTTAGAGATTGAAGATGCTAATAGAGAAAGGATGTTAACCACAATGAAAATAAGTTATTTTGTTTGTAAGGAGGATTTATCTTTAGCTAAATATGAGATGTAAATTTCTCACGGATTTAAAAACTCCTAATATGCCAAAATATCAGGACTACTCTGCATACACAAACCGTAAGGGTGCCAATGAGTTTCCTTTTTGCATATCAAAATATCTTGAACAAATTCAAATAGATGAGTTGTTGAAAAGTCCTTTTTCACTAATGATTGATGAAAGTACTAATCAAAGTTTAGAACAACATCTTGTTGTTTATGCAACATATTTGACTTCAGAGGGTAATGGGACACCAGTTTCTATGTCTATGAAGATAATGAATGTGCCACATGGTAGAGGCAAGACTATATATGATATTATTAACCAATTAATGAATGATAGAGATCTTCCATTAACAAAGGTAATAGTTGTATCAACTGATGGTGCTTTTGCAATAATCAACTGTGAAAATGGATTTATTTCTCTTATGAAATAAAATGTTCCAAATCTTATTTTAGTACACTATATAGCTCATCGTGAATCATTAGCAACATCTGATGCTTCTAAAAGGATACCTGAGTTACTATTTGTTGAAAAAATAGCAAATAAAGTGCATTCATGGATCCGAAATTCACCAAAAAGAAATAATAAGCTAAATGATTTACTTAGAATTATGCATATTGATGTTTTGAATGTTTTGCAAATCCACACAATTAGATGGTTATCAAGAGGAGAAGTCATAATAAGACTTGTGAAGCTTATGCCAGCCATCTTAACTTTGTGGAAAAAGATAAGAAGTGTTCATCATTATATGAAAAGGAAAGGATTTATTCTTTCAGTTTTGTTTGCACATGCTTGCTGATGTTTTGGAAGAACTAAATAAATTAAATGAGATTTTTCAAGAGGAAAATGTAGACATCACAGTTATTGGTTTGGTTGTTGATGAAGCTATAGGAAATTTATACAGATGGTTTTTGAGAAAAGGTACATTTGCAGAAGGTACAAATTATCTTTTAAAATTCTTGATTAATTCTCAATTTAGATTTATTGAAGTCAAAGAAGAAGATGTTGTAATTAATAAGCATGAACTATTAGGGTATATGCACAAAGATGGGGGACCAAAAAGGTGCCACTTTCCTTTTTCGCCCCCCAACAGGCATAGTGTGTACGCACTAGAAAGTGCGTACACCCTATAGGGCACACATGCTATGGCTTGGGTTGCCCAAGCCTTATGCTTGGGCAATTCAAAACATAGCGTGTGTGCCCTATAGGCGCATGCACTTTGCAAAAAGCTATAAAATTTTATGGTTGCCTTTCAAAGGCCCATTTTCATGCTACAAACCTGCATTTGCAGCAAAAGAGAGCTTCCCAAAGTGTGTGCCCAAAGACGTTTTGCTGGTTCAATTCATCAAATTTGATAAAGAATGGCTCCACGACGTCGTCAACTTAAAACCGAATGAAGTAAGTATTTTTACAGCCCATGCCTCTTATTTGTATTCAAATTTTAGTTTTGAAGCAATTTATTTTGTTAAAAAAAAAATCTTAGATTTTAAGTGTAATTAAGATTTTAAAATTGCTTTTGTTTTAATTGCCAGGAAGAAATGATCTTCCTGAACAAAACCCTCAA
The DNA here is from genome assembly GCA_027943335.1 of Chamaecyparis obtusa. Lineage (NCBI taxonomy): Eukaryota > Viridiplantae > Streptophyta > Pinopsida > Cupressales > Cupressaceae > Chamaecyparis > Chamaecyparis obtusa. The sequence continues at coordinate 123,884 of BSBK01005969.1, forward strand.
CCAAACCCTCCATCTTCTTCTCGTGAACAAATGAATGAAGAAGATAACCAAGAAAATGAACCTCAACCGCCTCCACCAATCAAGAAATCTCCTCCTAGAACACAAAAAAGTTTGATGAACCAAATTGAAAGAGGGAAAAAAGAATTAGAATATTTAATTAGGAGGTTAAAATATTATATTGCTATAAATCCTGGAAGGGAAAGACTTGTAAAATCATTGGAATCAATCTTGAACCACGTAGGCTCAGTCAGTGGAAAACTTAATTTATGACATAATAAAAGAAAAGAACAAAAAAAAATATTATACAAATAAATTGTCATATAAGGACATAAAAAAGAAAAAAAATCACAAAAGATGACATTTGCAAACTCTTTAAAAAGCTAGTGGACACTGATACTCTTAGAACTACAACAAGGAGGTTCCCAATTCATTGGTGCTTGAATGAAGACCTAAAAAACAAATTTTGGGAGATATATATGGTGGATGGTCTTTGATTCCCCTCCCTGTAACAATCATGAGGTTCCTATATATTTCTTGAGGAAACTCTATTGTGAGTTTGTACTCAAGGAGGTGCCAAATTATTTTGACTTTCTAGATTCTCAAGGTAGAGGAGGGGGGTCATCATTTGATAGAGCGGGGCACATCGTGACCCTAACGCACCTAGGGTTCCTATTGGAAAGTTGTAGGTGGATCATGTTAGTATTCATTACATTGCGAAGGAACATGTAGAGGTGGACACACTAGGCACGATTAGTGCTTTGATAAATACTCTCATTCAGTGTGCCACTCCTTTGGTTGAGGGTCACCATGGTCAATGTTCAAGGGGGCATATTTGTCGATCATGTGGATCCTTGTGCACATTTGGTACTATCGAGAGAGAGGAAGAGGATCATGGAATGATGACTTATGATTTTATAAATATGACATATGACATTTGACATTGACACACAAGTAAATATTTTCAAGTTCATTAAATTTATTTGATCATATTTCATTTATAAAAGAATAATTAATTAATTTAGTATCTATTAATTATGATCAAAATTTAGGGCAAGAGTGTCAGTGGTGGTGGCAGTGGAAATGATCCTCCAATCCCCTTCTACACATCTTCGTCAACTCCACAAGTATGTATCAAATAAAGCATTGTAAATAATATATTTGATTATTATGTAATTATATGAATGATTGTATCATAATTTATTGTGCATGTGCATTAGTTTATCAGTGGACCATCGACATTCACATTAGACAATGAAGGACTCGTGCCACTTTCCTTGAGGTATCTTTATTTGCATGTTAATTTGATTTACTTTATTATATTTAATTAATAAATGAATGAATAACTAAATTAATAGACAAATTATGATCAAAATCCAAATGCAAAGTGATCATTGCAGTGATCACATTCTTTCACCTAGCTCTATGATGTCATCATTGAGTCTACAGGTATATATGTAATAATGCATTATAAGTAACATGTTAGTAGTACATTCTTATATGAATGGTTGTCTTATAAATTGCCATGTACATGTGCACTAGTTGAATGTTGGAGCTTCGACATTGACACCACACACTAAAGGATGTGGTGGAACCTTCACAGAGGTATCATTTATTCATTAGTAGGGTTGTAAAAAATATATATAATCTTGATAAATACATAATACTTTTGTTGTTTCATTTTCAGTTATTGACATTAGAGACTCCTTCTATTCATGATACTTTGGATCATGGAGTAGCTACAACAGTAGCTAGTTTTGAAGCACTGACTGAGGTATGAAAGAGATCACTTAATTTTAATTATTATTTTAATAGTTTGTATTGAATTTTATAATGATATTCATGTATGTATTTTAATTATTATTTTGATCATTGTTGTAGGGACTTATTGCTCCAGATCATCAACATGTGCCTTTAGTGGATGTACATAGTGACTATTTGCTAGCGGTAAGCAAATATTCTATTTTATGTCATTGTATAATTAAATTTTGATGTATATTAGTTATTGGTGCTTACATTTTTTTATCATCTCGAGCTGCAGAAGAGTCTAGACAGGAGGACTAGTGAGCACACTCAGAAGACTACAACATCCACTGCATCTCCATCGACACCACGATTGAAGACAACTCGGGATTTGTTTTCTTCCCCTGGCGAGAAATGACTAGATTAGGGATATAGATTGCATTCCTATATGGCATTAGTGGAAATATTTTTTGTATATTGTATAAGTGACATGTTGTACATCTATTTAGCTTTTAGGAAGCTAGTTTAACTATATTGGATATATTCGATGTATGACATTATTAGACATATATATTTGGCTTCATGCCCTACGAATATTTTTGTTTTATGTTTTAGGTATGCAATTCATGTGTTTTGTATATTTATGTATACTAATTTATGTTTATGTGGATGTCTTATGCTTTGTAAATTTCTCATGCCTTATAGTTATGCTTGTATATTTATCGATGTATATTGTTACTATATGATTTATATTTTATTAGAATATTGTTACTATATGATTTATATTTTATATGAATATAAATGTGACATTTTTCTCCACATCTTCCCAAAAAACTTCAAAAAATAATCAATGATCTGGATACCCTTTTGGAATTTTTAAAACATAGCCCAAATGTAACCCAACTTGTTTTGAGACAAACTACTTTAAAATTGTTGATTTTGTTTTGCTAGAGAGGCCCAATTCACCTATTTAACAAAGGAACCTTATCATGGGTAATCTCCCATACCTTTCCCTCTTTAATAGTCCTATGAAATGGATCTAATTAGAAGAATATACCATCAATTTGACTCTATGACACTTATGGATATGAAAGCCCCAAATTGGTCTTAAAAACCCTTATAAACTAGGGCTCTCTTAATGTATGACCTCCCAACACCATACCAACTATTAGTGAACAATTTTTTCCTTTCCTGAAATTAATCTAAAGACCACTCTTAATCATGAAAGGAAAAGATAAGACACAACAATAACAACTGAGTTTCTTTGATAGAAAACTCTCTGCAAATTTTCAAGGTGCAACTGCCTTGCTAGTAGATTTTCAATATAATCTTATTCAATAATGAATGGAATCATGTGTGTTTTTAACCAAAGAACACTTAAGGAAAAAAATTCATTTCATCACTATGAAAAGAATGTGCAAATTTAAAGGAACATTCATATCTGACATTATCAAATTTCCAAATGCTCAAAACTAAAATTTTCACACCAATTCTCTCTGTTACTTCAAATATAAAACTAACCCATATAACAGTTAAGCTTCGTCCAATATAATTCATTTCCAAAGGAAAACATATCATATATATTGATAAACAATAGTATTTACCACTTCAAAAGCTTAAACATATATATATATATATATATATATATATATATATATATATATATATATATATATATATATATATATATATATATATATATATATATATATATATATATATAACCATAAGATCTAGTGCATATTCAATCATATCAATTTTTAGAAAACTTAAAGCATAGATTTTTTTAATATTTTCCAAAATCTCATAGAGCTGACCTGAAATAAGTCTTAAATCCTTCAATATATAGCCACACAGGGATTGAAAACTAACCAAATTAAAACTACCTCACCAGAGGTAAATAGATTTTAGTTAAATAACTGACTAAAAGCATAAGGCAGAAAAAAGTGGAACTGGGGTGTGAAATGCCCTTTAAATTAATCCAAGTGTCCTCAAGAGCTAAGGTGTCAAGGCTGACACCAGTTGGGCCACTTTCCAATTCTCATATGCTGCAGTGAATATGGAAATCACCTACTAATGTGGCAATCCAAGGTAGGTAATTCTCTTCTTCCACACCTCCTTATCTTTTTTAATCTGTGCTACTTTCCTGTCATGCATCTCTAGGTGTTTCTACTGAAATAGGAGCATTGATTCCATGCGTGTGACTTTAGAAAAGTCCTGCATAGTCAACATTTTCATCTCTTGAAGTTCATCAAATAGAATTTGAACACTCTCAATGACCTTCTCACTTGATCTATTTGACTCCTCTTTAGCCTCAGAATATTGCTTATCTATCCAATCCATATCATTCAGGATAATATATTTTATTATTTCCAATTCATTAAGAAGATCCTTAAATCAGAGATTCCCTATGCCATGGCTTCATTTCTCCAGTCAATGCATTCTTTTAGAATGTATAAGGTTTTATCATCTAAACCTGAAACTAGCTTCTTTGCAAGAAACTTCTGCAAGCCATACTCTTGAATTTCTTCCATCCATTGGATTTCTTTCGCCCAGCTCACCTTTTCTTGGTTATGTCTGCAGTTCAGTTCCTTCTTAACCAATTTGATTAGGCATGCATGAAACTTGTTCACGTGATATCTCTGTAGTTTCCTTCTTCCAACATAACTTTCATTACGAAATCCTAGTCTCTTAAATAGATAAGTAAACCATTTTAATTCCATCCATCAGATTTTTCTGCTTAATCACCTTCGTTGATTTTGTCGATTTAACCTTCCTCGGCTGATATGTCAAATACATGTTTCATTTCAATCCATTCGATCTTCTTTGAATTATGTTAGTCGTCGTTCTTCATAACAAACTTTATCTCTTGCCTCAAACTTATACACTTTCCAGCTCATCAACTCTTATCGGCTAAACTGATCATTTAGTTATTTTCTCCTACTCGGTTAACAAAGAAATGCATCGGTGAACACAAGCTCGGTTTATACTATGCTCGGTATACACTATACGCCATCGGTGTATACTGGAATTCTTCTTTAACCGACCACACTACTTTGTGCATTTTGGCTCTATCCTTCATCATAGATGAATGCAACATAATCAAGTCAATAACATAAGGTCATAGACTCATCAATAAGTTACTCAATGTATTGCTTATCCTTATCTATCATATCCATCTTTCTCAATGTAGATATATTTGTTCTCCATCTCTTTTCTTCTCCTTTCTACAGATTTTCGAGTATAGTAACTTACAAGATAAGTATTTTCAAACTAGTTGACATCAATGACAACATATTATTGATTTAATCATATTACATATCTAATCAACAACTTGGTGATCTCTAATCAAAAATCTTCAATTAGATTCTAAATCAGTTGTAGTTCATAACATATAATTATGCATTCCTAACATGCTGAGATTCCTCCTTTTTTTTCCATCTTATCACTGATTTTTTTGAACTCCCATCTATGGTTTTCTTTTCGCAAACTTTACCCATATGCTTCTCTATGGTGTCAATTTTTAGCTGCAACCTCTTTTCCTTCTTATTTATCTAGCTGCAAATCTTACATCTGCATTCTACCGGAGGCTCCCCTTTAATTGGATTATCCACTAGTTCAATGAATGGATATTTGACACTCGTTCTACTTGAAAATTCCTCGACATATCCCACATTCTATCATTCTTTGATTTGTATTTTATTTTCTTCCCTGCACCATCATCTTCTTTGACATTCTCAGTCTCATCCAAGTTGATGATATCATTATGGCTACTCTAGGCATTTAACTAAAAATCTTCTTCAAGTTCATTGTGATCTAAGATATCAGGTTCACTGACTTCTTCAATATGTCATGTAGGTTCAGCCTCAAGTTGTGAATCTTGAAAATCTTCTTGTGATGAAGTAGCTTCCCGATTTTGGCTATAAATATTTCCAACACCATGACCAAAGTACAATGATAAGGTTCTACATTTTGTTGGCCTCTCTTGGCTTTCCCCATATGCCAGAGCTCTACCCTTATTCTTGTTCAACATCTTAATTCTTCAACGAAATAAAGGCTACCAGCCTACCAGTGAAAAAATAAATGTAAAAAAAATGTTTACTTGTTGAAGAAGTGACAAATGACAATAGAACTATAATATACAATGTTTACATAGTTGTGGAATAATAATCACTTACCTTTCCCTCAAATTCAATTGTAGTCGCGAATCGCCAAAGCAGTCAAGACTCAACAGTCTGAACTTTTTTATCGATCAAATTGAACCGATCCAAATTGTGTACAATAACACTGAAGTATGAATGTATTTATACTTATCTTTTTTGGTGAATTGGGTGGGAAGTATTAGGTTGGTGTCCAAATATTTGGCAAAGCCCGCGTAATTATAACACATCTTGTGTTATTTCCTAGGTGATTATGGGTCGTCCAATACCTTGGTATGATTAATAAAGGTGGCAAAAACCCATCTGTTTGAGACGCATCTGTAAAATGGCTGGCAAAGTTGGGGCCGCCTAAATATATATATATATATATATATATGTATATATATAACTATTGGCGAATATAGGCCGTCCATTTGGGGCCGCTTTGAAATTATAAGCGAATGATAAAAATATATCATGCCCAAAACGTATATGCCATTGGCGATAATGTGAATGAAATGGATAAAATTTAATAAACCATTGGGTGATGGACCCAGGCATTGGACCCAATTTTAATAAATGTGAGGCGATAGGGTCACTCCCATATGGGAAAAATATTCACCAATTCGCGGGTTGCCGACAGGTGACATTTGCCAAATGGAAAATAATCGCTAGTAAAGTTTTTGCTGGTAGGTGTATTGATACCATCATGAGCCAAATCAGCAGCAACCTCAAAAGATGCATTGTCGATACCATGATAAGTGACATCTTCCTCATCATTGAGATCGATGGCCTCGTTCATAAAATGCCCTTCTTCTATCTCTTGAGTTGTTGCAGCTGTAGTTCCCTCAGCTATGTCATTCCCAACAATGAAGGATGATTCATTGTAGTATTGAAACGACTACCTCTTATACATTCTGGCATTTTTAAATTCCTTTCTCTGTATGATGGCATAATGATTGAACTCATTATTTTTCTTTCATTAGTAAAAAAGATATATTCAACTTAAAAAGAGATTTTAAGACCATGTTACCTTCAATAACTCATCACAAACACTATCATCAGCATCCATAGTTTAAGTACTCTCATTCCATGCTAAACCACTTGTATTCTTCAAGTATTTCATTATTCTATACCCTTGCATCCAAGTTTTGAGCTTGTTCTTGAAGTTATCCTTCGATAGGTTCATTTTCAACTCTGCATTGAACCTCCTTTCAATGGCAGTCCAAGCTTATTTTTTGAAACCCCCTTCAGCTTTTTTTCCAAGTTGCACTTGCTCGTGTAGCAAGTCTAGAAACTTGTGATCCATTTCTTTGGTCCAGAAAACCTTCTTGCAAGCACAAGTTGGATGGCTCACTTGAATGTCATCATCCATGCTCATCAATAGATTCATGTAAGATATACCTAAGGCACACACAACAACATGAGATTTCCCACCTCTTTTGATAGCACTAAATATGTCATAACGCAATGTTGATGATCAAATCTAAATCTAAGTTAGGGATAAAGATCAATTGCAATGTAAACTAATGCAAAGAGGCATATATGTAGATGTAAACATTAAATATAACAACATTAAACATAACATGAAAATATTAAATATAACATGACAACATTAAATATAGCATTGAATATAACAACATTGAATATAACACAACACTAAATATTTCATAATGGCTTTTAATATAACATGACGACACTAAATATATGATAACAACACCAATATAAAATGAATTCCTCAATTTTTAAGTAGATATATCAGTTCGTGAAAATTATGAAATCTGACATTAAAGTTTAAACACTTTCATAGTAGTTATTCAACTGACTAAGATCGAGATTTGTAGTCTTCCCACATCCTTCTTGCTATTTCATCTTGAAATTTCACCCAATCATCTCTTTCACGCTGGCTCAACCCATATGTCTCAAACATTGGTACATCTATCTGATCACGACCATCTTCCTCTTAAATTTCTACTTTAGATGGAAGGTCATCCTCTATTGTAATGAAGTTGTGAAGTATGCAACATGCCAAAACAATCTTTGTTTGTGTCATGATTTGATAAGACGTTGCATGCTTCAAGATAGGAAAGTGTTGCTTCAAAATCCCAAATGTACGCTCTATTACATTCTTGAGCGAGGAGTGTCAATGATTAAACAACTCTTGTGGTGTGTTTATTGGGTTTTCTCTTGAAAACTCCTTTAGGTGGTAGTGTGTGTACCGATAAGGCGCAATAAATCATGGTACATTTGGATATCCAACATTAACCAAATAATATTTACCTAAATAAATAAAAATGGCATTGCTATAATGTTGTGTTATTTTTCGTATGCATCACTATATAATCATATTTTACATACCTGAGGGGAACTACCAGTGGATCCTCTCTAGATAGAGTCGAAGCTAGAACACTGCTATCTACAGTAGATCCTTCCCAACTAGCAAGGATGTATTGAAACTTATAATCAAATGAACACACTCCCATAACATTTTGTGACAAGTTTCCTTTCTATCGCAATATTTAGCTTGTATGTTGACATTGACAGTGACTAGTATATGGGATCCATCAATTGTTCCCACATAGTCTTGTAGTCAGAAAAATCATAATCTAATGAACACGCGATAATAGGATTACAACTCAATCAGACAAAATTGAACCATTGGGAGTTATACCTTGAAGTATGGATCAAAATGGTTCTTCCCACTGATTTCTTGAGGAGTGTTTGGACTAGGGGGTATAAAATAATCCACATGGAGTGCTAAGATAGCCCTTGAGACCTTTTGGAAGTATTATCTTACTGTCTCTCTAGAGTGCCCAAAGTTATGGGCAATCTTACAATTCCTTAGATTATGTCCAACAGTATGGAGGAAAATGACTAATTGTTCTTCTAACACAAGGATTTCTCTATCTTTGATGCTTCCTTTTTGCCTTAAAATATTGGCTAGTTGAAAGAAGGATCGTCTACTCATGCGTATTTGGTCAAATCAATCCATCTCATTGGAGTTGATAATACACTTATAAAAAGGAATTACATCTCTTTTGCGCTTACGCATATTTCAACTACCTTCTTTTGCAGACATTGTTATGGTTGTAGAAAGGGTGGCAAGAACAACTACAAGAAGAGGAATGACTCTTATCCTCTTGATAATCTATCCTTGAAGCTAGATATCACCAATGAGATCCATCAATCACCTAAACATACCAACAAAATAATCACCAAACAACATAACAAAACACCCAACTATAATGAAAGAATTGGAAGTGCATTCTTCTAATGTAGAGGAATGAATTAAGAATGCAAGGACAAGGCTAGGACACATTAACCATTACATAGATACAATATTTTTAGTGTAGATCTCTTAGTGTCAAAGATGTTGAAAAAATTAGGCCTAGATACTATATGGCGCGTAGGATACAGGAAAGAGTGGGACAGGTTAACCGTTAGATACATACGACATTTATAATATGGATCTTTTAATATGAAAGGGGTAGAAAAATGTTAGGCCTAGATGCTATAAGCCTTATAGAATGCAGGCAAGAGTAGGGTGGGTTAACCATTACATTGAGTCATGTTGATAATACCTTTTAAGTTTCATGTCTAGTTGAAGGGGGTAATGTTATAAAATCTTAGTGGAATACAAATAAAGCTTATGATGGCCCTTCTAAGTTGATTCTAAAACACTTGCACAAGTAGTGGGCATCATTACAATGGGCAAATTTTATGTTACATTTTCTTTCTTATATGAAATGATAATAATCATGCTTTATTACTGGAAAATGAGTTAGGAATTCTTGATTTTGTGTTAGAACTTGGGAGTAGCATATGATTTAGGAGGATTTAAAGGTTGTCATACCTTCTTAGTGTAAGAGAGTAGATATTTCTTAAGGTATTTTTTTGTTGATTCAACATGTAAAACTGTTAATCTATCATACAGATGACAACTTGAAAACTAGAAAAAATGACTTAAAAAAAGCATTTAAGTCTTGGAGGTGGATATGCTTCTTGTAATGTTTGTGTGTGCAATCTCTTAAAGGTTATATCCTTTGTTGAGTATGGTATTCATAGTTATGTCAGCCATGGACAACATTTGCATTGATACAACAATAGTTTATATTTTTCTGATATCTATAATTTTATTCATTATTTGAAGATTTATATCATTTCTTGGTTAGAAACTTATCTTTATTACAACAAAAGCATGAGAGTCACATGAGTTGGGCTAGAATTATAAAATTCTCTTCTCGGGAGTTGCTTGAAAAGGTACTTTTACATCCACTTCAAAGGGTGTTGTTTTGAGATTGGCATTCTTTGTTATCCTAGAAGTTCCAATTTCTGATTAGGAAAATTTATAGCTTATTTTCCATAAATTCAGCTTTTACATTGTAGGAATGAGAACGGATCTTGATTGTGCTAGCCCTGCTCCAAACTTAATGAAAGCAAAAGGAAGTTTCAAGTATTTAGTTAGGTTCATTCTCCTATCTTCATCAAGAAGTGTTTTTGGAATATAGTAGATGTTTTGTTTTCAATGTGATATATGTGATATATGTTGTGGTGGCATGTTCTATTTAGCTTTGCTTTAATATTGAATGACACAAACATGTTGTGAGATATAGTTAAAACAGGTGTCTGCAAAGTATATGCAAGACCATAAGTTCCTTCTTAAATATAAGTGTCCTATATAAAATACAGTTTTAATCAATCAAGAATCCATGATAGGTATAAGAAAATAAGATTAGAAGAATACTGGATCCATTTCCAAATTGGAAGGAAATTGTTGCAGATGTAATAAAAAAGTTGATAATGTGCTAGAAATTAAATAAAAAAATTAGTAATCATAAGAATCTTATTTAAATTTGAAATAATATTTAGTAAATGCACACAAACAGAAAACAAACCTTAGCTAAACACTAATCTTCATGAGTGGGCCCTTCCCTAATTAGATTGGTGTTGGAGCCACAAATTTACTCCCTAAATAAGTATTTTGATATTAAGATAATAAACAAGTCTTTCAAAATGGCTGAATTGCTTAGTACTTGCAGAGATACTAATCTGAAACTCTAAAATAATGTTTCTACTTGCCTATGACTATACAAATATTTAGATACTAGCGTTGGCATTAGTAAATAACAATATTTAAAACAAATCCCACCTATAATATTTGTAAACAACTTTTACAACAACTTTTAAACTAAATTTTAAAACAAATTTATCTCATTTCTAACTTCAGTTCACGGTTCTTCTTTGGTAGCTATCAAACAAACTTTCCAACAACCATTTGGTCTTTTATACAACAAGTATGACTTCCTCGAAGCATATCATACCCATTTTGGAATGTTGCTGCTATTATGGACAACATGTGAATATTGCTCTGTATGTTGCTCATCAAAAAATGGTCACCTTGCATAGAAGGCTAAATTTGGATAGCTCAACAGTTGCCTTGCACAATAGAGTTGTCTTAGGAAGCAATTTTTTGGCAAATTTGTCTTGCTCAGCAGAAGTGGGGGCTTATGCAGCAAGGTTATTGGTTTGTACAATAAGGGCACTAGCTTGTGCAGCAAGTAAGATGCCTTCCATAACAAAGAGACACACTATACAACAAAAGAAATTCCTCTTGCAGAAAAACAATTACATTAATGAACTTTCCATGAACTTTCCAAAACTTAAACAAACACATATAAATCAATTGTACAAAACATCTTGAACAAACTAGTACTAAATTATCAGTTTATTCTACATCTGCCTACTTTAAAAGCAATTGCACTATCTACAATAATCATGATATAAAACATAAATTACTTTATAGCTACAAAAGCTAGAAATGAGTTTATGAAGAAGGTTTTCATATTAAAAAGCATGTTTCAGGGATATAAAAAATGGTGCATACTAGTAAAAATTCATGGGGCTCATCACTAGTTTGGAGTATGGCTTTGAATATTTGATATTCCTATCTTTCTGGGTTCAGATTTAAAGCTTTTTCAGAATGTTGGAAAGACAATTGGACTCTCTCCTAAGTTTTGTGCATGAACTATTTGTGGGATGAAATTCTTATGCATGATGGCATATATCAACAGTCTTATGTAGGTGGCTTGTTTTGAATGGTGAAAAAAGGGCCCTCTACATTGAAATAGTGAAGCAAGTTGGCATCATGGTTTGGATCCTGACTAATTAAGTGAAATTCTATTAACAGTCAACATTGGTCTGAGGTCTAACTGTAGTACACAGAATGTAAGGAACATTGTACATACTGAAGAATGCATGGGTGCTATTGTAAGAAGACCAAGGGATTTCAAAAGGGTAAGACCATGGAAGTCAATTAAGAAGTTGTATGCGTTCACTTCAAGACTACAAAGCAGTGGCCTATACCTTGCACGCTTAAAAGTGAACAAGAAAACTCATAATTCCTAATGGTTAGCAAACCCTAGGAAAACTATATATAGTTGCCAAATTTTCTATGCAATCTATGCTTAGACTATTCCTTCAAAAGTATAATATGATAAGAGGGTAAATTTGAACCCTAGTTGAATGGTTGATAGGACCATAATAGATAATCACACTTGGAACCCTAATTCATCTGAGGTCTAACTGTAGTACACAATACACATAATGCAAGAAACATTGTACATACTAAAGATCGCATGGGTGCTATTGCAAGAAGACCAAGGGATTTCAGAAGGGTAAGACCATGGAAGTCAATTAAGAAGTTGTATGCATTCACTTCAAGACTACAAAGCAGTGACCTGTACCTTGCATGCTTACTCAAGGTAGATACTAGAGTCATCTCTTATAAGATTTGATGATAGTAAGTGCCAAAAAAATAATAATGTTTTCAAGAGTTGATGACAGTGATACACATAACAGTAACAAATAAAGAACTAACAAAGATTCATTGATGCACGTAGTGTCTAGTAAGGATGTATATAAATTTTATTCCTTTGAGAACCTATTTGCTAACATTTGAAACTTACTAGACAAATGTGCGACCATAGACAATGAAGCAGCTAACTACAAACATGGAATTGACATTATATGGAATTAGAAAATGTCAATTCCAGTTTGATTCCAGCCCCCAAATGGGCCCTTAAACTTTAATTCTTATGCTCTATTTTCTTAATATATCTTTCCAAGAGTGGTGTCTCTTCCACTTTTTAATTTCTCTTTTACTAATCTTAATTCACCTTTTATTTCTAATTTAGGATTTTTCATAATTCTTCTCCAATTTCAATCTGATTATTTCATATTTCACTTTCCAATTTTCCTTCCTCCATCCATATCCTCTTTTAAATAAAATATTCACCCTTTTATATCTAATGTTGAGGGAGTCAACTCTTTACTACATACCCCTTGACCTTTCACTAAACTTAATTAACTTGTAATCATATTTTATTATTTATTATTTTCATATATTTTTAAATATTTTTAATTATTAATTATTATTAAATCTTATTTTAAAAGGGGGACATTACACTTCAATCTTTGTAGTATTTTTACTGCTTCACCCATGCTAATATTGAATTCTTTTAACTCAATCTTGGAGCAGGAAAGAGAGTTTGTGTTTTTCCTTCTTTACCCATATATCAAAAGGTAGCATTAAAGTGTTGCAACACTTTATTGGAGGAGAAATTTTCAATTAGGTGACTAAAACTTCCATTTCAACTTCCTTCTACACTTTTAAATTCTCAAAATGAGAATATCGGTAAGTTCCTTTATTCAGGGCTCCTCCGTTTGAGATGTGTTTTGAAGTCACTTTTGTGCCCTATTATTTCAGGATTTTTGTCCACTCAGAATGAGTCAATATGGCTATCCATCATGATAAATTTTATAAATTCCAAAAAAAATAAAATTGACTCAGTTGTTTGCCAACAAGAAAAGAAATTTTTCACTCTCATGAGGTACTTTCTGGTTTGGACGGGACCTTGATCTATGTGGGACAAATAACCTTCTATTAATGTGAATCTACATGCTATTTTATATGGTAGTAAGCTAATGTAGAGCTGCACCAATATTATAGATTTTTCACTTTCAAAGCAACCTGCATAGTTAGATGAGAAGCTTTCATCTTCCCAATATGTCCATACTACAGACTGCTCTATATACTCTTCACTATTTCTCTAAATGATCATCACAACATGATATACTAAACATGGATATAATATCTCTAATCTAGACTCTTTATGGTTTATCAGCAAATCACATGAATATTATTGTATTCCAGCTATCATTCAGTGTTAATCTTATCCCTCACAGGACTAACCATCTTAGATCAATCCATAGATACCATGCCTAAAGTATGAAACCACTACTTATGGCTTAATATTGTTCAATTTATGACATATATGGAAGTTTTGAATACAAGATTTTCTCTTATCTACACAAGTCTAAATTCATGTTGCAGAACTAAGAAAAATTCATGAGCCAGTGGGTGGTTGTAATGGATAAGAACATGAAATAGAAAATTAAGGCAAAAACATGACAGGTGTGAAAGCTAGAAAGATAGGCAAGAGGCAATCCTCTAAAAATTATGCTCAAACAAATTAGACTCTTATCAACTAGACCCAAAATATGTTTCTTGTATGTCTGTATATGAAACACACACAAAAATTTACATGAATGCAAATAGCACCAAAATTGTAATCCAACGACAACTTTCACAAAAGGGTTTCAAAATGACAAAAGGGTAGGCTCAAAAGATACAAATGATGTAAGTTTTTGATGCAACAAAGCAAAAGCATCATCTAGTCGATGAGTTGAGTATTAATTGTCCTTCATATGGTAAACTGTGACAAAATTGTAGCCAGATGTAAACCATACTACACCACCACTTGCACCTTCAAACTAACTTTGAAACTAATGTGATAAATCTAATTCTCGTTCTCGAATCCACATCTTATGTTTTGTATCCAATAGCCATAACACAAAATGCCCATCACCCTCATTATCTCTGTATCTAATGCATTCATGGGTGGAACTTGTTGCCAATTCAAATAGGTTTTCCTCATGGGTGGAATTAAATGCACAAACTAATATATTTTCCTCCCATTCAATGAGGCAGTATACAAAGCCTATTAAAGCAAGAATGAAAATAGAATAAACCCATTGGTCTTGATTCACATCATAATCTATAATCATGTGCATATTTTTAGTTATCATATGAAACTTATTAATGTGATTTGTAGTTATCATTTTTTTTGGCTCTTTAAATTTACTAATTGGGGGGGTTGGATGCACAAGGAGAGCACAACTATTGGAATGTATTTGGTTGTTATGCTCTTCCATACCTTCTTCTTTTCAATCGACTTCCTCTTCTTTTTAATTCAGACCTTTCATTGAAGAAGTGTGGTCCAATAACCCTAATGTAATGTGATTAGATATTAGTGATGTGATTAAATACATGGATTTCCATTGTTTTATGTGTGCAAGGGTAAAATATTAGTCATTTTAAAGATGCCTCAATAACCTTACCCTACAACCACTTCAAAAATTGTCAATACTTATGCACAAATGTACTGAGAGTCATGCGCTATGGGTACAAGTGAGATGCTATTAGTACATGTAAAATTTATTAATGGGCTTTTAGTGCCATTTTTATGGTTTCTTAAAATTAGTATTTGTGGGGTTGAGTGATCTAGGAGTGAACTGAATTGGAGCATTCTTCACCTATCCATTTTCAAAAGTGAATTTTTTTATGCCAATTATAACAAATAATAAATATGTTGTTTCAATCTTAACAATAAAACCATTTTTTTGCCGGCCTCTTTGGCCAGCTTTTCCTCTACCTCTTCTGGGGCTTGGTTGGATGTTGCGGCCAAGTTGGAGGATGGTTGGACAACTGTGAAAGGAAAGAAACCAAAGCCTACCGCTCCTCCTTTGGATATGAATCTTAGGTCTAACAAGGGGGGCTCTAAATATAAATCATAAGGTCCCGTGGTGTGGTTCTATTGGCCATTGGTGGGGATTCTCTGGTGGTTAATCCCTATGCTGTTCTGGTGGTACCCACTATTGTATCTGAGCCTTTATTGCTTTATCTTTTGAGTTTTTTGTACAAGGTTTCGGGTCCTTTCAAAACCTATTTTTACTTAATCAAAACAATAAAACCATTTTTTTTTCAATCCTAAACGTGACTTCTATTCATATTTAAAAGTAACTCACACATTTGTTTAAAAAAGTTTAAATTTTAAAGTAAATCTATAAAAAAAAAATTATATTAGAAGCAGCATAACAAGGGTGTTGTCAAGTGATATATAGCACAGAGGGTATTGTTAGTAGATAACCATTATCGGCACATTAGAAGAAAACCAAAAGGACCCAGTCACCATGACTTCCCTTTATAAAAAATTAACCAAATTCTAACCATGATAATAGAAGAAACAATTCAAACTATACTAACTATACCACCATGAGTATTAATAAACGTATTCAAAGAAAGCCACACAGGGATATTCAAAATAAAGTCTCTATCAAAACACTTAAAACTACCAATAGTCTTCATTAAACAAAGGTCTTCCAAGCCACAAAGCACCAAAAAACATAAAAAACCGAAGACCAGCATTTCAATTCTTCTATCGATTTCCAATCTTGGAAAACAACATTTGGGCCCAATCTTCGATCAGGAACTTGAAGAGAGCCTTGAAATTCTCCTCCTCGCTGACCTTTCCTTTATGCACCTTCTCCTACAAAAGAAAAAGAGTGGTCGTCGAACTATGCATAACTTTGAGTGCAAAATGGGTGATCTCCTAGAGTCTTTTGTCTATACCTGCAATGTCACAAGCCACCTCCTGCAATCTCATATCAAAATCTATCATATTTTTCTTAATTGATCTAGTCTCACCTCCACCATCCCCTTTAACACTACATTCCTCCTTCACAATAGTTTTTTCCTTTCCTTGAGTGGGGGAACGAGAATTGGCCCTAGTTTCAAGTTAAGGGGCGGGTTTAGCGTGATCATTTTTTAGACTTTCAGACACATGGGATGAGCTACTAGCATTGGTCGATGGGGATTCCTTCTCTGGGGTTATCGCCTCCACATCCTTGCTTTTAGTTTCCTCTAAATCACCAAAAGTAGAATCTTTCTTCAAATTTTTTCCCTTTCCAATAGGTTTAGTGGCCAGTCTAATAGAATGGCGGAAGGTACTAACTTCTTCAGTAATTTTAATATTGAAATCTATCTGATGAATTTTAAATTTTTAGCTAACGCGGTAATAGGGGAGGTATTTGGGGGTTCTCGGGGGCTTTAAGGGAGAGATTTTTTAGGTGCAACTTTTTCCCTTTTCTCAAGATGGCAAGAACACTAGCAAAGGGGGGAGATAGTGAGGTCGGGACTTTATGGACAAAGATAGAATGTGGGGGGCATAAAGAAAGGTGGAACTTGTATAACCTATAGATTAAGCCTTGGTGCATAATTGTAAACTTCTTTCCCCGACTCTTGACTTCAACAATATCTTTAACATTAGAATCCATTGAATGTAATAGAAAAAAAGGTAATTAAGATGAGATCATTATTCCTAAGGTGGTTAAGGAAAGGAAGGTGATAGTAGTAGTAAACCCCAAAATGACCTTCAAACATAAAATACTTAATTGTTACAACACACACCTAGTCCCATGGTGGTGGGAGTTTCGCAAGGTCAAAGCCACCGCTACACTTGACAGGTTGCTCATTCCCACAAAAAATTGGTTTAAGCTTGCAACATCTGGGGTCCTACTCATCTTTTTCCACTTCCTTCTTACAGTTGAGAGCTCATTCGCTTGTGCAATTACATCTTCATTTACTTTAAAATTAATGTCACCTATAATAACCCTACTTTCAAACCAAGATGAAAAAAACTATAGAGATAGGCTCTCATCATAATCAATCATACTTTCAATGAACTAGTTGATTCCCCCTTCTATACACACAAACCAAATTGCACATTTTCTCTTAAAGTCATCATGCTTGTCACGCTCAATATGAACCCCATCACCTCTTAGTGTCTAAAGCCAGAATTGCAATGATAGTAGAGAAATGGTAGTCTTGAGTATTGTGAATGCAAAGAAGAAGAATACCCCAAAGGAAACATCTAGAGAATCTGGCACAATACCTCATAATGAAATAAGACAATAATCAATGCTTTTATTGCAAGTAATGCCACCTTTTTCTTTCCCTATCGAAGAGACATCCCACTCATGTGAACCATCTACTATTCGTAAGGCAATGTGGCTAGAAGTGTCTTCAAAGCATTCATTGGATCCATAGGATTTATAGGATTTGCAAATAAGAAAACTAATATTTTGATTAATGGAAAAAATAGGTTTTGAAGGGACCCAAAACCCTGTACAAAGAAAAATCTTAAGATAGAGCATTAGGATCACATGAAACACAACATTGCAGCCATGACACAAGGCCATCAACCCCAATAAACCATCCAAAAGAACTCAACCAAAGAAACACCCAAATGGCTACATAAGATAAAACATTGGAAATCCGCAGTAAAAGAAAAATGAACTATCTTTTTGTCCCCTTCAAATGAGAACGCAGTGTCATGTCAAAAGATGGGGAGGATTTCTTACTATTTTTTCCTTTAATTGTAATCCAACCTTTTTCAACACTAGCAGCCTTATCCTGCAAGCACAATGATTCTAGAGCTGGATATCCAGCCCCCAAAAGTGGGGTAGAGTCCCCCAAAGAAACATCCAACGCATGGCTACCATTAGATCCAACCAAAGGGGGATTAAGAAAAGGAACTAAAATGTTAGATCCATCACCTAATAAAATACCGTCATTTCCAGCTAAGCCAGCATCCACCGAATCATCAAAAAATCTGGTATCACCCAGCATAGAAAGAGAAGGTTCGAGTCCAGAATCTTCAAGTGGACATATTTGTCGATCATGTGGATCCTTGTGCACATTTGGTACTATTGAGAGAGAGGAAGAGGATCATGGAATGATGAATAATGATTTTTTAAATATGACATTTGGCATTGACACACAGGTAAATATTTTCAAGCTAATTAAATTTATTATATCATATTTCATTTATAAAAGAATAACTAATTAATTTAATATCTATTAATTATGATCAAAATTCAGGGCAAGAGTGTCGGTGGCGGTGGCAGTGGAAATGATCCTTCAATCCCCTTCTACACATCTTTGTCAACTCCACAAGTATGTATCAAATAAAGCATTTTAATTAATATATTTGATTATTATGTAATTATAGGAATGATTGTATCATAACTTATTGTGCATGTGCATTAGTTCACTAGTGGACCATCGACATTCACAATAGACAGTGAAGGGCATTGTGCCAGTTTCCTTGAGGTATCTTTATTTGCATGTTAATTTGATTTACATTACTAGATTTAATTAATAAATGAATGAATAACTAAATTACTAGATAAATTATGATCAAAATCTAGACGCAAAGTGGTCATTGTGGTGATCATGTTCTTTCACCTAGCTTTGTGATGTCATCATTGAGTCCACAGGTATATATGTAATATGCATTATAATTAACATGTCAGTAGTACGTTCTTATATGAATGGTTGTCTTATAAATTTCCATGTACATGTGCACTAGTTGAATGTTGGAGCTTCAGCATCGACACCACACACCGAAGGACGTGGTGGAACCTTCATGGAGGTATCATTTATTCATTAGTAGGGTTGTAAAAAATATATGTAATCTTGATAACTACATAATACTTTTGTTATTTCATTTTCAGTTATTAAAATCAAAGACTCCTCCTTCTGTTCGTGATACTTTGGATCGTGGAGTAGCTATAGCAGTAGCTAGTTCTGAAGCACTGACAGAGGTATAAAAGAGATCTGTTAATTTTAATTGTTATTTTAATAGTTTGTATTGAATTTTATAATGATATTCATGTATTTATTTTAATTATTATTTTGATCATTGTTGTAGGGACTTATTACTCTAGATCGTAAGCATGCTCCTTCAATGGATGTACATAGTGACTAATTGCTAGCGTAAGCGAAATATTTCTATTTTATGTCATTGTATAATTCAATTTTGATGTATATTAGTTATTAATGCTTAATTTTTTTATCAGCTCGAGCTACGGAAGAGTCTACATAGGAGGACTAGTGAGTGCACTCGGAAGACTACAACATCCATTGCATCTCCATCGATGTGATGATCGAAGATAGCTTGGGATTTGTTTTCTGCCCCTAGCGGGAAAGGACTAGATTAGGGATATAGATTGTATGCCTATATGGAATTAGTGGACATATTTTTTGTATATTATATAAGTGACACATTGTACATCCATTTGGATTTGAGGAAGTCAATTTAACTATATTGGATATATTCGATGTATGACATTATTGGACATGTATATTTGGCTTCATGCCCTACGAATATTTTTTATTTTTATGTTTTAGGTATGTAATTCATGTGTTTGGTGTATTGATGTATACTAATTTATATTTATGTGAATGTCTTATGTTTTGTAAATTTCCCATGCCTTATAGTTATGCTTGTATGTTTATCGATGTATATTGTTACTGTATGATTTATATTTTATTAGAATATGAATGTGATGCAGAGGTGGTGTATAAGACACTCTGAACCCATACCCTTATAGAAATACAAGAACAATCAGTAACAAGTGAGACAATCTTCTCACATCAAACATCCTTCATAAGGATCCACTATTTAGGCTTCACCTAATGCACTTGCATTGGTTGGCTCCAAACTATCAAACTGTCATTATAGGACTGCACCTAGAAACCTTCACTAGTCATAAAATGGAATTTTTCTCCACATCTTCCCAAAAGAATTCAAAAAATAATCAATGATCTGGATACCCTTTTGGAAGTTTTAAAACATATCCCAAATGCAACCCAACTTGCTTTGAGACAAACTACTTTAAAATTGTTGATTATGCTTTGCTAAAGAGGCCTAATTCACCCATTTAACAAAGGAACCCTATCATGGGTAATCTCCCAGACCTTTCCCTCTTCAACAACCCTACGAAATGGATCTAATTAGAAGAATATGCCATCAATTCAACTCTATGACATTTCTGGATATGAAACCTCCAAATTGGTCTTAAAAACCCTTATAAACTAGGGCTCTCTCAATGTATGACCTCCCAATGCCATACCAACCAAATGAAATTTGTTCCACCATTCTTATACCATCCTCAGATGAACCTCCAAGGTCTTGATTCTTTTCTGCTATACCTATGGCTTCATTTCAATGACCCTTGGTCACTCCTCAACCCCAACAACTCCTCCAATCAATGCCCACCTACAAACTCCTTCTCGTTCCTACATTCAAATTGTTATAATGCTATAATAAAATGATTGGATCCATCCCCAAGTGACAGTGATTATATCAATATGTGCACCAAGTGCATTATTACAAGTTTTCAATCCTTCATGAATCAAATCATTACATAAAATGGCTTAATAGCCATGTTACAACATTGAAAAGACCTTATAGATATTGTATCTTCTTTAAACTAATTAGTAACCCAAGTGACCCTCCTTCCTTCATTATGGTGCCCTCCACCAGTTCTTCCATACAAACCACACCATTAGCCCTTTAGGCTTGTAGCCTTCACTAGTCACAAAATTGCCTCTCTCTCTCTCCCAATCTTCTCAAACAACTCTAGAAAACAATTAGTGTTTCAGATACCCTTTTATATTCCCTAAATCATCACCAAGTCTCAGGGTAGGCTCTTTAGGGCCATATACTAGATCCAATACCCTAGCACCCACCAACTCGTCCTAATTCTATCCCCACTACAAATGAACTCATAAAGATATTCACTCCCCTACCTCCCAACCAAGAAACAGTCTTTGCTAAGGTCTAAAAACAAAATATTTTCAAAATTTTAAGGTCTCAACACCTATCGAATCTTCTAGCCACCAAACCCTTGTTCCTAGGGTCACACAACTAGGGTCTGTTCAAAAAGAAGTTTACAATCTCTTAAAGATCAGTCTAGTTGATCTAACACATCAAAATTGATCCCCACATCAACAATCCACCATAAAATATATCAAATATTCAGGGTATTCATTTACCATAATGACTGGTGTAAGACATGACACTTGCTCACACAACAATCTCCTTCATTCAGTGATCTTCAAATTACATCCCTGCATGAACAAACTATAAAAAAAAGGATATAATAATTTTTTTCACTCTCCCACCAGTCAAAGTGGGCATAGAGGTAGGCGAGTCACTTCATTGTGGTTACTTCAACTTCTAAACACTGGTTGTACCCTTCTAAATCGGTCACAGTCCAAAAAAAAAACTTGTCTGTTACTTTTCCTTAAGAACAATAAGAATAATGAAACTAATGCATGGAATATGTAAATGACAACCAAATTAATGTATTTACATCACTATCCAATCAAGATCACATTTCCATAAGTATTTGAATTTTGAGATGCTACCTCACATGAGCTCTGAGATATGACCCCCTAAAGATCGCCAATTTCATGATTAGTGCACCTTGAGGGACACTTCGAATCAGAGTGGTCAGTAGTGTTCGAGTGACTCTATGTTCTAAATGAGGTTTCTAGTAGCATTTACTTGGCCATTCAAAGCTTTTGGAATAGACGATTTGATGCTACAACTGACGAGTTGAAAGATATGTAATGTTGCTCATTTCAACCGAGGAACATTGAAAGTGTTGATATCAACCGAGAATGTGTTTCCAAATATAAATGAACTTGAATCTCTAAAAATTGAGATAGGTTATTGTAGGCCTCAGCAACACGGTCCTGTAGCACTTGATGGTTTGATGCTATCTCACACGAGCTCTGAGATATGACTCCCTAAAGATCATTGATTTCATGTTGAAGGGACCTTGAGGGACACTTCGGCCTGGAGTGGTCGATAGCCTTAGAGTGACTGTGTGCCAAACAAGGTTGCCACTAGTGTTTACCCAGCCATTTGGAGATGTTGGAATAGACAATTTGATGCTATGACTAACGGTTTGAAAGATACACAATGTTGTTCATTTCAACTAAGGAACACTTCGAGTTTTGACATCAACTGAGAATCTGGTTACAAATATAAATGAACTTGGATCTCTAAAAACTGAGATAGGTTATTGTATGCCTCGACAACACGGTCTTGTAGCACCTAACGATTCGATGTTAACTCGCATGAGCTTTGAGATATGACCTCGTAAAGATCACTGATTTCATGTTGAAGGGATCTTGATGGACACTTCGGCCCAGCGTGGTCAGTAATGTTTGAGTGACTATGTGTGCCAAATGTGATTGCCACTAGTGTTTACCTAGTCATTTGGAGCTTTTGGAATAGATACCTCAATGCTATGACCAAAAGTTTGAAAGATATGCAATGTTGTTCATTTCAACTGAGGAACACTTTGAGTTTTGACATCAACTGAGAATGTGGTGCCAAATATAAACAAACTTAGATCTTTGAAAACTAAGATAGCTTAGTGTAGGCCTTAGCAACATGGTCCTGTAGCACCTGATGGTTTGATGCTACCTTTCATGAGCTTCGAGATATGACCTTGTAAAAATCACCAATTTCATGTTGAGTGCACCTTGAGGGACACTTCAGCCTAGAGTGGTTGGTAGCGTTCGAGCAACTCTGTGTGCCAAATGAGGTTTCCACTAGCATTTACCTAGCCATTTGGAGCTGTTGGACTAGACGGTTTGATACTATGACTAATTGTTTCAAAGATATGCAATGTTGTTCATTTCAATTGAGGAACACTTCAAATTTTGACATCAACTAAGAATGTGGTGCCAAATATAAACAAACTTGGATCTCTAAAAACTGAGATAAGTTATTGTAGGCCTCAGCAACATGGTCCTATAAAACCTAACGGTTTGATGCTACCTTACATGAGCTTTGAGATATAACCCCATAAAGATCACCAATTTCATGCTAAGTGTACCTTGCAGGACACTTCAGCTCAGAGTGGTTGGCAGCGTTTGAGTGACTCTGTGTACCAAATGAGGTTTCCAATAGCATTTACCTGACCATTTGGAGATGTTGGACCAGACGGTTGATGCTATGACCGAGAGTTTGAAAGATAGGCAATGTTGTTCATTTCAAATGAGGAACACTTTGAGTTTTGACATCAATCAAGAATGTGGTGCCAAATATAAAAGAACTTGGATCTCTGAAAACTGAGATAGGTTATTCTAGGCCTCAACAACATGGTCTTATAGCACCTAATAGTTTGATGCTACCTCATACGAGCTCTAAGATATGAACCCATAAAGATCATTGATTTCATGTTGAAGGGATGTTGAGGGACACTTCGGCTTGGAGTGCTTAACAATGTTCAAGTGACTCTATGTGTCAAATGAGGTTTCCACTAGCATTTACCATGCCATTCAAAGCTGTTGGAACAGATGGTTTAATGCTAAGACTGATGGTTTGAAAGATACGCAATTTTACTCATTTCAACTAAGGAACACTTCAAGTTTTGACATCAACCGGGAATGTGGTGCCAAATATAAATGAACTTGGATGTCTAAAAACTAAGATAGTTTATTGTAGGCCTTGGCAACACGGTCTCGTAGCACCTGATGGTTTGATGCTACCTTGCACGAGCTCCGAGATATGACCCTATAAAGATTGTCAATTTCATGTTGAGTGCACCTTGAGGGACACTTTGACCTGAAGTGGTTGGCAGTGTTCAAGGGACTCTATGTGCCAAACAAGGTTACTACTAGTGTTTACCCAGCCATTTGGAGCTATTAAACTAGACAGTTCGATGCTACAACTAAGGGTTTGAAAGATACATAATGTTGTTCATTTCAACTTATGAACACTTCGAGTTTTGACATCAACTAAGAATGTGGTGTCAAACATAAATGAACTTGGATCTTTGAAACCAAGATAGGTTATTGTAGGCCTTGGCAACATGGTCATGTAGCACCTGACGATTCAATGCTAGCTTGCATGAGCTCCGAGATATGACCTCATAAAGACCATCGATTCATGTTGAGTGCAACTCAAGGGAAACTTTGGCCAAGAGTGGTTTACAACATTTGAGCGACTCTATGTGCCAAAAAAGGTTTCCACTAGTGTTTACCTGATCATTCAGAGCTGTTGAACCAAATGGTTCAATGCTATGACCGATGGTTTGAAAGATACACAATGTTGTTCATTTCAACTGAGGAACACTTTGAGTTTTAACATCAATCGAGAATGTGGTGCCAAATATAAATGAACTTGGATCTCTGAAAATTGAGATTCCGTAAAGATCATCAATTTCATGTTGAGTGCATCTTGAGGGACACTTCGGCCCAGAGTGGTTGGCAGCGTTCGAGTAACTCTGTATGCCAAATGAGGTTTCCACTAGTGTTTAATCAAACATTCAAAGTTGTAGGACCAGATAGTTCGATGCTATGACTGACGGTTTGAAAGATATGTAATGTTGTTCATTTTAATTGAGGAACACTTTGAGTTTTGACATCAACTGAGAATGTGTGCCAAATATAAAAAAACTTGGATCTTTGAATACTGAGATAGGTTATTGTAGGCCTTGGCAACATGGTCCCATATGACTTGATGGTTTGATGCTACCTTGCATGAGCTTTGAGATATGACCTCGTAAAGATCTTTGATTTCATGTTGAGTACACCTTGAGGGACACTTTGGCCCAGAGTAGTTGGTAGCATTCGAGTGACTTTGTGTTCCAAAAGAGGTTCCCACTAGCATTTACCCAGCCATTCAAAGCTTTTGGAACATACATTTGGATGCTATGATATGATGAATTATGTTTGAGAGATCACTGAATGAAGGAGTTTGTTGTGTGACAAGTGCCCTGTTTTTGCACCAGTCCTTTTGGTGAGTGTAAATCATTAAGAGTGGATGTTTTTGTGGTGGATTATAGATTTTGGGACCCGTACTAATGTCTTTGATCATCTATTTTGATCTAGAAGAAGTTGTAAGGTTCCATTTGAGTAGGCCCTAGTTGTGTGACCCTAGAAACAAGGGTTTGGTGGCTAGAAGAATGGATAGGTGTTGAGACCTTAAAAACTTGAAAATCTTTTGTTTTTAAACCTTATGAAAGATTGTCTCTTGGTTGGGATGTTGGGGAGTGAATATTTCTATGAGTTTCTTTGTCATGGGGATGGAATTAGGCCTAGCTGGTGATTGCTAGGGTATTGGATCTACTAGATGGTCCAAAGGAATCTATCTCGGGGTTTGGGTAGGATTTATAGAACTAAAAAGGGTATCTAAAAAAATCAAGAGTTCCTTTAGTTTTTTGGGAGGATTGGAATAAAAAGGCTGATTTGTGACTGGTGAGGGCTACTAGCCTAGAAGGCTAATGGAGTGGATTGGGTTGAAGATCACTTGAGTAGACTTTCAAGTAGGTGGAACATGGCATATGGACCATGTTAAGGTGTTCTAAGAAGTTAGAACTAGGGTGGAAGACTTGTTGGAATATTTGACATATTGGAGGCTCTAGGTGCATTAGGAGAAGGCCTAGATTGTGATCATTGGTTAATGCAATCACCAATAATGTCATGTAATCCATTAAATGGTATGAGAGCTAAAGATGTAACCTTGGGGTCACTTTAGTGATCCAAGGAATTATGTGAAGGTTAATAACCTATAAGGTTTGTGACTGTTATTAGATAGTTTTAGAGTTAGTTATATGGTTATTGTCGGTATGTTTTGGAGTTTGAGTCTATTTCATGGTGGATCCATGAGTTTGGAAATAGGTATGTGGAGTTGGTGTGTATAAAGAACCATTTTTTAAAATGGTGTTCATTGAATAAACATTCTTTGTAAATTGTGTACTCTCTCATGGGTACAATCAACCTTAGCAATATTTTCAAATGTGTTTTTGTGATGTGTAAAGATTGGATCATGATGTGAGGACATTTCCTTAGTTGTTATTTACCTTTCCATGCAATTTTTTTAGTATTTTATTTGTTAATAAGGTAGAGTAATTAACTGGTGTTCTTGACAGAGACTGGGTTTTATGTAGGCCCCACATAAATGACCCTAGAAGTAAGGGTTTGGCGGCTAGAACAATGGGTAGGGGTTGAGACCTTAAAAACTTGAGAATATTTTATTTTGGAACCTTATAGAAGACTATCTCTTTCTTTGGGGTCAAGGGAGTAAGTATATTTATAAGTTGTTTTGTAAATGAGGGTGAATTATGCCTATTTTCAAGTTGCTAGGTTATTGGATCTTGTATATGGTCCAAAAGAGTGTACCCTAAGACTTGGGTTGGATTTAGAGAACTGAAAAGGGTATCTAAAGCAATCAATATTTTACTAAGTTGTTTGGGAAGTTTGAGAGAAAAAGGTTGATTTGTGAGTGGTGAAGCCTACTAGCCTAAAGGGTCATTGGAGTGGATTGTGTTGGAGAACACTTAACTAGACTTGGTGGGTTAGTGAAACATGGTATATTGACCATGGTAAGGCATTCTAAGGTGTTGGAACAAGGCTCAAAGTCTTTCTTGGAGATTTGATAACTTGGAGGCTCTAGGTGCATTGGGAGAAGCCTAGATAGTGCATCCTTGAATTGAGTTAGTTCCTTAAGGATCTTCCATGGCCTTCCAAGCATTACATGACCGCAAGTCATTCCATTATGTCATATGGGTGCCATAAATGTGATAAAATTGTAATAGGTCCTGAAGGTCCTGATAAGGACCTTAGGAGTAAAATCATGAATGTAATAGAAGTTTAAGGTCTAGAGAGTCTAGAAGATGTTGGGAAAGTTTAATAAGATATTTAAAACCCTTAGGTGGTAGTAGTTTTGGATTTAAAGAATAAATAAGCCATTTTGTTAAATTTGAAAATTCAAATATTTAAATGTAATGACTAATTGGTCATTTGGAGGGAACTTAGTTTTCCTTTGTTTTAAGCCTTAAAAAAACATTGTAACCAATCCAAATTAGTTGAGTTAGTTGGTAGAAGGTCTATAAGGATGTATTTGATCTTTGTATGATATAGAGAAGCCTGATGTATGGACTGAGACTCAGGAAATCAATAAAATACAGTAATTTTGCAAATTTTATGATTTCTTTAGCTTTGTAAGATTACATACTAATTTTTTAATGTTTTTAATACTTTTGTGAGATTCTAAATCACCTTTAAATGTATTTAAGACCAGTTGTGATTCAGTTTTAGATATTTGGTGTTGGCATTCATTATATTTCTCTCATTTTTTTAATAATGGTTTGTTGTTTAAAGGGAACATGGTCATTCCATGAATACCAACCACTGATCCTCATGTAATGACCTATACTTACATGTATCATAATTTTCTAACACAATAATGTGCAAATAAAGTGACTAGAGTAGGTGATCACCATGACATGGTTTAAGAATTTGATGAAAATTGCTTGGATAGGAGAAAAAGTGGGAGATATGGCTTAATAAGGGGGATATTTATGTTTGGAAGTGTCTAGACATGTCATTTTAAAGGTGAATCCATCATTCTTTGGGTGGAGAATTGATTGGAGGGTACATTGAAGAAGCCCTAGATTTAAGGGTTGTTTGGAGCCAAATTGGGGCAATTGTGTTAGCAAAGACCATAGGATCTAATTGGGTTGATAATCTTTCATTTGGAGTCATTTTTTAAGATTTTTGGAAGTCTTGAAGTCAGGGATTAAGTCTGTGATATAGTTTCTTTGTAAAATGACTATCTTTTAGGCTTAAAAATAGGGTACATTATGGAGTTTGGTTAGCTTGAACCAAATTAACTTATGGAGATCTTATGATATGTTGAAGAGTGGGATAAAGGGTGTCAAAATAAAATCTTATTTTGCAAGGAGTTTTAGAAAAATGCAGAAAAAAAGAAGGGAATTGATGTGAGGGTATATTTGAATCTTATCATTTCCTCATTGTCAAAACCCTTGGCAAAATTTATAAACAAAGGAATGAGGAATGAAACCTTCATGGTAATATAATAAAACCATGAAGGAAATAAATTTGTAGATACATATAATATGTCATGGCCTATACATATGCGAACTTAATGTTTCATAGATAAAGTGCCCAGAAAGTGTAATATAATATAAATATGCCAGGGATCACCATGTTTGTGTATAAGGGTCACCCTACTTCAGTGTGGCTATTTTAGTTCAATAAAACACCCAAATTTGTATAAATAAAACCATTGGAGGCATAAATCAAAGGCAAGTGTTAAGGCATATTTGAGACCCTAGATAAGGAACAACCTTATTGAGCTTCACTTTGTTTCAAGAATAGTTTAATATTCTCTACTAAACAGGGCCAACCACATGAAGGTGGAAGCTAATTTGTCCCCACCCCCCTAACATCACTCTAAATTCCTCATTAACATCTAACATTCATTCATTATTTCATCTATTAATAAAATATAATACTCATTAATTATCACATGATAACATTCATTAACACATAAGATTCATTAACATTCATTAACACACAACATTTATCAATATTCATTAACACATTATATAATTTTTTGAAAATTCAATAGCACATAATTAAATTTATTGACACATAAAAATCAGTCATTATCAATTAAGGTGCATAGATGACAATCATTTCTTTTTTTTCTTTTTTTTTTGGAATTGAAGAAATTGTTAAGAGGAGGATCGGTGTCATTGTGATCATTTTCCCTCTCATCAGTTCTTATACCCTTTTCTCATGATTTCAATGCATGCCTAGTTCTTATACCCTTTTCTAGATCATTTTGTCTGGGCTCAACCTCAATGTGCTCATGAACATCGACCTCTACATCCTCTCGAGATGTAATACAAAATGTTACATTAATCTGAATACCTATTGTAATTAAATTTATATTACTACAGCAATCAATTTAAGTTTTTAACTTGTATTAATAATTACATATAAAAATTTGAATAGAAAATATATACCTCAATCACTTTGATGTACATCTGAACTAGCTTCATCATGTATAGGTTCTGTACCAGAATCAACAGGCTGTATTCCAATTTCATATGCATTGTTATCATTGTTTTCTTACTTAAAATAAATAAACTCACTTTATGTTTGAACTTAACATCAATTAGACTAATTGTTAAATTATTCGATTTGAAAAAAATATCAATATTCAACTTATTTACTGCGACAGATCCATTAGTAAAACCTTGCGCACTCATTTCTTGTATGTGTTCAACCATGGCTCTATAGCCTCGTTGGAAGTGATCCTCTTCTAAGAGACTTCTATTGAACTCCGCACCCTACATTTTTGCTTGGTATCATGAATTTTTCTTGCATTGTTTCATCAAAGCAAAATTGATTGCAAATTTTAAATATTTAAATATGTTTTTTCATTTACTAATACTTACAACTTGTGTGGAAAGTTTTGAATAACCACCAAAGTTGAGCTTATGTTGCCCATGCTTTTCTAGTCTTTCCTTTGTTGCCTTTGATGTGTCAAGAAATCTATAAAAAGTTTGAAATATGTTAGATGTTATAAATATAAAGAGTATTTAGTACATAATTACATTCTTAAAAATATCACATACCTTCTTATGTTGTTTTCTGGTGTATTTCCTTTTTTTCTTTCGATTCTCTCCATCACATCCAAAATAAGATTTTTCCACTCTAAATCAGGAATGCAGGGGGGACGCTCGCACTTATGATTGTTTGATAATGTACTCTTGTACTGGTCCCTAATATACTTCAAACATAACCCAACTTTCTCAAGGTGCCTATTTTGTCAAATGCATGACGTCCAAATAAGTTTGTCATACTCTCCAAGAGAATCCTTTAAATTTTTATCTTGGACATTCCACCTTTTAAGAAAAAAAAAACATTGTTAGATTCATAAATGAAGTGAAGCTACCTTTAATATAGTTCACATAATGGATGAAAGGAAAAATATTCTAGCAATGATATGAAATCAAAATAGTGGATTGGGGTTTTAGTTCGGATATGATGTTCCACCATGTACAGAGGGTGGGCCTGAATATCCACAAACACTCATCATTAAGTTTTATCATAAAAAACATCATTCCCTACAAAATAATTATGGGATTATTAGTCAAAGGATATAATAGTATAAAATAAGAATATAATAGATGGAAGCTTCTCATATTGAATGCAATGTGTAATTAAAATAAGATTGTATAGTAAAAGAAAGGACCAATCTTTAAAGTACTTGGAAGCTTGGCTACTTTCAAGGGAACTCCTTCGTCACTCAGAATCAATATGTAATCCTTCACCATTCCCATACTAGGAATATGGGTACTGTACACTCAAAATGTGCACTTCTCTAAGCCTTTGATTCCAAGGACATCCATGAATCAGAAGCCTTGAGAAATCAACTTAGAGCTCCCTAGGCATGGAGTGCAAGGGTGTTTTAGAAGGCTCTTAGCTAGAGCTATTAAGCATGCAACCTTGCTAGTAAACCATGCAATGGGAGATTCAAAGAGACAAGGGAAAGAATGCCAATATCTTCAAGAATCACAATAGAAATGCAATGCAACTATGCCAAAATGAGAATGCAAGAATGCAACTAAGATATAGAAATGAGAGTGTTACAAGCCTTTGCTAATTAAACTATGTGAGTTCACCTAGAACATGAAAGGAAACTAAGCTATAATGCAAGAATGAAGACTAAATACAACAAGATCTCCAAAGTTCCAATGTCACCAAGAAAACCTATAGCACAACATTAGCATCAAGAGTGGGGATCCTTTGAATGAGAAAAGAGCTCTCCTTTTAAAGATGAATGGACCATAGAGATTAAGAGGAAAAAGATTTAATCAAGGGTGGAGCTTGAAAGTGGAAGAAATCCTTGTGCAAAAGTCTCCTCCAATGAGAGTGAAGTGTTGACTTTTGTGCCCCATGTGAGACAAAAAGGCCTTTTCTTCTTATTTATAAAATAGGAATAATGTTTTACTTGTGCAACTTAGGATAAAAGGTAAGTGGGCTTTTTATTTGACAAAAGGGGAGGGAATTCCTTTTAATCAAATAAAGACTTAGGATAAGATGGTTAATCCATAGAATATAATCGAATAAATGATAGAATTAGGATTTGATCAAGAATAAGCAATTGATGAATTTAGCAAAGGGGCTAATAGTATAGATGACCATTTTTGGATGATTACATTTGCCCCTCTTTAACTAATGTGTGATAGATCTAGGAACACATTACGTCAAAGAATAGATCAGACAAGAAGGCAATAGATAGAGATCTGACTCCAAAGAATGAAGTGCAGAGAGATATCAAATCTTGCATGATCAGCCTGGTAGTGATAGTACTGAACACTTAGGAGAGAGATGGACAGTATCAGAACTCGAGATGAGAACTAACATGTCAAGTGTAATAGATTGATAGATAGATCAGAGAAAATGGAATGGTCAAGCATATGCTTTGGAGAATAGCTAATAGGATATGATGTGTCTACCCCCTCGGGATCAAAATTGAAATCAGGTAGAGGGAGTGCAGAAGTGAGAGAAACATGATGAAATCACTATAAGTCATAATTGAAGATGAGAGATAATAGAATAACCATCAAGTAGTAAAGATATACCCTAATCAAACCTTAGGGAGATGAAGTAAAGGAAATGAGTGAAAGACTAGAATAGTGAGAGAGATGGAGATGAAGAAATGAAGATGCCCTAGCGAAGATTGAAG
This sequence comes from Chamaecyparis obtusa, assembly GCA_027943335.1. Classification (NCBI taxonomy): domain Eukaryota; kingdom Viridiplantae; phylum Streptophyta; class Pinopsida; order Cupressales; family Cupressaceae; genus Chamaecyparis; species Chamaecyparis obtusa. Next base: position 156,318 of record BSBK01005969.1, read on the forward strand.
AATCAGGCCTCAAACGGTCAGCCAACTGTGCAGAAGAAGGAGAAATTTTAAAATACAATTTTGACTATCAAGATGAACTTGGATTTCAATTTCAATCCCGAAAAATGGATCCAAGATGTCGACATTAGCTAGGGGTGTGGTTTTTGCAAAATTCTGAGAGGTTTTGAAAATTTGGTCAAAAGGTCAAAATGCTATATAAGGGGTGAAAAGGTCATTTTCAAATTCATTTGTCTTATTTGAGATTTGAGAACCTTCAGAGATCAAAGAGAGACTATGGCTCAGTAGGCTAACATTCCTGTTCACACACATCAGTTCTAGTGCGGTTGGTTGCACAACCAGCCTCCTCACTATGGTGCCCCAGTAAGTTTTCAAAAAAACTAGCCATTTGAGTGATTTTTTGCATTTAAAACATGTTTTTTAATTTTTCAAATTATATTGGTGTGAAACATCATGCGATACTTTTAAAGTATCACACACATGTTGTATATTGCATCGTGCGATAGTTCATAAGCCAGAAAAGTATCACACAACCGTTTAAGAAAACATCACATGATGCTAGATGAAATGTCGTGCGATATAGTGTGATACTTAGTGTGAACTATCGCACTAAGGAAAAGTATCACACTACTATGTAACAAAGTATTGTATGATACAATATCAACAAAAAGTGTTGCACTATTATAATAAGAAGTATGTCATGCTTTTAATTTGAACAATATAACATGTGTAGAGATAATTTTTGCATTTGAGATTTCTTGTACTGATTTTAGTCATCCATCATGGTATGTTCTAACATCTAGTTTGTGGGTTATGGCTTGCAGGAGGTTCTACCAACACTCATTATTAGAGCATTGAGAGTGGTTGGGCTATGTTGTGTCTAGGATCTAGATGATCCAGGCTGAGTAGATCTAACCAGGATGGTGTTTGGGTACTTGCTAGATATGCCCCATATATGGGCAAACCATGGGTTGCTGACAAAATTGGCAGAGAGGTGGCACAATGAGCATAACACCTTCCATCTGCCGACTAGAGAGGCCTCAATCACACTGGAGGACATATATCAGATCCTGTGTGTACCTAGCCATGGAGATGCGGTGAGTATAATTATGTTTGTAGATGTTCATAAATGTAATTTTCGTATGATGAAAATTAACATGATTTTTTGTTAGCATAGGTATACTATGATCAGACTCCCACGGAGGGGAGGAAGGCCATGCAGAACCTTTTTCAGGATGTTACCATCCTAGACAAACACCTCAGCTAGGACCACCTGATAGAGGAGTTTGGTTAAGATTACCCAATGGCATGCATCATGTGCTCGATAGTGGCACAGGCTTTGATTACCGATAGGAGTTAGAGGGGGTTACCACTAGGTTGGGGGAGATTAGTGGTAGACTTGGTGGCACACCCAAGATGGATGGCATGGGACCCAGCCATCCTAGCAAACATGTATCATGAGTTGTATGAGATCATATATAGAGATAGCAAATCCTGGGCATGCGGGGCCATCCTAGCACAGATATGGGCATGGGAGCACATAGCCGTTGTGCAACCATAAGTACAACCTTGATAGTGGAGGAGCCCCTATATTTATAGGTATATAGGATTCATCAGTGAGCCTCATAGTGGTGATATTAATTATTACAGGAGGCTATTGGATGGGTTGATAGCCTTCGAGTGGAGGCCGTACATGCAGTGTTAGTAGTGGAGTGACCAGGATCAGGAGCTTGGATACATGTTGTGCAGCCAACCAATACTAGGTTGACATGCAGAGATCGTTGAGCATTTTGTGATCACTCAGGTATGGAGGAAGTTCAGTCGTCAAAAGAGGGTGGCAGTGGAGACCACCACATACACTAGGGTTAGGGAGGAGTAGGGATAGGGATGGTTGTCGATGCTGGATTACCAGCATGCAACATAGGAGATGGTAGGGTTGTAGTGGGAGCCATGGGATTACTTACTTGATATGGCAGATGTAGGTGTAGATGCTGCATATATACTAGAGCATTAGAGACACCCATTTCCTAGGTTCACAGTCCTAGATACATAGCCGCAGGTAGCAGGTGCGAATGGAGATGATGGGGGAGATGAAGGTGAAGGGAGGGAAGAGAGAGGATAGGGGTCCTGATTAGGTGGCCACAGAAGGTCACACCGATAGGTGGTAGGGAGTGAGGAGGAGGAGGAGGAGGTGAGACTAGTTCACCAATAAGTGGATGCAGGGTAGGAGCATCCTATGGATAGGGGAGGAGAGGATCTTTGTGCCAGGGTTCAAGCATTAGAGGTGGAGGTACAATAGCTAAGGACTATCATTTCCATTCATGATTAATAGCTTCTAGATGCACAAGCCAAGATAGATCAGCGTGAGAGAGTAGCACAAGCCGACGCCAAGGAGATCTGGAGGGAGGCAGCACAAGCAACATATTATCATGGTCTATACATAGAAGCCATACCCGAGGGACAGAGAGCACCACTCTACTCCAAGAGGGCAGGGAGATCAGACATGGTAGGTGATAGGATGGGACCACTGCCCCCACCACTACCTCCTCCACATGATGGAGAGAGTCAGTCCTAGGTTTAGGTTTTAGATGTATAGTCATATCTTGAGATATTATCTAGATTCTGGATCTCACATTGTATTTGTATCATGATATATATATGAGATGACTGGATTTATGATTTATCTGGTGTACTTGTCTCATTTTGATGGATGTTTTAGTATATTGTCTTGTTATATTGCTCAAATGTATGATATATTCTTATAAATGCTCATGTATAGTTTCTCTCACGGATGTATGTTTGATTCTCATGTTATGATATAGACTCATGTTTCTGAAAATGATCTTTTTGATATAGATATGATGATAATATTAACCCCTTGTGATGACAGGAATAGAAAAGGATGTGATATGAAAGACAAGAATTGAAAGACATGATCGAGAAGAAGCGAAAGGCGAGTGCAGTTGATTGACAAGTCTATGAAAGATGAAAGGAGAGCTCTCTCCATATGCAAGATGCAAAACTATATTAACATGAACCTAAGAATGAAAGCTACTATGAAAAGTGGTTTACTTGCAAGGTCACAAAGCCATTAGACTCTAATAATCATCATCAAGCTTTATTGGTAGCGTTGCAAGATCATACAATACACACTAGTATAACTATGGGTATATGAATATGATCTGTACTAGATAGCTATGTGGGAATCCCACCTAAGCATCAAAGACATGTAGGTCAAGATGACTAGTGCAGTGAGGTTCCCTAAGTTTAGTGTAGCAAGATTATGCTCACATCGAGACACAAGAAGGTCAAGATGACTATAAGCATGCACTTGCAGAAAATAGTGAAGGATAATACATTGTAGATCCTTAGTGTCAAGTGTGACAAGCATAAATGCTCATGATAGTTAAGATCAATAAGATATACCCATAGGAAGAAAATAAATGAAACATGTTCTTATGCCCCCGGTCTTCTAGCTATGCATCATCAAAAACTATTAGGGAGAGAACACTCATCAAAGAAATCATCATAGACAACACACAAAATAAATAAAGTCAAGCAAGTCTCAGCGAGTCAAGTGTTTAAGTGTGTGTGTGTAGGTCATAGAGTCAAACTTTGAGTATCACACCTGCCAGTGGGAAATATCGTATCATTCTAGACTGTGCGTAGGATATCTGATAAGTGTTTAGAAATACTTGACACTAGGGAAGTGTTGAAAAACATAGTTGGAAAGTGTTGAGAAACACTATTTGGACCAAGTTTCCCAAGAAACCTCGATGCACAAAGAGACCCAAGATGAGCTAAAACAATGTATGCCCCCTAGACTAGGACAAGAGTCAATTCCAGGCTAGGAGAGGCAAAGTGAGAAGTGGAGTGAATGAGCACCATGCAAGACTGATAGACATAGGTGATGTTAGGAATAGTCCCAAGAGATAATTGAGGGGGGGGGGGGGGCGGGGGTGAATCAGTTATCTACAAGATTCAATTATTTATCCAATTAAGTATACTTAAACATAAAACATAAACACAATGAAAGAACACATGAACACAACACCAATCTTTTGGTTATGGGGAAACCCAAATAGGTAAAAACCCCGGTGGGAATTAACACCCACTAATATTGTGTACTAGTGTATAATGATCCTTGCTAGAAGATCCTTTACCTTGTTAGGAGTAGCTTTACAATATATTAGGTACAGTAGACCTGGTCAAGGGTCAAACCTTGTTAGGAGTCTTTTACAATTGTCCCTATTAGGGGAGAGGATGCATTGTCTGAGAGTTCACTGCTCAAAGGGGTGAAGGCTACAACCTTCTAAATAATAGATACACACTATATCTAGATCTTGGTGAATTGCACTTTGACCTGCTCATTTGGATTAGTTCCAATGTATAGCACAAGTAATCTACTTGGTCACATAGACCTTCTTCTGATGGCTCCACACTTCACACACTCTACTTTGCTCTACTTAATCAACCATGAACCACACTTAAGCATTCACAAATGACTACCTCTAAATATCTTTCCTCTAAATGATATAATCAAGTTGGCCTGTTAGAACCACCTTGAAATCATAATAGAGAAACCATAACAAACTCCAACAAACATTCTGTCAGCTCTACTATGCACGCAACATATTTTGGGACTTGTCTAAATAAGATAATTGTAGATGCACGCTACACATTGTCGGCTCTATCAAAACAACTAGATCTTTCTCCACAAGCTGAATTACCTTATGCACTCTTAACTAAACATCAATAACTCATCTCTAAGCTTAACTCCAAGGGTGCATACCGTAAAGATAGGTGCAACTCAATAACCAATAAAATCTCTATCGACTCTTCTGAACAAACATAGGAAACTGCTACCGGTGAATAGCGACTGCATAACTTTACTTGCATTCATTATCATACCATGCATCCATAACTGAAACATCAATGATATGTCTTTGACATATATCCAAGGGTGCAAGCCTTCATGACAACTATATGGACAACCATACTTAGAATACTGTCTGTTACTCTATTAGGAACACTGCTAACATAAACTGCTATATAACTATTTGTACTAATAGTTAACCTCTATGCCCATCATATCATGTTGATATCATGTCCATACTACATATACTAAAATCTTACCGCATAAGACTTCCACACATGCTACTTTCCATATGTTGTCATCAATGACAAACATACAGTTAGTATTGGTCTACTGGCAAATCTCCAACAATCTCCCCCTTTGGCATTGATGACAACATGTGGAATGAAAAACCACCACCAACCCAAATGAACATTTCTTTTATAACATTCTCCATTTCCTCTTCAAAACTCCTCCAAAGATGAATCCTCCATCTGCTGCAATATTTTCCAATATTCTCCATTTCCTCAACTGAACTGTTGTCATTACTGAATACTGCTCCCCCTTAGTATATCACTCCTTACTTCTATTTTTCATGAATCTATATTACTCCCCCTTTGACATCAATGGCAAAGGGTGCCATTCATTTTAATCGCTGGTACAACTCTTGAAGTAGAGTAGTCCACCTTCCATCAGTCCCTGAGGATTGATGTCTTTCCTTCTTACTTCTAATCAGAATCAGGGAAGGGAATGACTCCCAACTTCTCCCTAAGATACTCAAAAGTATCCTTTGGCAAGGGCTTTGTGAAAATGTCTACCAACTAATCTTTAGTACTCACATAGTCCAACTTGACTTCTTTCTCTATTACTTTCTCTCTTAGGAAGTGATACTTGATCTCTATGTGCTTTGTCTTTGCATGCATCATAGGGTTCTTTGACATATTGATAGTGCTAGTGTTATCATAGTGAATAACAATAGGATAATCAATCTAAATTCCAAAGTCCTTTATCATCTGCTTGATCTAAACAATTGTAGAACAATTCAAGGCTGCTGCAACATACTCTACTTTTGCTGTTGACTAAGAAATATAATTTTGCTTCTTACTTGTCCAAGTCACAAGTCTATCACCAAGAAACACTGCTCCTCTTGATGTACTCTTTCTATCATCAATGCATCCTACCCAATCTGCATTAGTGTACACATGAAGCTCAACATTTTTTGAATTAGGATACCATAGACCATAATCTATAGTGCCTTGCAGATATCTAAATATCCTTTTAACTACCATTAGGTGACTTTGTTTAGGCTTTGCTGCAAATCTTCCAACTATGCCAACTGCATTGGAAATACCAGGTCTAGTCTGAGTAAGATAAATAAGTTTACCAATCATAGACTTGTACATAGTTACATCTACTGCTGGTGAGTCATCTTCTTTTTTAAGCTTGCATCCAGTAATCATAGGAGTCCCTACCAGCTTGCAATCATCCATCTTGAATTTCTTTAATATTTCTTTTACATACTTAGACTGATTAATAAAAATACCTTTGTCTATCTGCTGCACATTCAATCCCAAAAAGTACTTGATAGGGCCAATCATACTCATCAAAAATTCATTTTGCATCTCCTTAGCAAATTAAACACTGAGTTTGTCATTACCTCCAAAGGTAATGTCATCAAAAAATATAGCTACAAGTAGTAAACCTTCAGATGTCTCTCTGATGAATAGATTACAATATGCTACTCCTTTCTTGAATCCAATCTTTGTTAAGTATCCATCTAATCTTTCATACCATGCTCTAGGGGCTTGCTTAAGTCCATAGAGGGCCTTCTTTAATCTGCATACCATGTCAGGTCTATTTGATAAGGTGACTCCTTATGGTTGTTCAATGTATACTTCTTCTTTCAAGTCTCCATTCAGGAATGATAACTTGACATCCATATGATAAACTTTGAAGTTTTTAATTGTAGCATAAGCTAGAAATAACTTAATAGCTTCTAATCTACTCACAGGTGAAAAGGTGTCAGAATAATCAATGCCTTCTCTTTGTGCATGTCCTTTACATACTAATCTTGCTTTGTTTCTCACTACTGTACCATCTTTATTCATTTTGTTTCTGAATATCCACTTTGTTCTAATCACATTCTTATCACTAGGTCTTGGGACTAGTTCCCAAGTGTCATTCTTGATGATCTGATCAAGTTCTTCTTTCATAGCATCATACCAATCTGAATCATTACAAGAATCTTCAACACTTAAGGGCTCAATATGAGATAGTAAACATACCACATCATCATTAGCTGAATTCTTTGCTTGTGATCTTGTTAAGACTTTGGCGCTCTGATCTCCAATGATGTCTTTCTTGGAATGGTTTCTAGATGTAAACTTTGGAACCTTAACTGATGCTGACTCATCAGCTTTAGGAGTTTATTCTTCACTTGTCTCAGGGTCATTGAACAACACATCAATGTTGTCAAACATTTCTTCAATAACTTTTTCACTAGTGGAGGGTCTAGGTCCTTCTTCAATCATAGATGAGTAATCATGATATCTTTCTTGAACCATGAACTTTTCATCAATCTTAACATGAGCATTTTCAATGATCTTTTTCAATCTTAAATTGAAACATCTATAAGCTTTAATTTTAGTAGAGTAACCAAGGAAAATACCTTCATCACTTCTTGCATCAAACTTGCTTATTGCTTCATCCCTCTTGATGTAACACTTTCTTCCAAATATTTTGAAGTATTTTACTGTGGGAACATTACCAAACCAAAGCTCATATGGTTTTTTGTTAGCACCTGGTCTCAATTGAATTCTATTGATTGTATAGACTGTTGTATTGACTACATCTCTCCAATAGGTGTGTACCACTTTTCCTTCAATCATGATGGTGCATGCTATATCAAGGATGATCATATTCCTTCTCTTTGCATTTCCATTTTACTGAGGGGTTCTAGGTGCACTTAACTGTCTCTTTATGCCATGTTCTTTGCAGTACTCATAGAATTTGTCAGAGGTGAATTCTCCTCCCCTATCTGATCTCAAACATTTTATCTTAAGTCCAGATTCATTCTCAACCTTAGCTTTGAATATTTTGAACTTCTCAAATGCTTCTAACTTATCTCTTAAGAATACAACCCACATCATCCTAGTAGAGTCATCAACAAATAAAATGAAATACCTTTCACCATAGTATGATCTTGTTTGAGTTGGACCACATAGGTCAGTATGGATCAGATCCAACTTGTTCTCTACTGAATTATGCTTGCTCCTGAATGAGTTTCTTAGATGATTTCCCATCACACATTCCCTGCATATAGTATCAACTAGCTTTGTTATGCTAGGTAGATCTCTTACTGCCTGAACATTGCTTATCTTTACTATGTTATCAAAATTGATATGACATAGTCTTTTATGGCACAACCAACTATCATCAACTTTAGCAACAAAACAAATTTCTTCTAAATTGAGTTGAAAAGCATTACCTCTTGTCTTAGAGCCTGCTGCAATCATAACACCATCCTTGTTGTTTATGATGCATTTTTCATCTTTGAACTCCAATTGATAGCCTTTTCCAAGTAACTATCCAACACTGAGAAGGTTATGTTTCAAACCATCAACATATAGAACATCATCAGTACTGTTCTTTCCATCCAAGGTGATGGCAAGGTGATGGCTCCTCTACCAACTTTGGGTTTAGGAATGTTATCTCCAAATCTGACCATGCCACAATTGTATTTGTCTAGATGGAAAAATCTATCTTTATCACCTATCATGTGATGTGAATATCCACTATCTATGATCCAATCTGTCCTTACATTAGCTTGTGAGATTAGTGTGAGTTCTTGATCCTCTTTATTATCTTCATGATCAATTATAGAAATGAATCCAATTTCTTCTTCTCTTGATTCATCATCTAAAACTCCATCTCTAGCATAGTAGCATTCCTTAGAGTACTTAGGTTTGTAATCCTTACTGAACTTTCTAGCTCTAGTAGGACACTTAGATGCAAAGTGACCAATCTTATTACATGAAAAGCACTTAAATGGTAATTGACCTTCATATTTTCCTTTTCCTTTCTTTTCTCTTTTGGAAATCATAGCAATAAAATCATCTAAAGTTCTTTCTTCATCATCATCAAAATTACCAGGGGTGTTCATAGATTTCTTACCATGAACTGTTGCTTTGAAGGCTGTATCACTCTTAGGTTCTGTCTTCAATCTTGAAATCTCATAAGCTGAGATTTTGCTGATCAAGGTCTCTCTTTTGAAATTAGATGTAAGCTGCATGGTCTCATCAAGACTGCTAATCTTGTTTTCATATTCAGGAGTAAGAGTAGTCATCAATTTGTCTATAATATCTTCCTCTGATATCACTCCACCATTGTTCCTAATTCCAACAACTGCTTCATTGCTCCTTTGATTATAAGTGCTGATGTTTTCTTCAGACAACATTTCTAATGCATTGTATCTTTTCTTCCATGTTTTTCTACATTCATCCTTTGCTTGTTTGTCACCTTCAAATATGTCTTCTAGGTGCTGCCATATCTTATGCACGGTGTCTACTTTCTTTAGCTCTGAAAATTCACTATCAGAGAGGATGATGATAAGGGCTTCTTTTTCTATAGCATTCTAATGAAACAATTCCTTTTGTTCTTCAATAACATCATCCTTTCCAAGATCTTCTATGGTAGGAATCTTGGCTACTTTGATAGTTACATTAAAAACTTCAAAAGCAATGCACTACAAATGAGTCACCATCTTGTTCTTCCAATCAAGATAATTTTCTCCATCGAACTTAGGACTTTCTTTTCTAAAGAATGCCATCTGATCAACCTCACGCTGTTAAACTTTCTCTTCGAGGCACTTGGCTCTGATACCAATTGTTAGGAATATTCCTAAGAGATAACTAAGAGGGGGGGGGGGTGAATTAGTTATCTACAAGATTCAATTATTTATCCAATTAAGTATACTTAAACATAAAGCATAAACACAACATCAATCTTTTGGTTATGGGGAAACCCAAATAGGTAAAAACCTTGGTGGGAATTGACACCCACTAATATTCTATACTAGTGTATAATGATCCTTGCTAGAAGATCCTTTACCCTATTAGGAGTAGCTTTATAGTATATTAAGTATAGTAGACCTAGTCAAGGGTTGGACACTATTAGGAGTCTTTTACAATTGTCCCTGTTAGGGGAGGGGATGTAATGTCTGAGAGCTCACTGCTCAAAGGGGTGAAGGCTACAACCTTCTAAATAATAGATACACACTATATCTGGATCTTGGTGAGCTGCACTTTGACCTACTTATCTAGATTAGTTCCAATCTATAGCACACGTACTCTACTTGGTCGCATATACCTTTTTCTGATGGTTCCACACTTCACACACTCTACTTTGCTCTACTTAATCAACCATGAACCAAACTTAAGCAATCACAAATGACTGCCTATAAATATCTTTCCTCTAAATGATATAATCAAGTCGGCCTATTAGAACCACCTTGAAATCATAATAGAGAAACCATAACAAACTCCAACAAACATTCTGTTAGCTCTACTATGCACGCAACATATTCTGGGACTTGTCTAAATAAGATAATTGTAGACACACGCTACACACTGTCAACTCTATCAAAACAACTGGATCTTTCTCCACAAGCTGAATTACCTTATGTGCTCTTAACTAAACATCAATAACTCATCTATAAGCTTAAATCCAAGGGTGCATACCCTAAAGATAGGCACAACTCAATAACCAAATAAAATCTTTGTCAGCTCTTTTGAACAAACACATGAAACGACTACTGGCAAATAGTGATTGCATAACTTTACTTGCATTCATTATCAGACCATGTGTCCATAACTGAAACATCACTGATATGTCTGTGACATATATCCAAGGGCACAAGCCTTCATGACAACTATACAGACAACCATACTTAGAACACTATCTGCTACACTGTCAAGAACACTGCTAACATAAGTTGCTATATAACTATCTATACTAACAGTTAACCTCTACGCCCATGATATCATTTTCATACTACATATACTGAAATCTTACCACATAAGACTTCCATGCATGCTAATTTCCATATGTTGTCATTAATGACAGACATACAGTCAGTATTGGCCTGCTGGCAAATCTCCAATAGGTGCAAGGGTCTAAAGCAGGGCCTATTTCCAGGATTTCACCACTTGACAAATTTTTTGATTATTTTTGTATTTTTTTTATGAGACATCTAAGTGCCTATTGCTAGGTTTTCACTAGGATGCTCTTTTTTCAAGACTTTATATGCTTTTTAGGATTTTTTCAGCATCATATATGAATTTTTTTTGGATTTTTTTCAGGATCATTTAGATATATACAAGAGCTCAAGAACCTTAGGCATAGAGCTTATTTAGAAGTAGAACATTAATACGTTTAGCAAGCTCTTCTCCCTCAAGAGTAGATAATTGATAGGCCCCAAACCCAAATGCTGTTGTGATGATGTAAGACCCTAACCAATTTGGCTCGAACTTTCCTTTCTGCTCTCTATTCTATTGATTCTTAGGATTTTCCCTTAGGACTAATTCTACCACTTGGAAATCTCTAGGATGAACCTTCTTATTATAGGTAGTAGACATTCTCTTCTGATAAGTGTGCATGTGATCAAAGGTAGCCTTATGGCATTCCTCCAAAGTAGTAAGATCGTGGCATCTCATGGCTCTATGGTCTTTGTCGGTAATAAAACCATGTAGAGAGACTCTCAGTGATGGTATTTTGACTTCTAATGGTAAGACAACCTCAGAGCCGTAGACTAAAGAAAAAGGTGTTGCACCTGTAGGAGTGTGAATAGAAGTTCTGTAAGCCCATAGCACATGACTGATTTGTAGATGCCCATCCTTGCCTAATTTGTGCACTGTCCTATGAAGGATTTTTAACAATGTTTTATTCGAGGCCTTAGATTAGCCATTCCCTTGAGGGTAGTAAATAGAAGACCAATGTTGTTTAATCTTAAACTTTTTGCACAATTGTTTCAGGTCTTTATTCTTGAACTGGCTGCCATTATTCATGACTATGGAAGAAGGAATACCATAGCAGCAAATGATATGATTCAGGATAAACAAGGCAACATGTTTTCCCATAGCTACAAACAGTGGGACAACTTCAACCCATTTGGTAAAATATTCAATAGCTGTAATAATAAACTTATGCCTACTTGAAGAACTAGGATGAATCTTGCCTACCAAGTCAAAGGCCCATTGCCGAAATGGCTAGTAAGTAATAGAGGGAATAAGTTCATGTCTAGGAGCATGAATGAGATTCTCATGTAGTTGACATTTCTTGCAGCACTTGGCATATCGAACAACGTTATCTTGCATAGTAGGCCAATAGTAGCTAGCCCTAAGTGATTTCTGAGCTAACGCAAGACCATTAGAGTGCGAACCACATATGCCATCATGGACTTCAGCTAGCACTTTTTTGACTCCTCTATTTCTAGACACCCAAGGAGAGTTCCATCTAGACCCTTCCTATACAAGTCACCAGAGATGAGGGTAAAATGGGAGGCATTGTAGATGATTTGATGCTTCTCATTGTGTGTTAGATTTTTTTAAATAATTTGATCTCGGAGATAGAAAAATATGGTAGTGTAGCAGGAGGAATCATGACCAACAAAAATGTAAATGACATAGTCATCAGGGGAATCATAGGTGGGATGACACAACTCTTCCACCAAGAACTCGAAGTGTGACTCATGTTCTTCCAATTGTAGAATGGATGCCAAAGTAGCCATGGCATCAGTAGCCTTGTTCTCAGCACTAGGAATTTGTTGGAATGAAATAGATGTGAAATAATTTCTAAGTGGGTCTATCATTTTCTTGTAGAGAATCGAATTGTCATCCTTTGTCTGATAATGATTATTTACTTGATTTATGACAAGCTATTAATCTCCAAAGATATGTAATTCTATAATCCTCCATTCTAGGGAAAGCTTAACACCATTCAGAAGGCCTTCATACTCAGCTACATTATTGGTGCATGGAAAGAGAAGCTTATAAGATTTAGGAACCCTGTATCCATGAGGTGTAACAAACAAGATTCTAGTGCCAACCCCATTCTGTGTATGAGAACCATCGAAGAAAATTTTCCATGTGCACTCTATGATATTCATGATTGAAGCATCCAGGAAGTCTATCTGAAGAGGAGCATCATCAGTCATGGGAAATTCATCCAATTGATCCATGATTGCTTGTCCTTTAATGGATTTCCTTTCAACGTATTAAATATCAAATTCTCAAAGAATCAACATTCACTTAGAAAGTCATCCAGTAAGTGCAGCTTTGCTTAAGAGGTACTTTAAAGGATCAATTTTGGCAATCAGCTACGTAGTATGTGAAAGCATGTAATGTCTGAGTTTTTGAGATGCAAACACTACTACTAGATAAGCCTTTTTAATGCTGGTATAATTGAGCTCATAAGCAACCAAGGTGTAACTGATGTAATAGATAGCTCATTCTTTTCCCATATCATCATGTTGTGCAAGGAGAGCTCCTAAAGAATTTTTTGTAGCAGATATGTAGAGGATCAAAGGTTTCCTTGGGATAGGTGGCATAATGATAGGAGGTTTTGCTAGGTAATCCTTGATTTCATCCAAGTTCTTTTGACACTTCTCATCCCATATGCAAGTAGCCCCTTTATGCAAATTCTTATTGAAAGGTTGAGCTCTGTCAGCTAACTAAGAAATGAACCACCTAATAGACTGGAGATAGCCTTGGAGACCCCTTAATTGTTTTATGTTATGAGGAGGTGGCATCTCCATGATAGCTTGCACCTTTTCTAGGTCTACTTCTATTCCTTTTTCTGATATGATATAGCCTAGAAATTTCCCAGAAGTGACACCAAAAGAACATTTCTTAGGATTCAATTTGAGTTGAAATCATTCCATACGGTCCAATATCAAACTCAAATCGGATAAATGAGTTCTTCTTTGTTGTGATTTAGCAAGTGTGTCATCAACATAGTCTTCCATGTTTTTATGCATCATATCATGGAATATGGTAGTCATGGCTCTCTGGTAGATTGCACCGGCATTTTTAAGCCCAAATGGCATGACATTCTAGAAAAAGGTACCCCATGCACATGTGAAAGTTGTCTTCTCCTGGTCTTCAAGAGCGATCTTGATCTAATTATAACCAAAGAAGCCATCCATAAGGGAATACATTTCATAGCCCGTTGTCATGTCCACTATCATATCAATGTTGGGGAGTGGAAATCCTTAGGGCATGCTTTGTTCATATCTCTGAAGTCAGTGCATACGTGAATGGACTTATCATGTTTGGAAATAGGAACAATGTTAGAAATCCACTCAGTGTAGTCAATAGTTCTTATGAAGTTAGCTTTCAGGAGCTTCTCAAGTTTAGCCTTAACCAATAATGCCACATGGGGATGCATCTTTCTCAGTTTCTATTTGATAGGTTTCACTTCTGTAGCAATAGAGAGATGATGCATAATAAGCTCAGTGTCCAAACCAGGCATGTCTGAATATGTCCATGCAAAGTTGATCTTTTTCTCCTTAAAAAATGTGGTAAATTGTTCTTTCTCCTCTACAGAGAGGGACTGAGCTACATGAATTATCTTGGGAGACTCCTCTGTTCCCAAGTTGATTGGTTGTGTAGGTTCTATTAGAACTGAAGATCTTTCTTGAAACTAGCTAGGTTGTCTACCAAGTACCTCATCCTCGGGTGCCTCAGAGGGGTTTTCACCCTTAGATATATCTTTATTTTTACTATTTTGAGGTTCAGACACTGCCACAATGTGGTTTTCACAATCCGACCATTTCTTTTTTCTTTTGATTTTATGACTGAGGTACTTGATATCTGATGCTATCATATTTGTTGCTGGTTCACTGGTGGAAGAGGTGATAGGTTCAATGGCATTTAGGTAGCAAGCAATCTCATAGTCATTTTGGAAGGAAGGCAATGTAGGTCTTTAATCTTGGGTGGACCAATCTATGAGATCTGAGTGTATGAGTGAGAGCGAAGTGACTGGTTCAATGTTATTGATGCGAGAGGTATTGTCTCTGGTGATGAGAGAAGTCAAGCCTATAGAGTAGGCTCCAAAAGTATCAAGATATAGATTTGACATAGAAGGACTAGTGTGGTTCACTAAAGCAATACACAGATTGAACTCATCAGACCCTATGTGAGACTCATTAACTACGTCGGGTTGGGCACTATAAGTATGAATCACATCAACTTCCATATCCACCATGGATAATCCATCTGAGAGAGTGTCTCATTTGTACTCATGTGAATCTGTTGTTGAACTTCCACTGGGATGTTTGCACCAAGAAGGTTTAGGACATCTAGAAGTAGAGGCACCTGTGTCATTATGTGTGAGATCTCCTCTTTTGAGTAACCGCAAAATATTTCTACGTTGTCTATCTCTAGGGTCAAATTCATTATGCACATTGTTTCTAGACATGGATGCTTCTGCTGTGTTTTCATTAGGTATGCATTCTTCTCCCCAAAGGAGTGAAGTATATGGGAGACTATATCCCATTTTAGCCATAGTGCATAGTGGTGATTCATCCACATCTGTATCTAAGTCACTAACCATGGGAGTATTTCTGGAACATTTAGGGAGGTCATCTTCAACACCATATCCTAGACCCATGGTATCCTTAGAGTGTTGACCATTGGCATGACTCAAAGGTTCAACTAGAGCATGTACATTATTATTTATAGGTCCTTGACCTTGATAGCCCATTTGCTACAAAAATGTGTAGCCTTTACCATAGTGTTTAGGAGAGATGGGAGTAGCAATTGTCATACTATTCTCTTCCTCCCTATAGATCCAATCTCTAACAGCTTGTTCTTCCTTTTTGACCTCTAAGGGTATGGACGCTTGAAAAAAGGTCCCAAAGACTATCATGGTAGAAGTGGAAGGCTTCATCTTGTCAGAAGGTCTACCATATGATTTAGGAGAAGTAGGCATAGCAGCAATAGAATCCAATGTGTATTCACCCATACCAATGCTCATCAGTTTTAATTTGTGCTCAACAGCAATAAGGAACACACTAGGATCATGAGAAGGTTTATTGTGTGGGAAAAATGTTTCAGTAGCTGTGAGAGTATTGATGGAAATAGCATTGTCCCCAGGAATCACAATTTCAGCTCCATTGTATAGGAACTTGATGCATTGGTGGTACGTTGAAGGAACAACTTTCATGTCATGGATCCAAGGATGACCCAGAAGAATTTTGTATATGAGTAGGATGTCTAATACTTGGAAGACAACATCTCTCATAACAGGACCCACTCTGACAGGTAACACAATAAGACCCTTTCAAGACCTCTCCACTTTATCGTAAGCTTTGATAGTAATCTTTTGCCTAGGATCTACAATAATTTTGACAATCCTATCTGTTGCACAACATGGAAGGAAATGATATTCAACCCTGCACCATTGTCTATCAAGACTTGGTGGACATGAGTATGGTAGACTTGGACCTCAATATGTAAAGCAAGATTATGTCGGTGGCTAAGGGATGTGTCATCCTTTGCAGAAAATGAGAGATAGTGAGGAGATGAGATATGATTGACCATAGCCTGGAACTTATCTCGGTCAATGTTATTAGGGACATTTTCTATGTGGAGAGCTTTTTTAAGGATCTCTTTGTGCAAGGGGGATAGTTCAAGCAACTCAAAAATGGATATCTAGGCTGGTGTTCATTGCAGCTAGTGAACCAGATCATAGCTAGACAAGGTTGAAGGAGCAGCTTGTTTAGAGGAGGAGGCTTGCTTGGGATCATGCGTAGTTTTAAGGACAATTTTGGCTTGCCTCCTAGTAACAACATTTAGTGTCTCACTTTGGGAAGATGAACCATCAAGTGTTTGCAAGACCAACTTAGGTGTACCATGATTGTCATCATCCTTACCTTGAGATCTCATCATAAAAACACTTTCAAAGGGCTCTACCATATTGATCACAGTCTCATTGCAAATATATGTACAATTGATCTTGGCATCATGATTTTTCTTGTCTACTTGAGATGACTTCCCTTTCTCATACTCAGGTAGAGGGGTTTTGAAGGCCTTATGATCATAATTCTTAACCAAACCATCTGTGAGAACTGTCCCTCCATCAATAAGATGTTGAATAGCATCTTTGAGCTTGAAACAATTATCTATGTTGTGTCCCTTGCTTCTATGGTAATGGTGGAAATGATCCTCTTTCCACCAATCAGGCTTAACGGTGGGTTGAAGGGATGAGAATTGTCAGGAAGTGTAAGATACTTTTTTGCAACCAAGGTCTTAAGAATCACATCATAGGGTTCAGCCAACTTGGTGTAGACTCGTCGTTGATATGTCTTCTTGGGCTTGTTTGCATATTGAGGTTTAGGTGCACTTTGCGTGTTGGCAACCTCTTATTGCTTAGCTATGTAGATAGCGTTGGAGAGGTGGAAAGCATGCCCTTTAGCTTTAGGAGTATCTACAACTCCATCATTGACAACATATTTATTTTTGTTCCAGGGTTTGTTTTTATCCTTTCCATTATGTCTGGTATCCTTATTGATGACAGTATCCCCTTTTCTTATCGCAACATCCTCAATATGGTATGCACTTTCAACCATGTCATTGAAAGAGGAAAATATTTGTTTCCTTAGATCATAATACAATTTAGGCACAAGAGTGTTGACAAAGATTTCAATCTTTTCCCTCTCAGGCAGTTGACAAGGATATCTAGAATATAAAGACCTCCAATGTTGCAAGTAGGTAGCAAATGGTTCGCCTTGATTTTTATTGAGGGCACTTAGATCTATCATGGTGATAGGCTATTGAATTTTTTATGAATAATGTTGAGTGAAGTGCCTAGCCAACTCATCAAAGGTCTTGAGAGGTGTCAATTTTGTGAACCATTCTAGATCTTGTCCTCTTAAACTCCTAGGGAACAATCATAGTAAAAATGTGTCCTTGTGAAGGAAGTCCATGCTAAGAGAATAAAAATGATGCACATGGTCATGGGGATCACCATTTCTATCATACTTATCATATTTGGGAGCCTCAATATCCCTAGGAAATGGGACCATGTATAGACTCCTATCAAAGGGAAGAACACAAATAGATTCTACAAAAGAGACCTTTAGAGGTTCCTTCTCTATTGAAAGTTGAGCAAGATGCTGATTCATTCATTGTAATTCATCTCTAAGGATTTCCAATTCAGTTGGCACTCTTTCTTGAATGATTTGGCAGACATCATAACCAGGAGGGAGCTTGTATCCTCTAGAAGTCATTTATTGAAAGTATTGATCTCCATTGTGCTCTAAAAGTTTATGCATCAAATGTTGAGAAGCCTCATCTTGTTCAAACCTCATAAGTTCTTCACTAGAAACATCATCATTTCTCTCTTACTAATGATGAGAGAGAGGAGGTCTAGGATGTGAAGAAGGTACATCAAAAGTTCATCTTGGAGGAGACCTTGGTGGTGTATTGTTACCATGATTGCCACTAGCACCAAAAGGAGGTCTATTTTCATAATTGCTAGTCTCGGGTTGCTTGTGAGATATCCCTCTTGAAGTCATGCACCTAGCATCATCCATTAGACTTTTATTGTACTCTTTATCTAAGAATGCTTGGTCATCTCTACACTCAAAGTGTTCTTGCAAATGGTGATATTTCTCTTGTTCGATCATAGTAAGTGAGACACTGTCCATGCTTTTGGGGGTCTTGAATGTGGAAAAGAGGAAGCCTCCTTTATACCATGGGGTGGCCTTGGAATCCTCAGACTTGTTTGGACTAGAATTGTCATCACTAATAGGCACTCATGAGCATCTTGTAGGAGAGGGTAACTGTGTATAGTTGAACAGAGGGTGACTCCCTTGCTCAAATTGAGACTGAGTTATAACCGGCATGAAAAAGGAATGTTGGTTGACTAATAGAATAAGGCAAATTTTTTAGATTTTGAGCTGATCAGAGCCAATAAAGATCACTTGTTGAGATAGAACAATAGAGATGGCTCATCAAAGGTGCTCAAGAACTTACAACAGTCAATTGACTCAAGTCGAGATATGAGCAAGAAGCTCGGTTAGCAAGTAGCTAGAGAGGTAACCATATTGTGACAAGTGATCAAAAGTAGCATTTGATAGGCTCAAACTCAATATTTCTAACTCATCTTTATCAGTATAGAACAGACCTAAACATGCAAATAACAGACCACATTTAGGTAAGAATAGGGAAGGACACGCTGTGAAAAACTAAGATTCAATTTTGACAACTCTGGATTGCAAACAACAATGAGACATCAAAATGACTCAGCACGATAGTTCGCAAGATAGTAGGATGATATAGTGTTACCAGACGATATTTAGCAAGAAGTAATACGATAGAATCTAGGCAGTTGATGCAATAAAGTGTATAGCATGCAGATGATACAAAAGAAGCAATGAAGTATCACATGATAATACTCAGGTAAGTGTGCGATGATTGTTCAGTATGGCACGAATCTTGACCAGTGAATGTGAAAAATCTAGATTTAAAGGTAATTTGATCAAAGTTGTAGCTTGATAAGTTCAATTTCTCATTTTCAAACATAGTAATAGAAGAAAATAGATAGGTTTGCAAATAGTAAAGGATCAAATGTGTCATAAAACACTTGGAAAAGGGAAAAAGCAACCTTGCCAAGACATGCACTTGGGATACCAAAATAGAAAAATCCTATGAACACTACCATGATGTTTAATGTTAAAGAACATTTACACAAGTAGATCATAGCAAAGACATTCAAGCACTTGCTAGCCTAAAAAGACAAAGGCTCAATACTCAACAACTTGGCCCATATTTGATGTCCCATTGCCTCACACAAAGTGGTTGCCCATAATAGATATTGGCTTTGTCATGGAAGTGTCAATTGTAATCATCCAAAAATGGTCACCTAGACTAATAGCCCCTTTCTAGCATTATTTGCTAAATTAATCAATTGCTTATTCTTGATCAAATCCTAATTCTATCATTTATTATATTATATTCTATGGATTAACCATATTATCCTAAGTCTTTATTTGATTAAAAGGAATTCCCTCTCCTTTTATTAAATAAAAAGCCCCCACTTACCTCTTATCCTAAGTTGCACAAGTAAAGCATTATTCATATTTAATAAATAAGAAGAAAAGGCCTTTTTGTCTCACATGGGGCACAAAAGTCAACACTTCACTCTCATTGGAGGAGACTTGTGCACAAGGATTGCTCCCTCTTTCAAGCTCCACCCTTGATTAAATCTTTTGCCTCTTAATCTCTATGGTCCATTCATCCTTAAAAGGAGAGCTCTCTTCTCATTCTAGGATCCCCACTCTTGATGCTAATCTTATGCTGTAGGTTTTCTTGGTGACATTGCAGCTTTGGAGATCTTGTTGCATTTTATTCTTCATAATTACATTATAGCTTAATTTTCATGGCATTTCTAGCTTAGTTTCCTTTCATGTTCTAGCTTAATCCACATAGTTTAATTAGCAAAGGCTTGTAACACTCTCATTTTCATAGCTTAGTTGCATTCTTGCATCTTCATTTTAGCATAGTTTGCATTGCATCTTTCATTGTGATTCTTGAAGATATTGGCATTCTTTCCCTTGTCTCTTTGAATCTCCCATTGTATGGTTTACTAGCAAGGTTTCATGCTTAATAGCTCTAGCTGAGAGCCCTCTAAACATCCTTGCACTCCATGCCTAGGGAGCTCTAAGTCACTTTCTCAAGGCTTCTGATTCATGGATGCTCTTGGAATTAAAGGCTTAGAGAAGTGCACATTTTGAGTGTACATTTTTGGCACCCACTGTGGGGTAGAACAAGTCTATTTTGTCTTTATTTCCTTGCATTTCTGCCAATTTTTTGTCACTGTTATCTTGCTATTCTGACTGTTTTTCTATTTTTCTGGCAGAGTATCGTATGACAGTCTTCCAGTATCATACAACAGTTTCTTACATATTCGTGTGATACTTTTCTAGTAAAAGTATCGTACAACCCTACAGGACTTTTTCACATTGTTATATTACACTCTATCACCTAGAAGTAGTGTGAAGTATCATTCAGAATAGAAATATTGCACCCATATACTGCAAAGTATCATGCGATCTTCTACTGGCAAAAACTGTTGCCTAGGCCTGGAAGTGACTATTTTTTTTTGGTTCTTTCTTTGTAAGATTTGGGTTTTCTATTCTCTGATTTTGGTTTGCTGTGTTAGGACAGAGATTCACTTACAGATTATACCTAGTTTTATTGTGCTAACTCTTGTGGGCCTAATGATTTGTGCTTGTAGGTGTGCTCTAATTGCTTGCATTACTTGCCAAAAGAATGCATGTCAAAGCTTCAAATGCACAAGGGATACTAATCTTTTTGCAGGGCTACCCAAAGCATAAAAAAAATCAAGTGCTTGTTCATTTCTTTCATTTTAAGTGCGGCATTATACTAATTCTTTTTTTTTAGGCACTTAATATCTTGTTATTAGAGTCTTTTGGTTGTAGGAAACTATGCTCTTCACCCTTGTGGTGAACCAAAAATCCTAACCCATCTCTAGATTTCAAAAGAAAGAGGGCTAATTGAACATTTCTTGATGTGTTTGGGAAAGTCTTTTGAGATAGGAGAGTATGCTCTTCACCTGTGAGGTGAACCAAAAATCTTGACCCTCAAAGGTTGATCCGCTTCTTCTTTAGTTTAGAATCCTTTAGTGGCCCTACTCTTGAGCAATCAAGGGGAACGACCCAAGTGGGGACAAGCTAATACCCAGCTATTCTGACCTACTATAAACTCAAGGTGATCAAGGACACAAAACCTTGGTAGATGTAGTACTTGTCTTCATTTGGTGTGAACACTTGTGGGATTATGACCATGAGGAAAATGCTAAGAAAGAATGCTTAAGGTTCTCTTGTGGCTGCGAGGTCCATTACTTGCCGCAAGGTAAGGAGTCCCTTTGGGGAGAAAGAGGGGTATTGTGAATGGAAGCCCTTATTATGAACCTTAGATAGAAGCTACCTAATTTTTCCACTCAACATCTTGGTGCAAGGATTGATCCTAGTGGACTACCCGGATCACCCCAAGATTTTACTCACCATATGTGTTCCTTTGGTTGTGTCATTGGCACTTCCATGACAAAGCCAATATCTATTGTGGGAAACCACTTTGTGTGAGGCAATGGGACATCAAGTGTGGGCCAAGTTGTTGAGTATTGAGCCTTTGTCTTTCTAGGCTAGCAAGTGCTTGAATTGTCTTCACTGTGATCTACCCATGTAAACGTTCTTGAACATTAAACATCACAATAATGCTCATAGGATTTTTCTATTTTGATATCCCAAGTGCATGTTTTGGCAAGGTTGCTTTTTCCCTTGTTCAAGTGTTTTATGACACATTTGATCCCTTACTATTTGCAAACCTATCTATTTTCTGCTATTATTGCATTTGAAACAGAGAAATTGAACTCATTAACCTACAACTTTGACCAAATTGACTTCAAAATTGGGTTTACACATTCACTGGTCAAGAGTCGTGCGATACTGAAAAGTCATCACACACTTGCCTAAGTATTATCATGTGATACTTCATTGCTACTTTTGTATCACCTACATGCTATATACTTTATCATATTGCTTCTTGTGAAATATTGTCTGGTCAAGTTATATCATCTTGCTATCCTGCAAACTATCATCCTGAACCATTAAATTGTCTTGCTACTATTTGCAATCTGGAGCTGTCAAATTTGGATCTTAGTCTATTGTAGAGTGTCCCTTCATGTTCTTACCTGAATCTAGTTTGTTATTTGCACATTTAAGTCTATTCTAGACTGAGAAAAATGAGTTAAAACTATTGGGTTTGAGCCTATCAAATGCTACTTTTGATCACTTGTCACAATACAGTTACCTCTCTAGGTACTTTCTAATCAAGCTTCTTGCTCATATCTCAGCTTGAGTTAATTAACTGCTGTAAGTTCTTGAGCACCTTTGACAAGCCATCTCTATTGTTCTATCTTGACAAGTGATCTTTATTGGCTTTTCTTATCTCAAAATCTAAGAAATTTTGCCTCATTCTATTAGTCAAACAACATTCCCTTTTTCATGTCGGTTATAACTCGGTCTCAATTTGAGAAAGGGAGTAACCCTCCATTCAACTATATATAGTTAGCCTCTCCTACAAGACACTCATGAGTGCTAGTTAGTGATGATAGTTCTAGCCCAGACAAATCTGAGGATTCTAAGGCCACCCCATGGTATAAAGGAGGCTTCCTCTTTTTTGCATTAAAGACCCCCAAAAGCACAGACAATGTCTCACTTACCATGACCGAACAAGAAAAATACCATCATTTGCAAGAACACTTTGACCATAAAGATGACCAAGCATGCTTAGATAAAGAGTACAATAAAGTTCTAATGGATGTTTCTAGATGCATGACCTCAAGAGGGATGTCTAACAAACAACCTGGGACTAGTAGTTTTGAAAATAGACCTCTTTTTGGTGCTAGTGGCAATCATGGTAACAATACGCCACCAAGGTCCCCTCCAAGATGAAATTTTTCTATACCTTCTTCACCTCCTAGACCTCCTCCCTCTCATCATGAGGAAGAGGCCAATGATGATGTGTCTAGTGAAGAACTTATGAGGTTTGAACAAGATGAGGCTTCTCAATGTTTGATGCATACACTTTTAGAGCACAATGGAGATCAATACTTTCAAAACATGACTTCTAGAGGATACAATCTCCCTCCTAGTTATGATGTCCATCAAATCATTCAAGAAAGAGTGCCAAATGAATTGGAAATCCTTAGAGATGAATTACAATGAACAAATCAACGTCTTGCTCAACTTGCAATAGAGAAGGAACCTCCAAAAGTCTCTTTTGTAGAATCTATTTGTGCTCTTCCCTTTAATAGGAGTCTATACATGGTCCCATTTCCTAGGGATATTGAGGTTCCCAAATATAATAAGTATGATGGAAATGGTGATCCCCATGACCATGTGCATCATTTTTACGCTCTTAGCATGGCTTCATGAAGACACATTTTTACTATGATTGTTCCCTAGGAGTTTAAGAGGACAAGCTATGGAATAGTTTGCAAAATTGACACCTCCTCTCAAGACCTTTGATGAGTTGGCTAGCTGCTTCACTCAACATTATTTGTACAACATTCAACAGCCTATTAACATGATAGATCTAAGTGCTCTTAGGCAAAATCAAGGTGAACCATTCGCTACCTACTTGCAATGTTGGAGGTCATTATATTCTAGATATCCTCATCAACTCCCCGAGAGGGAAAAGATCGACATCTTTGTCAACACTCTTGTACATGAATTGTATTACGATCTAAGGAAACAACTATTTTCCTCTTTGAACAACATGGTTGAAAGTGCATACCATATTGAGGATGTTGCCATAAGAAAATGGGACATTGTTATCATCAAGGATAATATAGGTAATGGAAAGGACAAGGAAAAACCCTAGATCAAAAACAAATATGTTGTCAATGACAGGGTTGTAGATGCTCCTAAAGCTAAAGAGCCCTCTTTCCACCTCTCCAACACTATCTACATAGCTAAGCAACAAGAGGCTACCAACACGCAAAGTGCACCTAAACCTCAATATGCAGACAAGCCCAAGAAGACATATCAATGACGAGTCTACACCAAGTTGGTTGAACCCTATGATGTGATTCTCAAGATCTTGGTGGCCAACAAGTATCTTACACTTCCTGACAATTCTCATCCCTTCAACCCACCAGTTAAGCCTGATTGGTGGAAAGAGGATCATTTCTGCAATTACCATAGAAGCAAGGGACACAACACGGATAATTGTTTCAAGCTCAAAGATGCTATTCAATATCTTATTGATGGAGGCACAGTTCTCACAGATGGTTTGGTTAAAAATTCTGATCACAAGGCCTTCAAAACCCCTCTACCTGAGTATGAGAAAGGGGAGTCATCTCAAGAAGACAAGAAAAATCATGATGCCAAGATCAATTATACGTATACTCACAATGAAACTGTAATCAACATGGTAGAGCCCATTGAAAGTGTTTTTATGATGAGATCTCAAGGTAAGGATGATGATAATCATGGTACGCCTAAGTTGGTCTTGCAAACACTTGATGTTTCATCTTCCTGAAGTGAGACACTGAATGTTGTTACTAGGGGGAAAGCCAAAATTGTCCTTAAAACTACGCATGATCCCAAGCAAGCCTCCTCTTCTAAACAAGCCACTCCTTCAGCCTTGTCTAGCTATGATCTTGTTCACCAAATGCAACAAACACTAGCCTAGATATCTATTTTTGAGTTGCTTGAGCTATCCCCCTTGCACAAAGAGATCCTTGGAAAGGCTCTCCACACAGCGAATGTCCCTAAGGACATTAACCCAGATAAGTTCCAGGCTATGGTCAACCATATGTCATCTCCTCATTATCTATCATTTTCTACAAAGGATGACACATCCCTTAGCCATCCACATAATCTTTCTTTCCATATTGAGGTCCAAGTCTACCATTCTCAAGTCTGTGGAGTCCTGATAGACAATGGTGCAGGGTTGAACATCATTTCCTTCCATGTTGTGCAACATTTGGGATTGTCTAAATTTTCTATAGATCCTAGGAAAAAGATAATTATCAAAGCATACGATGAAGTGGAGAGGTCTTTAAAGGTTCTTATTGTGCTTCTTGTTAGAGTAGGTCCTGTTATGAGAGATATTGTGTTCCAAGTATTAGATATCCCACTCACGTACAATATTCTACTAGGTAGTCCTTGGATCCATGACATGAAAGCTATTCCTTCTACCTACCATCAATGTATCAAATTCCCATACAATGCAGCTAAAATTGTGATCCCTGGGGACAATGCTATTTCTATTAATACCCTCACTACTACTAAAATGTTCGTCCCACACAATAAACCTTCTCATGATCCTAGTGCGTCCCTTGTTGCTACTGAGTAGAAATTAAAAGTGATGAAAATTGGAATGGGTGAATACACATTGGATTATATTGCTATTATGCCTACTTCTCCTAAATCATATGGTAGACCTTCTAACAAGATGAAGCCTTCTGCTTCTGCCATGATGATCTTTGGGACCTTTGTTCAAGTGTTTGTACCCTTAGAGGCCGAAAAAGAAGAACAAGCTATTAGAGATTGGATTTATAGGGAGAAAGAAGACAGTACGACAATTGCTACTCCCATCTCCCCTAGACGCTATGGTAAAGGCTACACATTTTTGTAGCAAATGGGCTATCAAGGTCAAGGACCTATAGATAATAATGGACATGCTCTAGTTGAAATTTTGAGCCATACCGATGGTCGACACTCTAAAGCCACTATGGGTCTTGGATATAGTGCTGAAGATGACCTCCTTGAATGTTCTAGAAACACTCCCATGGTCAGCGACTCAGATACAGACATGGATGAATCACCGCTATGCACTATGGATCAAATGGGAAATAGTCTCCCTTCTACTTCACTCCTTTGGGGAGAAGAATGTATACCTAATGACAACACAATAGAAGCATCCACATTTAGAAACAATGTGCATAATGAATTTGACCCCAGAGATAGACAATGTAGAAATATTTTGTGGTTACTCGAAAGAGGAGATCTCACACACAATGACATGGGTGCCTCTACTTCTAGATGTCCTAAACCTTCTTGGTGCAAACATCCCAATATAAGTTCAATTACAAATTGAAATGAGTATGAATGGGACACTCTCTCAGACAGATCTTCCACAGTGGATATGGAAGTTGATGTGGTTCATACTTATAGTGCCAAACCCGACGTAGTTGATGAGTCTCGCATAGGGTCTAACGAGTTCAATCCGCATATTGTTTTAGTGAACAATGCTGGTCCTTCTATGTCAAATCTAGATCTTGATACTTTTGGAGCCTACTCTATAGGCTTGACTTCTCTCATCACTAGAGATGATACCTATCGCATCAATAACCTTGAACCTGTCACTCTACTTCCTCTCATACACTCAGATCTCATAGATTGGTCCGCTCAGGATGAAAGACCTACATTGCCTTCCTTCCAAAATGACTATGAGATCACTTGTTACCTAAATGCCATTGAACCTATCACCTCTTCCACCAGTGAACTAGCTAACGATATGACAGAATTAGATATCAAGTACCTCAGTCATAAAATCAAAAGAAAAAGGAAATGGTCGAACGGTGAAAACCACATTGTGGTGGTGTCTGAACCTCAAAATAGTAAAAATGAAGATGTATCTGAGGGTGAAAACCTCTCCGAGGCACCTGAAGATGAGATACTTGGTAGTCTGACTAGTTATTTTCAGGAAAGATCTTTAGTTTTGATAGAACCTACACAACCAATCAACTTGGGAACATAGGAGTCTCCTAAGATAATTCATGTAGCTTAGTCTCTCTCTACAAAAGAAAAGGAACAATTTACCATATTTTTTCAAGAGAAAAAGATCAACTTTGCATGGACATATTCGGACATGCCTAGTTTGGACATTGAGCTCATTATGCATCATCTCTCTATTACTCCTGAGGTAAAGCCTGTCAAACAAAAACTCTAAAAGATGCATCCCCATGTGGCATTATTGGTTAAAGCTAAACTTGAGAAGCTCCTGAAAGATAACTTCATCAAAGCTATTGACTATGTTGAGTGGATTTCCAACATTATTCCTATTTTCAAACATGATAAGTCCATTCACATATGCACTGACTTCAGAGATATGAACAAAGCATGCCCTAAGGATGATTTTCCACTCCCCAACATTGATATGATAGTGGACATGGCAGTGGGGTATGAAATGTATTCCCTTATGGATGGCTTCTCTGGTTATAATTAGATCAAGATCGCTCCTAAAGACCAAGAGAAGATAACTTTCACATGTGCATGGCATACCTTTTGCTAGAATGTCATACCATTTGGGCTTAAAAATGCCAGTGCAACCTACTAGAGAACCATGACTACCATATTCCATGATATGATGCATAAAAACATGGAAGACTATGTTCATGAGACACTGGCTAAATCACAACAAAGAAGCACTCATTTATCTGATTTGAGTTTGATATTGGACCGTATGGAATGATTTAAACTCAGATTGAATCCTAAGAAATGTGGTTTTGGTATCACTTCTAGGAAATTTCTAGGCTATATCATATCAGCAAAAGGAATAGAGGTAGACCCCAAAAGGTGCAAGCTATCATGGAGATGCCACCTCCTTGCAACATAAAACAATTAAGAGGTCTCCAAGGCCATCTCCAATCTATTAGGTGGTTAATTTCTTAGTTAGCTAATAGAGCTCAACCTTTCAATAAGAATTTTCATAAAGGGGCTACTTGCATATGGAATGAGGAGTGTCAAAATAACTTAGATCAAATCAAGGATTACCTAGAAAAACCTCCTATTCTTATGCCACCTATCCAAGGGAAACCTTTGATACTCTACATATCTGCTACAATAAATTATTTAGGAGCTCTCCTTGCACAAAAAGATGATATGGGAAAAGAATGAGCTATCTATTACATCAGTCACACCTTGGTTGCTTATGTGCTTAATTATACTAGCATTGAAAAGGCTTGTCTAGCAGTAGTGTTTGCATCCCAAAAACTCAGACATTACATGCTTGCACATACTACATAGCTGATCACCAAAATTGATCCTTTAAAGTACCTCCTAAGTAAAGCTATGCTTATTGGATGACTTCCTAAATGGATGTTGATTCTTTCAGAATTCGATACTCAGTGCGTTGAAAGGAAAGACATTAAAGGACAAGAAATCATGGATCAATTGGTTGAATTTCCCATGACTGATGATGCTCCTCTTTAGATAGACTTCCTAGATGCTTCAATCATGAAAATCATAGAGCACACATGGAAAATGTTCTTCAATGGTTCTCATACATAGAATGGGGCTGGCATTGGAATCTTATTTGTTACACCTCATGGATACATAGTTCCTAAATCTTATAAGCTTCTCTTTCCATGCACCAATAATGTAGCTAAGTGTGAAGGCCTTCTGAATGGTGTTAAGCTTTCCCTAGAATGGAGGATTACAAAATTACATATCTTTGAAGATTCTCAGCTTGTCATAAATCAAGTAAGCAATGATTATTAGACAAAGGATGACAATTTGATTCCCTACAAGAAAATGATAGACTCACTTAGGAATTATTTCACATCTATTACATTCCAACAAATTCCTAGTGCTGACAATAAGGCTACTGATGCCATGGCTATTTTGGCATCCATTCTACAATTGGAAGAACATGAGTCACACTTTGAGTTCCTGGTGGAAGAGTTATGTCATCCCACCTATGATTCCCTTGATGACTGTGTCATTTACACTATGGTTGGTCATGATTCCTCCCGCTATGCTACCATATTTTTCTATCTTCGAGATCAAATTATTCTTGAAAATCTAACATGCAATGAGAAGCACCAACTCATCTACAATGCCTCCCATTTTACCCTCGTCTCTAGTGACTTGTATAGGAAGGTTCTAGATGGAACTCTCCTTAGGTGTCTAGAAATAGAGGAGTTAGAAAAAGTGTTAGCTGATGTCCACGATGGTATAAGTGGCTCACACTCTAATGGTCTTACGTTAGCTCAAAAATTTCTTAGGGCTGGTTACTATTGGCCTATTATGCAAGTTGATGTTGTTTGATATGCCAAGTCTTGCAAGAAATGTCAATTACATGGGAATCTCATCCATGCTCTTGGACATGAGGTTATTCTCTCTATTACATATTGGCCATTTCAGCAATGGGCTTTTGACTTGGTAGGACAGATTCATCCTAGTTCTTCCAATGGGCACAAGTTCATTATTATAGCTACTGAATACTTTACCAAATGGGTTGAAGATGTCTCATTGTCTGTAGCTACAAGAAAACATGTTGCCTTGTTTATCCTGAATCATATCATTTTTTGCTATGGTATTCCTTCTTCCATAGTCATGGATAATGGTAGCCAGTTCAAGAATAAAGACCTAAAACAATTGTGCAAAAAGTTCAAGATTAAACAACATTGGTCTTCTATTTACTATCCTTAAGGGAACAGCCAAGCTGAGGCCTCGAATAAAACATTGCTAAAAATCCTTCATAGGACAGTGCACAAATCAGGCAAGGATTGGCATCTACAGATTGATCCTGCGCTATGGGCTTACAAAACTTTTATCCACACTCCTATAGGTGAAACACCTTTTTCTTTGGTCTATGGTTCTGAGGCTGTCTTACCATTAGAGGTCGAAATACCATCACTAAGAGTCTCTCTACATGGTTTGATTACCGACGAAGACCATAGGGCCATGAGAGTTCATGAGCTTACTACTTTTTAGGAATGCCGCAAGGTTGCCTTTGATCACATGCGCACTTATCAAAAGAGAAAGTCTGTTGCATATAATAAGAAGGTTCATCCTAGAGAGTTCCAAGTGGGTGAATTAGACCTAAGTTAAAATCCTAAGAATCAATAGAATAGAGAGCAGAAAGGCAAGTTCAAGCCGAACTGGTTAGGGCCTTACATCATCACAGCAAAATATGGGTCCAAGGCCTATCAGTTATCTACACCTGAGGGAGAAGAGCTTGCTGAACCTATTAATGTTCTACATCTAAAGAAGTTCTATGCCTAAGATTCTTGAGCTCTTTGTATATAGCTAAATGATCTTGAAAAAATTCCAAAAAATTCATATATGATGCTGAAAAAATCGTAAAAAGCATATAAAGTCTCGAAGAAAGAGCATCCTAGTGAAAACCTAGCAATAGGCACTTTGATGTCTCACCAAAAAAATAAAAAATTTCAAAAATTCAAAAAAAATTAGAAAAAGTGCCTTGGTGAAAACTTGGAAACAGGCGCCTTGGTAGCAAAAATACAAAAAAATCAAAAAAATCCTAAAAAATCTATCAAGTGGTGAAAACCTGGAAACAAGTACTGCTTTAGACCCTTGCGCCTATTTCTATCAGTCTTGTGTGGCACTCATTCACTCCACTTCTCGCTTTGTCTTTCCTAGCTTGGAATTGACTCTTGTCTTAGTCTAGGGGACACACGTTGTTATAGCTTATCTTGGGTCTCTTTGTGCGTCATGGTTTCTCGGGAAACTTGGTTCAAATAGTGTTTCTCAACACTTTCCAGCTGTGTTTTTCAACACTTCTCTAGAGTCTTTATGCACCCTAAAATGTTCACCTAGACTTTGGGCCCCCATTTAGCAATGTATCAAATCCCTGAATCAACATTTTTAGCTCAATATCAATTTCCTTGATCAAATCCTATTTTATCACTTTTGATTGTTTGCTTTGGGCTAACCATTTCATCTTAAGTCTTTATTTATTTAAAAGGAATATTTCCTCCTCTTTTATTAAATAAAAAGCTCCCACCTTTTCTTCTTATCCTAAGTTGCACAAATAAAGCATTATTCTTATTCTATAAAAAGAAGAAAAAATACTTTTTGTCTCATATGGACACAAAAGTCAACTCTTATTTTCTCATTGGAGGATATTTGTGCACATGGATTGCTCCTCTTTCAAGCTCCACCCTTGATTAAAACTTTTGCCTCTTAATCTCCATCGTCCATTGTTTCTCATTTCCTATAAAAGAAGAACTCTCTTCTTCACTTTCATATGCATTTTTGAATACTAATGTTATGCTTTAGGTTTTCTAGGTCACTTTGGAGCTTTTGAAGATTTGGAGCATTCTTGGCTTTTGCATCTACATGTTATCATAGTTTCATTTCTTGCATTATCATGGCATTCATATCTTCATATTTAGATTAGGCTTCCTTTAAGCTTTAGATTAGTTCACATAGCTTAATAGGAAGGATTGTAACACTTGTTATTTCATTTCCATAGCTTAGCTTGCGTACTCATCTTAATCTAGTTTGCATTGCATTTCATTTGGATTCTTTGGGATATTGGCACTCTTTCCCTTGTCTTCATTTGAATCTCCCATAGTGTGGTTTACTAGCAAGGTTATAGGCCTAATAGCTCTAGCTAAGAGCAATATTCAAACTATCCTTGTGACTCCATGCTTAGGGAGCTATGGATCAATTTTTGAGACCTCATTCTTGAGTGTTCTTGAATGTAATGATTCATAAAAGTGCACTATTTTGTGTGTACATTTTTGGCAACCACTGTGGGGCAGAGCATTATTGTTTTGTCCTTAATTTTTTGCATTTCTGTTAAATTTTTTGTCAATTTTTAGCTTAATTTCGGTCCCTGATTTTTCTATCTCAGAGTGTCGTGTGACATTTTACCAATGTCGTGGGACAATTTCTTGTATAGCAGCATGATACTTTACCAGTTAAAGTGTCACACTGTTTGACAAATAATATCACACTATTTTATGTATTATGTCGCCTGCAGGTAAGGCGAACTATTGGACCAGGATAAACTATCGCACCAGTATACAACGAAGTGTCGCACGATACTTCTGTTGACTGTGTTATCACCTGTACGTGACATTGAGTTGTTTTTTGGATCTTTTTTGGCCAAGTTTAGATTTAATTAGATTGCTGGTTTAATTTTCCATAGTTAGACAGATTCCATTTGTAGATTTCATTTGGATTTTGGATTTTTCTAACCTTGTGAGGCTAACTAGTTGTGGTTGTAGGTGCTTTTGCTTGAAATATTTTGCCAAAATTGTATGCTAAAGGGCTACTAACGGTTTTTGTAGGGCTGCCCAAAAAGCATAAAAATACAAAAAAAAGTGTGCTTGTTATTTATTTCATTTCAAGTGTGGCAATTACTAGTTGTTTTATTTCATAGGAACATAATACCTTGTTGTAGGAATTTTGAGGTGGTAGGAGAGTATGCTCTTCACCCTTGTGGTGAAACAAAAATCTTGACCCATCTTGGGATTTTGAAAGCAAGGGGGTAATTGAATCTTTTCTTGGTGTGTTTGGGAGAAGTTTTTGAGATAGGGGAGTATGCTCTTCACCCTTTTGGTGAACCAAAAACCTTGAACCTCAAAAATTGATCCACTTTTTGTGTAGTCTAGGATCCTTTAGTGGGCCTGCTCTTGAGCAATCAAGAGGAACAACCCAAGTGGGGACAAAACTTTTGCTAGCTATTCCGACCCACTATAAAATCAAGGCTATCGAGGACACAAAACCTTGGTAGACATAGCACTTGTCTTCACTTGATGTGAGTAGCTTGTGGGATTATGACCATGAGGAAAATATCAAGCAAGAATGCTTAAGGTACTCTTGAGGTCGCGAGGTCCATTACTTGCCGCAAGGTAAGGAGTCCCTTTGGGGAGTAAGAGGGGTGCTATGAACGAAAGCCCTTATTAAGAACCATAGTTAGAAGACACCCTATTTAGCCACTTAGCTTCTTGGTGCAAGGATTGATCTAAGTGGAATAACCCAGATCACCCCAAGATTACTCACCATATGTGTTCCTTTGGTTGTGTCATTGACACTTCCATGACAAAGCCAATATCTATTGTGGGTAACCACTTTGTGTGAGGTAATGGGACATCAAGTTGTGGGCCAAGCTGTTAAGTATTGAGCCTTTGACTTTTTAGGATAGAAAGTGCTTGAAGTGTTCTCACTGTGATATACCTATGTAAACGTTCTTGCATATTAAACATCATGGTAGTATTCATAGGATTTTTCAATTTTGATATCCCAATTGTTTATCTTGGTAAGGTTGCTTTTGTCCTTGTTTCAAGTGTTTGAGACATGTTTGATCCCCCACTATTAGCAAACCTATCCATTTACTACCGTCACTGTGATTGAAATTGAAAAAATCAACCTTCAAACTGAAATTTTGAACAAACAATCCTTAAAACTGAGATTTTTCACTTCACTGGTCAAAGAGTCGTACGACCTTGGAACAGTGTCACACCTTGTTCTGAGAAATATCGCGTGATAGTTCATTCCTACAAAACTGTCACCCTACTTGCCTAGAAAGTATCACACCGTTAGCCTGCAAAATATCACCCTGCTTAGAGTGAAGTATCACCTAGAAAGAAAGTGTCAACCTGTCTGCCTGGTAACTGTCACCCAGAACTTGTTGACTATCCTACTGATTTAAGTCATTTTCAACATTTCCTTAGTTGACCAGATTTTAGCAAGTTTCAGACTTTGCCACTGGAAACTTGCTTGTACCTCAACTTATTGGATTTAAACATCTTGAGCTAGTAATCTTTGATTTCACCTAAGATCTTGCTTGTTATTGGCAAGTTAGAAAACATCCTTATTGACAAGATTCATCTTTAGACTCTTTGATTACACACTTGGAGAGTTTGAGTACTCTTTTCTCCAAATCCTTTTTCATATAATTTCAATTTCAATTTTGGGTAAATCATCCTCCTGGTCTATATCTGCTAGGATACTAGAATCCTTTTATTATGTACCACTGTGGTAGTGATTGATTTATCTCTTTTTTCATCTTTCTATTTCACCATCTTTCTTTGGAAAATTGAATATTCTCACTATCCTCATTTGCTGTCAATGATTCCTAAGGTCATCTTTTCACTAAGGGTCTTTTCCCTTCATGCCGGTTACAACAAGATACCAAGTGGACCAAGGAAAATGACCCCAAGTTGTCTTCAAACAATTACCTTTACTACAAACTCATCAAAAGAGAAGGGGGAAAGAACCCATCTTTGATCAATCTCCCAAGAGTGCTTCAGAAGTTTGGTTTGAGCCTAGGAGCAGCCTTAGTCAGTTGAGCACCTCTATAGCACCTTCTCAATCAAATATGGACATGAGTTACACTTTGACTAAACAGTAAAGAGAAGCAATGGATCAAACTATTGATGAGATTTTCCAAAGACATAGGGATAACATGATGTATGGTGAATCTTCTTATGATAATCAGCCTGAATCACCCCCTATTAACTCAAGATATCTAGATGCTCATCAACTAGCTGAAAGACATGATAGACAAGCACACCAAGATGCATGGTCACAACATGAAGACCAAAACAATGAATCTAGTGATGCTCATGTAAATGTAGCCTTTTCCAACAACTTGCTCAAACACTCAAGACCCAACTCTCCATTAAGAACAACCTCAAGATACGCAAGTGAGAGGCTTAAATGAATTGAATGAGAAAAGAAGGCCTTTTTAGAGGAACAAACCACTAAAGAAGAGAAGTTTAGACAACTTGAGGCAGAGAAACAAGCCTTGTTAGAAATGGAGAGAAAATCATTTCAAGAAGAACAAGATAGGCTTCTAGCACAACAGCTTCATGCACAATTCAACAATAGAGGTACCAATAGTGGAAACAACTCTCCACCCTCTACTCCCTCAGGAACTCCATGAGGTAGAAAGTATTCAAGGTCACCATCAAGATCTCCTAGTCCTAAAGGAAGGACTTTTCAAAATTCTCACTATAGGAGACCAACACCTCCTAGGAACTCAAGACCACCCTCCCAATGAGCTCATTATGGCTCTCAATATGGAGGAAGCAGTGCAAGTTTTGAATCTCAAGATTTCATGAGAATACAACAAGAGCCACTATTTCAATAATATGTGGAAAAATATGTTGAGCAAAACAAAGATAAGTTCCTAGAGAGCTTAATTAACAAGGGTGCAAGAGTCCCTTATAATTTTGATGTATAAAGGAAAGTAAAGAAGCAAAGCCCCTCTCAAGAAGAAGAAATCAAACAAATTAAGAAAATGATGGAGAAAATGATGGCTCCTAAGAGTTCCTTCAACCTTGATGCTATGTGTCCTAATCCTTTTGATAGGAGTGTGAGCATGAAGGACTTTCCTAAGAAAGTTGAATTCCCCCAATATGACAAATATGATGGTAATGGTGACCCACATGATCATGTGCATCAGTTCTACACTATGAGTTTTGAATTCCACCATGAAGACTCCTATCTGATGAGATTATTTCCAAGGAGTCTAAAAGGTCAAGCTATGGAGTGGTTTACCAACATTACCCCTCCTATCAAAACTTTTAAATAACTTGTCCAAATATTTGTGCAACATTTTTCCTATAACTTATCAAGATCGGTCACCATGCTTGATTTGTGCAATCTGAAATAGAACCAAGGGGAATCCTTTGTTACATTCTTACAAAGGTGGAGACGATTATGCTCTCGGTATTCTAGGACAATTCTTGAACCTGAACTAATTGATATCATTGTTAGTAATTTAGTGCCTGAGATGTGGTATGAGGTTAGGAAGATGGTCTTTGATTCATTCGACACTATGGTCGAAACCACATGCAGAATAGAGGATGTTTTAAAAGAACAAGGTATTTTGACTAAACAAAGCAACAACAACCATAGTCAAAATAATAATAACAACAATCACAAGGACAAAGGCAAGAACTCGCACTAGAATAAAAATAAACAAGTAGTCAATGATGGAGTTGTTGACTCCAATCAATCTAAGGATCAAGGCATCCTACATTTATCTAGTGCAGTTCAAGCTATGAAGCTCAATGCATCCTCTAATCAACAAGAGCATAAACAATGATATCAAGACAAATCCAAAAAGAAAAGGTGATAGTTCACTAAGCTTGGTGACTCTTATGAAGATGTTTTTAAGATGCTTATTGCCAATAACCTTGCACAACCGCAAGATCCAACAAATTTTCACATACCAAATGTTAAGCCGCATTGGTGGAATGAAAAAGCTTTTTGCAAATACCACAATGGCATTGGACATGACATTGAGCATTGTTGGAAACTTAAGCATCTTATTCAAGATCTAATTGAGAGTGGTAAACTTTAGGTTGATGGGTTGAATACCAATGTAGACCACAAAGCATTTAAGGAACCTTTGCAAAAATATGATAAGGAGGAAACCTCTAAACCCAAAGATGGCAAAGCTGCAATTAACTACACCTACACGTCTGCGGAAAATGTCATCAGTATGCTTGAAGTTGTTGAAGAGAGTGTTAATATGATGGGAAGAAGAGATCCTCATGGTCATGATGTTAATTCTCCTCCTATATTTGATGAAGAACCCATGATTGTGCTTAGAGGCCCTCACTCTCGAAGGTCATCCCAAGCTTTAAACGTTGTCACTAGAAGCTAGAACCAAGGCCCTGTGGTTATTAGAGGGCCTAATTCCAAACCCAAGCAAGTGACATCTAAAAATGTCACCAAATTAGCAGTCAATCCCGACATGAGCTATAATCTTGTTGACCAATTATAATGAACACCAGCTCAAATTTCAATTTTTGAACTCCTAGAGTTCTCTTCAAGACATAAGCATATCCTTGACGATGCTTTGCATGTAGCCAATGTTCCTAACAACATAGACGTTGACCAATTCCAGAACATGGTTAACCACCTTGCTAGCCCTCATTACCTCACATTCTCAAAAGAAGACAACAAAGCCTTGATCCATCCGCATAATCTTTCCCTCCATATTGAAGTCATGATCCACAAGACCTGTGTTAGGCGTGTGTTGATTGATAGGGGTGCTGGGCTCAATATATGTTCTTTGAGTCTTTTGAAAACTTTGGGTTACTCTGAGAAAGTGATTGAAACTAGAAAGAAGATTACCATAAAAGCCTATGATGAGGTAGAGCGAAGCTCTAAGGGGTTGGTTTTTCTTCCCGTTAGGATTGGCCTAGTTGAGAAAGACATTTTGTTTCAAATTATTGATGTCGGGCCCCTCGCATACAACATCTTCCTAGGTAGACCATGGATTCATGACATGCAAGCAGTACCATCTACCTATCACCAATGTGTCAAATTCCCATACAATGGCGTAGAAGTCTGCATACCAGGTGACAGTACCTTATCTGTTAATGCCATTTCAGTAGGGGCTCATGTCCCCCTCAACCAAGAAGTGGAGGATTTCAATGCAGCCTTATTAGAATGTAAGGGTAAATTCAAGACATTAGACCTTGGTATGGGAGGATATTAGATTGACTCTTTTGCAAAAATGCCAATCTCCCCTAGGTCTTATGGTAGACCTTCATAAGAGATGAAACCTTCTTCTTCTTCCATGACTTTGTTTGACACATTTGTGGAGTCTTCCATACCCATTCAAGATGAAAAAGAGGAAGTGGCTGTTAGAGATTGGATCTACAAAGAGGAAAAATAAAGGCATAATGAAAATTTTTCCCCATCTCCTAAAACTTATGGGAGAGGATACACCTTGGTCAAAAATATGGGTTACCTAGGTCATGGTCCTCTTAGTCATAGATTAGATGCTAAGGTTGAACCACTTGATCATGCTCTTTTTGGGTGCAGATCTAAGACAACAGTTGGCCTAGGTTTTGAGGGTCAAAACAAGAAAAATACTCCTCTCCTAGCTGCGATGGATAGTGATGATGAATCAGCCTACATACCCAATCTACAGAATCAACAAGATAGGTGTGAAGATTGGGTCCCTTCCACCAGTCTCCTTTGGGGAGATTTAGATACTCCAGTTACTAATCCAACAGTTTCAGACCTAGAACAAGAAGAGTCCGCCGTTGAAGATCATGTTGAGAATCCTATTCAGGAACACCAATACACAAATGAAATTCAAGAGGGTGTTACCCTTGGTGACATCAAAGCCTCTACCTCAAGGCATCAAAAACATGCATGGTGTAAGCATCCCAATTGGGACTTAGATATGAATTCTCATGAATATGAATGGGAGTCTCTCTCAGACTCCTCTACAGTTGACATGGACGTTGATGTTGTCCATACATATAGTGCCCAACCTATGGTAGCTAATGAGTCTAGTGTAGGATTAGAGGATTGGAATCCATGAGTCACTTTAGTGGATGATGCTTCATTTGGTAGGATAAATTCTAATTTGTGTACCTTAGAGGGATACTTGATAGATCCTAACTTTGCACTCACCAAAGATAATGCCTTCTGTATTAACACCATTGAACCCATCATTGACCTACCCCTTGTTCACTCCCACTTAATTGATTGGTCTTAGCGCTACCAAGAGCCTCAGCTCCTAACTTTCCAGGATGACTATGAGATAGCGTGCTACCTAAATGCCCTTGAGCCAATAGTCTCTTCCACTAGTGAACCATCTACAAGCATGACAAAACCTGATATCAAGTACCTCAGTTGCAAAATGAAAAGAAAAGAAAAAAAGAATAATGGTTTTGATGGCGAAAACCACTATGTGGTGGTGTCAGAACCCAAAAAAGTAAAAACAAAGGATGTATCTGAAGGTGAAAACCTCTTTGAGGTACCTAAGGATGGGGTACTTGATAATATTTCAAGTTATTTTCAAGAAAGGTCATTAGTACTTATTGAGCCTACGTAGCCAGTTAACTTGAATATAGAAGAGGCTCCACAAATTGTGCACTTAGCTCAATCTCTATCAACACAAGAAAAAGAGGCATATACCAAGTTCCTACAAAGAAATAAGATCAATTTTTCTTGGACTTACTCAGACATGCCAGGGTTGGACACTAGTCTCATTATGCATCATTTGTCCATATCTCCAGGCATCAAACTA
Source organism: Chamaecyparis obtusa (assembly GCA_027943335.1). Taxonomy (NCBI): domain Eukaryota; kingdom Viridiplantae; phylum Streptophyta; class Pinopsida; order Cupressales; family Cupressaceae; genus Chamaecyparis; species Chamaecyparis obtusa. Next base: position 195,531 of record BSBK01005969.1, read on the forward strand.
GTCAAACAAAAGTTGAGGAAAATGCATCCTCACATAGCTCTTTTAGTAAAAGTAGAATTAGAAAATCTCCTTAGTGCAGGGTTTATCAGAGCTATCGATTATGCTGAATGGATATCCAATATTGTACCAATTTCAAAACATGATAAGTCCATTCGTGTCTGCACCGATTTTAGAGATCTTAACAAAGCTTGCCCAAAGGATGATTTTCCACTTCCTAACATAGATATGATAGTGGACATGACTGCGGGATACAAGATTTATTCTTTGATGGATGGATTTTCTAGTTATAACTAAATTAAGATAGCTCCTGAAGATCAGGAAAAGACAACATTCACTTGTGTGTGGGGAACCTATTGTTGGAACGTCATGCCATTTGGCTTGAAAAATGTAGGAGCTACTTACCAAAGAGCTATGACAACCATATTCCATGACATGATGCATAAGAACATGGAAGACTATGTGGATGACACCCTAGCAAAATCTAAGAAGAGGAATGTACCCCTAGAGGATCTAGAAGTCATTTTAGATCATATGGAATAGTTTCAATTGAGATTAAATCTTAAAAAATGTGCATTTGGGGTCACCTCCAAAAAACTTCTAGGATTTATTATTTCAGCCAAAGGAATAGAGGTGGATCCAGAGAAAGTTCAAACAATATTGGATAAGCCACCTCCCAAAAATATCAGCCAAATGAGGAGTCTCCAGGGACACCTTCAATCTATCAGGAGGTTTATTTCACAACTAGCTGATAGAGCTCAACCCTTTAAAAAGACATTGCATAAATGGGTAAAATGTGTCTAGAATGAGGATTTCCAAAAAAGCATGGACCAAATGAAATAGTACTTGGCCAATCCTCCAATCTTAATGCCTCCTATCCCAGGAAAACCTCTCATCTTGTATGTTTCAACAACAAAATCTTTCTTGGGGGCATTATTGGCTCAACTTGGTGACACTAGAAAAGAAAGAGCTATCTATTTCATCAGTAGAACACTTGTTTCCTATGAGATTAATTACACCGGTATTGAAAGATCTTTCCTTGCGGTGGTGTTTGCATCCCAAAATTTGCGACACTACATGATTGCGCATACAATACACCTCATTGCAAAGATTGATCCTCTCAAATATTTTCTTGGTAAGGCTGCTCTCATGGGTAGACTGGCTAAATGGATGATGATTCTTTTGGAATTTGACATTGAGTATGTTGAGCGTAAAGCCATAAAGGGACAAGCTATCGCTGATCAACTAGCTGATTTTCCCATTCAAGATAGTATGCCCATTCAAGTTGAATTTCTAGACGATCACATAATGTACATGACTACAAGAACATGGAAGATGTTCTTTGATGGCTCTTTTATGCACAATGGTTTGGGAGCTGGAGTGTTGTTTATTTCTCCTCATGGGTATACTATTCCTATGTCCTATACGTTATTGTTCCCATGCACAAACAACATTGTTGAATATGAGGCCTTGACAAATGGATTGAAAATGGCTATAGAATGGGGAATTACAGAGCTGCACATTTATGGGGATTCACAATTGATTATCAACCAAGTTAATGAAGAATATCAAACAAAGGATGACAAACTGATACCCTATAAGAAGATGGTTGATTCATTGCGCCGATATTTCACCTTTGTTACATTTTAAAAAATCCCTCAAGCAAAGAACAAAGCAACTAATGCTATGGATACATTGGCTTCCCTTCTTCAGCTAGAACAACATGAGTCTAGATATGAATTCTTGGTGGAAGAGCTATGTTACCCTATTTTTGACTCCTCAAAAAGCCATGTCATTTTTACCTTGGTTAGTCATGAGTCATCCCACTATGGTTCCATTTACTCATATCTCTGTGATGGCATTATTCCCAAAACCTTCAACCATTCTGAAAGAAGAAACCTCACTCGTAACGCCTTTCACCATACCCTTATCTCTAGTGATCTATATAGGAGGGGTTTAGATTGGATACTTCTTAGGTGCTTGGAAAAGGATGATTCTGACTGAGCGTTAGCTGACATTAATGAGGGTATTTGTGGAGGACATTCCAATGGTCCTTCCATGGCCTGAAGGTTTCTTAGGGTGGGGTACTATTGGCCCACAATGCAGATGGATGCCATAGCTTTTTCCAAATCATGTGAAAAATGTCAGAAACATGGAAACCTAATTCATGCTCTAGGTAGGGAGCTTATTCCTTTTATTTCTCATTGGCCATTTCAGTGCTAGGCCTTTGACCTTGTTGGGCAGATTCATCCCAACTCATTAGGAGGACATAAATTTATCATTACTGCTACTGACTAATTTACCAAATGGGTAGAAGCCGTTCCACTTTCTGTTGCTTCAGGCAGGACAATTTCTTTGTTCATTTTGAATCACATCATCTATCGATTTGGAGTACCTTCTAAAATAATCACTGAAAATGGAGGTCAGTTTAAAAATAAGGACCTAAAACAACTCTGCAAGAAATTCAAGATAAAATAGCATTGGTCCTTCATTTACTTCCCACAAGGAAATGGACAAGTAGAGGCTTCTAATAAAACCATTCTCAAAATTCTCCATAGAACAGTTCACAAGAATGGTAGAGACTGGCATTTACAGATCAATCCAGCCTTATGGGCCTATAGAACGAGTATTCATACTCCAACAGGGGCTACTCCTTTTTCCCTCACTTATGGCGCTGAAGTAGTGTTACCATTAGAAGTTGAGATTCCTTCACTTAGAGTCTCTCTCAAAGGTTTGGTTACAGATGAATATTATCGTGCCATGAGATTGCAAGAGTTGGAACTTCTTGATGAGAAATGAAGAGCATCATTTGATCACATGAGAGTTTATCAAAAGTGTATGTCCAAAGCATTCAATAAGAAGGTTCGCCCTAGAGAATTTTAGAAACATGAGTCTATATCATAACATGAGAATCAAACATACATGAGAGAAACTATACATGAACATTTATAAGCATATATCATACATTTGAGCAATATAATGAGACAATATGATGAAACATCCATCACAAATGAGACAAGTACAAAAGAAAAATCGTAAATCCAGTCATCTCATATATATATCATGATACAAGTACAATGTGAGATCCAAAATTTGGATAATGTCTCAAGATATGACTGTACATCTAAAACCTAAACCTAGGACTGACTCTCTCCATCATGTGGAGGAGGTGGTGGTGGGGGTGGTGGTCCCATCTTGTTGCCTGCCATATTTGATCTCCCTGACCTCTTGCAGTAGAGCGGTGCTCTCTGTCCCTCAAGTATGGCTACTATGTATAGACCATGATAATATGCTACCTGTGCCACCTCCCTCCAGACCTCCATGACATCAGCCCATGCTGCTCTCTCATGCTGATCTATCTCAGCCCGTGCATCTAAAAATTGTTGATCACAAATGGCAATAGTAGTCCTCATCTTCTGTACCTCAGCCTCTAAGGACTAAACCCTGGCACGGAGATCCTCTCCTCCCCTATTCACAGGCTACTCTTGCCCTGCATCCACCCATCAGTGAATTGGTCTCACCTCTTTCTCCTCTCCCTCCTCATCCCCTGATACCTATCTACATGACTGTCTCCAGCCACCTGATCAGGATCCCTATCCTCTCTCTGCCCTCCCTCCACCTCCGTCTCCCACATCATCCCCATCCCCACCTTCTACCTATAGCTGTGCATTTGGGACTGTGAACCTAGGAAACAGATGTCTCTAGCGCTCTGCTATATATGTAGCATCTACACTTGCATTTTCCATATTGGGGAGGTAATCCCATGGCTTCTGCCGCAACCCTGCCGTCTCTTGTGCTGCCTGCTGGTAGGATCCATTTTCAGGATCAAAATCAAAATTCAAGTTCATCTTGATGGTCAAAATCACATTTTAAGATTTCTCCTTCTTCTGTGCAGCTAAATGACCATTTTGAGGCCCGATTCTTTGATCTTCTCTGGGGCATCTTCATTTCTTCATCTCCATCTCTCTCACTATTCTAGTCTTTCACTCATTTCCTTCACTTCATCTCTCTGAGGTTTGATTGGGGCATATCTTCACTGCTTGATGGTTAGTCTATCATCTTTCATCTTCAATTATGACTTCTAGTGATTTGATCATGTTACTCTCACTTCTGCATTCCCTCTACCTGATTTTGATTTTGATCTCGAGGGGGCAGACACATCATATTCTATTAGCTATTCTCTAGAGCATATGCTTGACCATTCTATTTGCTCTGATTTATCTATCGATCTATTGTTCTTGACATGTTAGTTCTCATCTCAAGTTCTGATACTATCCATCTCTCTCCTAAGTGTTCAGTAATGTCACTACTAGGATGACCATGCAGGATTTTCTATCTCTCTGCACTTCATTCTTTGGAGTCGGATCTCTATATATTGCCTTCTTGGCTAATCTATTCTTTAACGTAATGTGTTCCCAGATTGATCACACATTAGTCAAAGATGAGAAAATGTAATCATCCAAAAATGGTCACCTAGACTATTAGCCCCTTTCTAGCATTATTTGCTAAATTCATCAATTGCTTATTCTTGATCAAATCCTAATTCTATCATTTATTTGATTATATTCTATGGATTAACCATCTTATCCTAAGTCTTTATTTGATTAAAAGGAATTCCCTCTCCTTTTATTAAATAAAAAGCCCCCACTTACCTCTTATCCTAAGTTGCACAAGTAAAGCATTATTCATATTTAATAAATAAGAAGAAAAGGCCTTTTTGTCTCACATGGGGCACAAAAGTCAACACTTCACTCTCATTGGAGGAGACTTGTGCACAAGGATTTCTCCCTCTTTCAAGCTCCACCCTTGATTAAATCTTTTTCCTCTTAATCTCTATGGTCCATTCATCCTTAAAAGGAGAGCTCTCTTCTCATTCTAGGATCCCCACTCTTGATGCTAATCTTATGCTGCAGGCTTTCTTGGTGACATTGGAGCTTTGGAGATCTTGTTGCATTTTAGTCTTCATACTTGCATCATAGCTTAATTTTCATGGCATTTATAGCTTTTTTTCCTTTCATGTTCTAGCTTAATCCACATAGTTTAATTAGCAAAGGCTTGTAACACTCTCATTTTCATAGCTTAGTTGCATTCTTGCATCTTCATTTTAGCATATTTTGCATTGCATCTTTCATTGTGATTCTTGAAGATTTTGGAATTCTTTCCCTTGTCTCTTTGAATCTCCTAATGCCTAGTTTACTAGCAAGGTTGCATGCTTAATAGCTCTAGCTAAGAGCCCTCTAAATATCCTTGCACTCCATGCCTAGGGAGCTCTAAGTCACTTTCTCAAGGCTTCCGATTCATGGATGCTCTTGGAATCAAAGGCTTAGAGAAGTGCACATTTTGATTGTACACCAATGACACAACCAAAGGAACACATATGGTGAGTAAAATCTTGGGGTGATCCAGGTAGTCCACTAGGATCAATCCTTGCACCAAGATGTTGAGCGGAAAAATTAGGTAGCTTCTATCAAAGGTTCATAATAAGGGCTTCTATTTGCAATACCCCTCTTGCTCACAGAAGGGACTCCTTACCTTTTGGCAAGTAATGGACCTCGCTGCCACAAGAGTACCTTAAGCATTCTTTCTTAGCATTTTTCTTATGGTCACAATCCCACAAGTACTCACACCAAGTGAAGACAAGTACTACATCTACCAAGGTTTTGTGTCCTTGGTAGCCTTGATTTTATAGTGGGTTGGAATAGTCAGGTATTAGCTTGTCCCCACTTGGGTCATTCCTCTTGATTGCTCAAGAGCAGACCCACTAAAGGATTCTAAACTAAATAAGAAGTGGATCAACCTTTGAGGTTCAAGATTTTTGGTTCACCTCAAGGGTGAAGAGCATACTCTCCTATCTCAAAAGCCTTTTCCAAACACACCAAGCAATTTTCAATTAGCCCTCTTGCTTTCAAAATCTAGAGATGGGTCAGGATTTCTAGTTCACCACAAGGGTGAAGAGCATAGTTTCCTACCACCAAAAGACTCTAATGACAAGATATTAAGTGCCCAGAAAAAAATGAACTAGTATAATGCCACACCTAAAATGAAAGAAATGAACAAGCACTTGATTGTTTTTATGCTTTGGGCAGGCCTACAAAAAAGATTAGTAGCCCTTGTGCATTTGAAGCTTTAACATGCATTTTTTTAGTAATTTGTGCAAGCAATTAGGGCACACCTACAAACACAACTTGTTAGGCCTACAATCTGTAAATGAATCTCTATCCTAACATAGAAAATCAAAACTAGCAAGCAAGCAAACCCAAATCTTGCAAAGAATGAACCAAAATCAATCACTGCCAGGCTTGGGCGATAGTTTTGTCAGTAGAAGTTTCACACAATAATTTTCAGTATAGTAGTGTGATATTTCTTTTTTGAATGATACTTCACCTTACTTCCAGGCAACAAAGTGTAATATAGTAGTGTGACAGAACTCTGTATGGTCGTACGATACTCTGACTGGCAAAGTATTGCACTGGTATGTAAAGAACTATCATACGATACTGGAAGACTATCAAATGATACTCTATCAAAAAGTATGGAAAAATAGCTGAAAAAGTAAGAAAAAATGATGAAAAAATAGTGGAAATGCATGAAAAGAGAGGCAAAACAGAGCTGCTCTCCCCACGGTAGGCACCAAAAATGTACACTCAAAATGTGCACTTCTCTAAGCTTTTGATTCCAAGGACATCCATGAATCAAAAGGCTTGAGAAATCAACTTAGAGCTCCCTAGGCATGGAGTGCAAGGGTGTTTTAGAAGGCTCTCAACTAGAGCTATTAAGCATGCAACTTTGCTAGTAAACCATGCAATGGGAGATTCAAAGAGATAAGGGAAAGAATGCCAATATCTTCAAGAATCACAATGGAAATGCAATGCAACTATGCCAAAATGAGAATGCAAGAATGCAACTAAGCTATAGAAATGAGAGTGTTACAAGCCTTTGCTAATTAAACTATGTGAGTTAACCTAGAACATGAAAGGAAACTAAGCTAAAATGCCATGGAAACTAAGCTATAATGCAAGAATGAAGACTAAAATGCAACAAGATCTCCAAAGCTCCAATGTCACCAAGAAAACTTGCAGCAAAACATTAGCATCAAGAGTGGGGATCCTTTGAATGAGAAAAGAGCTCTCCTTTTAAAGATGAATGGACCATAGAGAATAAGAGGCAAAAGATTTAATCAAGGGTGGAGCTTGAAAGTGGAAGCAATCCTTGTGCACAAGTCTCCTCCAATGATAGTGAAGTGTTGACTTTTGTGCCCCATGTGAGACAAAAAGGCCTTTTCTTCTTGTTTATAAAATATGAATAATACTTTACTTGTGCAACTTAGGATAAAAGATAAGTGGGAATTTTTATTTAATAAAAAGGTAGGGAATTCTTTTTAATCAAATAAAGACTTAGGATAAGATGGTTAATTCATAGAATATAATCGAATAAATGATAGAATTAGGATTTGATCAAGAATAAGTAATTGATGAATTTAGCAAAGGGGCTAATAGTCTAGATGACCATTTTTAGATGATTACAGGTACATCCAAAAAATTCCACATCATCATGTGCTACATCTCTTGCTACATAAATTAAACCCATTACGAAATGCAACCAAGAAAGAATACTTCAAGGGAAATAAACACATAAAAATGAGAGAGAAAACAAGGGATCTACATACTAGTAGGTGGTGCAGTAGCATCTTTGGACATGTTACGTGTTGCCGACATTGCATTCAGCAATAGATCTAGGGTTCTCCTTGTCTAAGGTGGCGTTACCATAGGGTTATCCTTGTTAGAGAATAATAAAAGAATGGACTAGCATGTACAAGATTGTTATAGAGTAAAAAATATATATTTGAATATGCGATCTACCTGAACCACCTGCAGTACCCTCATCATGGCCACGAGGATCAAAATTATGCAAAACTGGCTGTAAAAACAACACATCTACTTTTTAGTTAATGACTGTAAAAGAGAATATTATAAAAACTATTATTGAAATTTTTTTATAATTAAAAATTACATTAATACTCACTTTGAAATTTTCAACTCGATGCATCAATTCAGTCGTCCTCTTTTGTGACTCAAGAGTCAAAGGGTATATAGTTGGCAATTGAAATATTTCATTTCCAATTCTTTGGAGGAACTTTTTATTTACACCAATCGGGTCATTGGAAGTTTCAAAATCAACAAAATCTAGGTCCTCGTCAAAGGAGCCCTCTTGAGGGACTACAAGTTCCTTTCCCTTTCCCTTTCTTTGATCACCACCTGTCTGTGAAAACAATATTACTAGCACTATTAAAATTATTCCAAACTAGTGATGAAAAGAACATAATAAAAAACACTATTTAACATTTTTCTTCTATCTAATTTGTACAATAACAATAAGGTTTACCTATTGGGAAGAAGAAGAGCCTCGAGGATCATCATTGTCCTTTCTATGTGGTTTCTCCATATTGTGGCCCTATGTTATTATTTAAAGTTAACCAATAATTAATAAAATGGTTTAATAAAATAGTTTAATTAATTATACAAAAGATTGAGTATTGGACTAGGGACGTGAAAGGCCCATAGCTACAAGATGCAATAAAAACTAAGAAACGCTTTCCAAATTTTCTACTAGAATGACAAGCAACCTTCTTGAACCCCAAGCTAGAAATATTTTGAAAATAGCCAAATAATTTTAATCATTCCCCGAATAAAGGATACAATTGATTTTGTGTCATAAATAGCTTAAAATGTTAAACCTTTTCCATATTATTATTTAAAAATTAGAAACATGATTAATAAATTTCAAACTTGCACCCATTAGAAATCACTCTCAAATATAATTTAGTACTTTTAGTTAAAAAAACAATTTTATTCCTTTATATACAACCAAATGGCATGGACCTCGAAATAATGTTTAGCTAAATCATCACAAAAATGATACCTTAATTATATTCACCATTTCAATTAAATTCATACTAAAATAAGATTTGACTATTACATTTAGTAAACCATCTCTTCTTGATTCCCAAACTCCAAATTTTATTCTGAGAATGAATGTATTTAACAACATCAAGATAATTGTTCAAAACATAGTATACACTAACTATTCATTTTATTTCCAAAGAATTTCAAGGTAAGACATTCATTTGTGGGATTCTAGTTGCAATCATCTTATACTATTTTTTTGATAGAGAATCAGATTTAGACAATATATCTTATTAATTTGTAAAAAAAATGCAATATTTTTTTGTGTGAGAACTAGTAGGAAAGACCCAGGTAAAACAAACGTCTAGTCTTGCACATAAAAATTTATATATATTGAAATAATTTACAATATGAATAACACAAATTGGAGATTCAGGATCCATTTCATGATTTCATACAAATTCAATCCAGTAAACATTTTTAAAAGTTCCTAACATCAGCTCCTATAATCCATTAATACATACTATTGCCCATATAATTTCATTAGATATAATAATAGGAAACCTCTGGTATAATAATGGGGTGTTGTTTGTATCTATGTGATTCAAATTGTAATTGATAGGAAACTCTTTCCCTACACGTATTGATTTTATTGCACAAACAAATACACGATTTCCTTCGCGCGCCTCAAATATGAAATTGGTTTTCTTAATAGTTGACATAGGCCATGTACTATTTATAAAACCTACAATATTCCCTGATGCTTGTGGCCTTCTTTAAATTTATATAGCCACTATTTTACTTTGTTCATTATCTTTCTATTGTTTATAATTTGTCGAGAGTGAATCCCTACACATACTTTTTTTATATCAAACAATCCGCATCCAACTTTTGTAATTGTAATAAGGTCCAACATACTCCATCAATTTGACAACTTTTTTGTAAGAGACATTTATGCCATCCATAAAAAATAGGCCCAAACCATGTAATGATGATGGTGTTATGTGACATATCTTAATTTTAACACTAAAATCATTGTTTATTGGAGAAAGTTCCTTGGGGACCTATTATTTCTGTAGATGTTGGTACTTAATGGGAACCTCAATGTCACCTTTTCTCTCATCATCGTAAGAACATGATTCCCATCAAGCAAGGAAAATTTTCATGCATTTATTTAATTTCATTATAGTCTTTTGACCTCTAGTTGATCTCCCTAATTCAGACATACTACATGTCTAACTTTCTTCTTCCATTCCTATATTTCCCTCTCTCAAGGAAGACACATCTGAAAAATATATATTTCTTGCTACCTGCACTCCATCAAATGAGAGAGATATTTTGCAAATGATAAAAGACATTAATCTCTATAGGGTGTATTGACTTATACCTATCAATCTATGAGACTGTGTGGGATGCTTGTGAAAGGGGTTCAGGTTCCTGTATATGTAATTCAATTATCTTATGTTAGTGAAAAAATTTATGATACATATACTCAAAATTATATGGTAGGTACATTAAAAACCATAAGCATCACATATTAATTAAAAACATTATAAGGTACATCATGAATTAATTATATTAATAATTGATTGCATAACTATACATTTCTATCAAGAAATCAATATTAAATAGATTAAGAATTGATCTCATAACTGTACATTTCTATCAAAAAATAAATATTAAATAGATTAAGCATTGATCACATAACTATACATTTCATTCATGTCATTGATCTTCTTCTTCATCCAACTCATCATCATGATCATCATCATCATCGGCGTCATCACTACCACCATCATCATCATCATCTTTGTCGTTTTCATCATCAACATCATCATCATCAACAACAACAATATCAACATAATCATTATGATCAGTAGCATCATCATTTTTATCTTCTTCTTCTTCAACAACAAAATTTGTGTTAGGAACATCATCAACTAACTATCGATTGTGATCATCATCTACATCATCTTCTACTTCTTTAGTATATTCTTCTTCCATCATACCTTATCAGCCTTCCTTTTGGATCATGTCTAACAATAAATCACCAACCTAGTTTATGTGGAACCTCTAAATAAAATACCTTCTCACAATAGATTGGAAGATCATAGGGCTCATCCCCAACTGGCTCAAATCACCTTGTATTAATCATTGGAGATCCATTGTCATGTTCAATAACAGTTTTATCAGGATCATTTTGATTAAGTCCTAGCCTATACCATCTAATGATGAAGATAACTTATTTGAAGGAATTAAAGTCACACTCAAGTATATCATCCAAAATGCCACAGTATCGATTTTGAGACTCTTGAGGATGTAAGTCATTTCTAGATGAAATATTAGTCACCTAAAATATTGCACTTATCCTAGAATCACAAGTTTTCTTCATGTCATCCAACTTTTTGATGTGAAATTTATGACCATTACAGAACATAGCCTTGTGGTGTTTGACCTAAAATAATATGTCAAACATGTAAAAATTATTGCATCATGAGTTGATAAACATACGGGTGATTAAAAAATTTATACATACCTAAAAGTCTCTTAAGCTATATGCTAAATCTATTTCCCTTTATGTAACATCGGAATATCCATTACGATGAGCTTCTTTAACCAATGAAGACACACCTTTTGATGTTAATGTGTGACCAAAATGATGACATCATTCAATCCATACTATCATCCAATCTTGATTATTTGTAATATACAAATGTATTGCATCCCACTCTCGAGCAACTGTACAAAAAATAAATAGATGACTTACAACTGATTCATTTTGAAGATTAAAAACTAATTAACTATAATAACATCTTACAATTTATTACCTCTCACTTTCCTCAATCTACCTTTCCCCACTAAGTACTCCCCTTCGAATTTTTTAATGGAGTCGGGATCCAAATATGATCTATATGGATTTTTGTTGCAAGCTTAGGAAGATATTCAGTAACATACACCATAGTCTAGTATACCATATATCCCTCCACCATAGAACCCTCAGGATGTACTCTTTGTCAAACCAAAGCCTTAAAAAATTTCAAGTGCCTCTCAACCATCCACATTGATTGAGTGTGTACAAGTTCACACAATTCAATATCCTCAACTTGGTGTATGAGGTAGTGTTCTTGTGCATTGAAAAAACTTGAAGGTAGACACTTCTTTATTTCACACATTAGATGAGGAATTATTCTCTTCCAATATTTTATATCTTCTTTATGGATTTCTTTATATGAAAACCACCTACAAGACATTCAAGACACAAAAATATATAAATACAAGAATTTACAATATATTACATAACAAGAAAAATAAATCATGAATATAATGAATATATACAACAAATTGAATAGATATCACTTCTTACCTCATGTATTTTCCAAGATCATATGTCACTTGTTTGATGTTATTGTCTAATTTCTCTGGGAGAGATAGGAGTATCATGTACTGCAATAATTATAAACTTGTCATGTCATTCTTTTCTCACATAATATAATGAAAAGTACATGCAGTTTACAAATATATTATAAATACATAAGAATGTGACTTACCTTGATGAAGGTATGCCAATCATGCATTTTCAACCCTGGCCCAAATTCACTTTTCTTTGATATGATATTGCTTATGTTTGCAACAAATCCTATGGAAAATCAAATTTTTTTGTATAACTTATTTTATGGCATCACTTTGTTGCTTCATTAATAACCAAGAAAGGGCACTTATATTAATTTGGTCTCCATTGCTATTTGATTCAATGAAATTTTTCATTGCATATGAATGTCACTACAAATTTTGACAATTTTATCTTTGTCATGCCCTCCACCCAATATTTTCCACAATGTCCCCATTATATTTTTGCCAATATGCATAGTATCAAATAAATGCATAATTTGTAGCTGCTCGTAGTAGGGAAACCTACTAAATTGTCTAGGATAACTTTTTAGTCCCTTTGGAAGGTGGCTAGTAATGCCTTGACGATCTTCACGATCATCAATTACATAATCAGAAAATAAAACACAATAGAAATATATAAATTCCAAACATAAACCATGAGGTATAATGATATTACCTTGATGATTAATTCTATGATATTCCAACTTCCATAGGCGATTTGTCATTCTTTGTGGCTTTGATGTAGTCTCTCTTTCCCATTGAAAATATTTTTTTTCGGTAGTTCCGTACTTATGATTTCTTTGGAGGAAGTGCCTATACTCATCAAACACCAGCTTTCGTAAACTTTTTAAATGATGATATTTCATCTTTGGACCACAAACTAGACATGAAATTTTTCCTTTTGTTTGAAGAGCTACAAGATAATGATACAATTAGATTAAATATGTTAATTTTTATAATTAGAATTATCATGTGCAACTTGTATGTGAAAATTGTACCTAACTGTGGACACAACACATCAGTAAAACATTAAAGGTTAGCAAATCAAAGAAAACTGTAAATAAATGAAACTAAGCTAACCAGATGATTTACTACCTTCTAGTAGGTGCGAGTATGGTATTCTCATATTAGACCAAGATCAGTGACAATGCAACACCTAAACGAAGGATTTAATTGATTAAAAGCAATGAGGTATGAATACAAATTAATCTTTTCTTTTTTTTTTGATTTCGAATGCAATAAGATGAAAAAATTGATATGAAACTAATCTAGAATGAATTGAAATGATAAGCAAATTAATCTAACAATGATATGCTATGAATGAATGCTATGAACCCTCAAAAACAATAACAAAGTTCTCATAATCACCTTGTGTGCAAGAGCTCGATTCTTCAAATGTCAATTTGCCAGAGTAAATATGCAAATTTGAGGGATATATTATGAAGAGCTGAGCCTTGTTTTTATAGAAATCCAGGGCTTGAGGATGCATTGAAAAAAACCATAAATCACTCTTGATAAACTCAGGTTGATTTTTCAGTTAACAAGAAATTAAGAATAAATAAACTCATAAAATCATGCAAAAGTAATTTTTATCTCAAAATAGAGTTTAGTTCTCTTTTTCAACTCATCATCAAATGTTGAGTTTAGAAAGTTAACAAATTGAAATTGAAAATTGATTTAAAGTTAATTGCTTTTCTGATTGTCCATGATCTAATATGAATTAATTTAATAAATAAAGTGATTTATTTTCCACTTAACTGATTTTGAATTAAAACAATTGATTTATGGGTTAATCAATTATTAAATCAAACTTTATTCCAATTAAATCATTAAATTTGACAACTTTGATTTTAAATCAATTAAATAAATATTCAATTGATTGTTTGTAGGAATTTTGATTTATTGTCAACATAAAAACAATATTAATTAGGAATAAATGCAATTAAATCTAATTAAATAATTAAGTGGCAGAATTAAATTAATTAATTAAATATTCATCATATTCAATTAATCAACTTTAGGATAAATAATGACATTTATCGCCAAATAATATTCAATTAAAGATAATTATGATAAATTAGGAATATTCAAGGAATATTCCTCGATGCAAAATTAAGATAATCAATTAAGTTTTTGATAAACTAAAGTGCAGATGTGCCTTAGGTTAGGACTTTGATGTTGATTTTGATCAAATTATTGATGTAAGAGGTTAATGAACCTATAGCCCATTTTTGGGGCATTAAATTTTTCCCCTCTTTGAATCACTGTGCGAAGCGCAGTGGTTCAAAGATTAATCTATTTTTTATGATGAAATTGATTTGAGAGATTAACTGACTCTGAGACAAAAACCGATTGAAAGATTTGAAGATGTTGGTTCAGGTCCTGATTGACCAAAGAATCGAGATGATGTCAACTATATCAAAAATGAACCGGTGATTATGAAGAAGTGTCAAAACACCTGATTCTGAACCTATGATTATGAAGAAGTGGTTGTCCTAACTCCAAACCTGATTACCCAAAGGAGTCATGCATATGCCAAATCTGAACCCTTTAGTTACGAAGAACCAAGGAAATAACACAACTGAATTGATGGTTACGAAAATCTAATACAAAATACAAGATTGATTAGGATACCGGATTGATATGGATCTTGATGAATCTGGTATGCCCCAAGCGATGAGGACTTTTGATGAATCAGCAACTAGACATCATTTTTGTATTGATTACTGAGGAAAGATTTGATTTATAGATTTGATTGATGTACAATATCATGCCCCCTTTGGGATGAAAATCCAAATCTGGCAAGAAAAACCAGTGTTAAATGGTTTAAAAGTATGTTAATTGATTTGAGAAGTGGTTGTGCACATCTCGAGACATGTTCTACATCATTTTAAGGTCTTGAGGACCAAGTTTGACTAGGTTTGGCCATGAGTTGACCATGGTTGACCATGGTTGACCAAGTTGAAATTTTGATAGTTTGATGTAAGATAATTAGTTAAGTTAATCTCTAGATTTCTTTGATGATTGAAGGTCATTTGTGCAAGCAGACAATTGTCTTGGGTACGAAAATTTTAAATCACAATTTTGACAAAGTAAACGATCTCATATTTCGATTTTAATCCCGAAAATAGATTCTACTTGCTGTTTCGTTGGAGGGACCTTCATACAATACTCAATCCTTGTGTCATGTTTAGTGTAGTTTTGGAGAATCATTAAACATCAAGCTGATTTGGAAATCATGAGATAAATGCAATCATGCAAAGTACAAAGTGAAATGCAAAATAAAATGCAGACCTAGGACCTAGGACTTAGTCATTGATCAAAAGTTAGGAAACCATAAACATAGGAATATTGATTGTTATGCTCAAAAGTTGATACAACACCCACTGGCTAGACAACCATGGACATATGAATATGGACTTTTTGTTAGAATGTCAGATTAGATATAAGCACCAAGGCATAAACGCCAGGATGACCTGAATATCATGTCCATTTTGATATAGAAATTTGTATAAGCATCACAACATAAATGTCGTGATGAGCTGAATATGCCTTGCAAAACAAACACGCCAAATAGTTTGCAGAATTCATTCTTGTCTCCAATGTGAATTACCCGCAATGGCCCTTTATCGTTCACATCCTTGGATAATAGATGTTCACAGTAGGATTGAGAAATCATTCAAAAAGATGTAAGCTAGATCAAACTTCCTTGAATTTTTTGGGTATCAATGATCGAGGTACTCATGGCCATCCAACACGTGATGGATGCTCTTACAGACGGACACCATTTCAATCCAAAATTTCCAAATTTATTAGATTTTAGCTCAAAGAAAAAAAAGAAGAAAAGATTATGACCCCAGTCATCACTCTCTAAAGCTTGTAAAGGACATCATCGAAGAGCTCGAAAGGACACAATATTCAAAAATCTCAATGTGAATCAGTAAGCATACAAAGAAGATTAAAGCACACAACAAATATTGTTTTCGTTCGTGTTGATATTTGTTTGTGTTGTTGTAGATGCAAAATCCTTTCTGGAAATGAGATTGACTGACTAACTTGGATGTAACTTCAAAGGACCCTGACTGGATATGACACGTCTGAGATACTGAGGATTGTAGGATATGACTTTGATTGCCCCCAAGTTTGAACATTGATAGGAGACAGACACTTTTGCCAATTGGTGTACAAACCAACTTTATTGAAACAAGGATATATACAGACTAAAGTAGACGAAAAGCTGGGAAAGACCAAGATTGTGCTGATAGATGGAGCATTTTGAACAAGTGGCACCCATTTGCTGGGTTTTCACCATCTTGGTAGAGATTCTATTTTTGCTACCAAGGCACTTTTTCTTTTTCTCATTTTTTTGTATTTTTCATTTTTTTCAATTTTTTTATACTTTTGATATTTTTTGATTTTTTTGTGATACATCAAGGTGCCTAATGCTAGGTTTTCACCAAAATGATCATTTTTTTTAGATTTTTTCAAAATTTTATGATTTTTTTAAGGATATTTTTTAATACTGAATGCCTTAGGCATATAATTTCTTCAAATGGAGAACATTGAGTGGTTCTCGGAGCTGTTCTCCCTCAGTCGTTGAGATTTGATAGGCTCCAGAGCCAAAAGTAGTAGTGATTACAAAAGGACCCAACCAATTGGGTTCAAACTTCCCTTTGCACTCTCGATGTGATTGATTCTTAAGATTTTCTCTCAAGACTAGATCGCCAACTTGAAATTCTCTATGTCTGACTTTCTTGTTGTAGCCTTTAGACATTCTTTTCTGATATACTCTAAGATGATCATATGCTGCTTGTCTGCACTCATCTAGTAGTTCAATTTCTCGCAACCTAGACACTCTGTAGTCATCATCAGTTACTAGACCATGCATTCTAATTCTTAGTGATGGGATTTCAACCTCAATAGGTAGTACCGCTTCAGACCCATAAATTAAAGTGAATGGTGTAGCCCTAGTGGGTGTTCCGATACTTGTTCTATAGGCCCAGAGAGCTAGATTGATCATGAGATGCTAGTCTCTTCCTATTTTATTAACTGTACAATGTAGAATTTTCAACAGATTCTTGTTGGATGCCTCTGCTTGTCCATTCCCTTGATGATAGTAGATAGATGACCAATGTTGTGCTATCTTGAATTTAGCACATAAACCATCTAAGTCTTTATTCTTCAATTGTCCACCATTATCTATGACTATTGAATGTGGGATTCCATACCGACATATGGTGTAGTTTAGAATGAACATCGAAATTTGCTTGGTGGTTGCTTGAGTCAAAGGGACTACTTCTACCCATTTTGTGAAATAGTCCATAGCTATAATAATATGGGTATGTCCATTAGAAGAATGAGGATGTATGGCTCCTATAAGATCAAATTCCCATTGTTGAAAAGGTCATTATGTAGTAAAGGGGATAAGATCTCTCCTTGGTGTATAAATCAAGTTCCCATGGACTTGACACTTTTGACAATTCTTTGCATACTTGATAGTCTCTTTTTCTATTTTAGGCCAATAGTACCTAGCCCTAATATGTTTTTGAGCTAGTGTTAAACCATTGGAATGTGATCCACATACACCGTCATGGACTTCCTCTAATGTATGTTGAGACTCGTCATGTTCTAAACACCTAAGGAGAGTACCATCTAGACTCTATTTGTATAGATCATTGCTAATGATAATATATCAAGATGCCTTTCAAATAAGGTTTCATTTCTCATACCGGTTAAAGGATTCAGGAATGATTTGGTCTTGAAGGTAGGAAAATAGGTGTTTGTATCTGGAAGAATCATGACCTACAACAATGCAAATCATTCAAGTTTCTCAACAATCATAGGCTGGGAATGACAGTGTGTCACTAGGAACTCGTAACGTAGCTCATGTTCAGGCTGTTGTAGTAAAGATGATAGTGTTGCCATAGCATTAGCAACCTTGTTCTCCAATCTAGGAATTTTCTCAAAGGTGATAGAAATGAAATATTTCTTTAGATCATCTACCAGGCATTTTTATGGAACTAACTTTTCATCCTTCATTTGGTATACATCATTTACTTGATGGACGACAAGTTGCGAGTCTCCATGAATGTGCAACTTTGTCACTCACCACTCAATTTCTATCTTCATACCTTTAAGGAGAGCTTCATATTTAGAAATATTGTTTGTGCAAGGAAATTTTATTCTAAATGCTTTAGGTATTGAGTATCCTTGAGGTGTGATGAATAATATGCCTACTCCAGATCTATTCTATGTGTAAGATCCATCAAAGAAAAGACACCAAGTCCTAGAAGAGATGTGCATGATGGATGAATTAGGAAATTCCATCTGTAATGGTGTATCAGCAAACATTGGTGCTTCAACCAGTTGATTTTCAATGACTTGGCCTTTGATAGCTTTTCTTTCAACATATCTTATGTCAAATTCACTTAATAGCATCACCCATTCAACTAATCTACCTATGAGGGCAGCTTTGCTCAATAAGTATTTCAATGGATCTATCTTAGCTACCAATTGTGTGGTATGAGCCAACATGTAATGTCTCAAGTTCTGTGATACAAAGATCATAGCTAGACAAGATTTCTCAATCATTGAATAGTTCTTCTTGTATGCTACCAATGGTCTACTGATGCATTATATAGCTCTCTCCTTCTTGTTATCATCATGTTATCCTAGTAATGCCCCCAGTGATGTATCTGTAGTGGAGACATATAGAATCAATGGTTTTCCTTGAATAGGAGGCATCAAAATAGGGGGATTTGATAGATATTGCTTGATGTGGTTAAAGTTATTTTCACAATCCTCGTTCCATGCAAAATTCACACCTTTATGTAATGTTTTTGTGAAAGGATGTGATATGTCTGCTAGTTGAGCTATGAAGCATCTGATAGATTGTACTCTTCCTTGTAAGGTTTGCATCTGACTGATATTTTTGGGAGGTTGCATCTCCATGATAGCTTTGACCTTAGTTGTATTAACTTCAATACCCTTCTTTGAAACAATATAGCCCAAGAGCTTTCCAGAAGTGACACCAAAATCACACTTTTTAGGGTTCAATCTGAGACTAAACTTCTCCATTCTATCTAGTATTTTTCTCAAGTCATTCAGATGTTTAGATCTTATCATTGATTTAGCCAAGGTGTCATCAACATAATCCTCCATAGTTCAATGCATCATATCATGGAAAATAAATGTCATGGAAAATAGATGTCATGGCTAGTTGATATGTAGCACCTACATTTTTGAGACCAAATGGCATGACATTCCAATAGAAAGTACCCCATGCACATGTGAAAGCAATTTTCTCTTGATCTTCTAGAGCAATTTTGATTTGGTTATATCCAGAGAAACCATCCATTAAAGAATACATTTCAAAACCCGTAGTCATGTCCACTATCATATTGATGTTTGGTAGTGGAAAATCATCCTTAGGGCATGCTTTGTTCACATCTCTGAAATCTATGCACACTCTAATAGATTTATCTAGTTTGGAAACATGCACAATGTTTGATATCCATTCAGCTTAGTCGATAACTCAGATGAATCTAGCTTTTAGTAATTTTTCAAGTTCAGCTTTGACAAGAAGTGCTACATGTGGATGCATCTTGCGCAATTTTTGTTTGATAGGTTTCACTCCTGGAGCTATAGAGAGATGGTGCATTATAAGATCAGGATCTAATCCTGGCATATCTAAATACTTCCATGTGAAGTTGATTTTTTTTTTCTGTTAGGAAGGTGGTGAATGCTTGTTTCTCTTCTGTTGATAGAGATTGTGCTACATGAATTAGTTGTGGTTCCTCTGTTGTACCCAAGTTGATAGATTGAGTGGGCTCAATCAGTACTAGAGATTTGTCTTGTAAATGACTCAGAAGGACATCAACTATCTCATCCTTAGGCACCTCAGAGAGGTTTTCACATTTAGATACATCTTTTATTTTTACTATTTTAGGTTCTGAGACTACCACAAAGTGGTTTTCACCCTCAGAACTCTTTTTCTTTTTACTCTTATTCTTTTGACTGAGATATTTGATATCTGACTCCATCATGATAATGCTTGATTCATTGATGGAAGTCATCATAGGTTCAATGACATTGAGATAGCATGCAAGGGCATAGTCTAATTTGAAGGTATAGATGTATTGGTTTGGATTTTCAAACATTTGGTCGATTAGCTTTGGATGTTGGATAGTAAGCTCTGGAAGGGATTGGCTAATCATATTAACACACATGGTATTGGCATCATTGGTAATGATTTAACTCATGAAATCAAAGGTGATACTACTACTTGAGATGTTCAATTCATTAAGAGGTACA
Source organism: Chamaecyparis obtusa (assembly GCA_027943335.1). Taxonomy (NCBI): domain Eukaryota; kingdom Viridiplantae; phylum Streptophyta; class Pinopsida; order Cupressales; family Cupressaceae; genus Chamaecyparis; species Chamaecyparis obtusa. The sequence goes on from BSBK01005969.1 coordinate 216,134, forward strand.
ACGTCATTATTGGATTCTGCTTCAGGAGTAGGTGGATCAAAATCATTAAGTTTGCTACTTTTCTCTAGACTTACATTAGGTGTAGGTGCATATTAGTGAATGACATCTACATTTTTTTCTGTGATGAGTTCATCTTCTTTTGGAATGACTCCCCATTCATAATCATTGGATTCATCTTCTGATTCTAGACCTCTAGGAAATCTAAGAACATGTGTGAAATCTGGACGGATTCCCCAAGCTGGGTATCCTTCATATGCTAATTTGAATTCATACTCATAAGATTCTATCTCAGAATCATTGGTGTGTTCCTCTTGGTTAGATTCAAGATCAGTCGGTTCTTGTGTGGCGACTGTCATTTGTGCAGTAGTAGGTTCTTGTGTTTCTACTACATTGATCCTTTTTATTGGCTCATCTTCATCTTTGAGCATGTCTAGGATGTCTTTAGAAACACATTCATAGGGAGAAACATCTGTAGTATCAGAATCATCACTATCACCCTATTTTTTTCCCTCTACTTCATTGTTGTGCTCTTCTGGCTCTATCTATTCTATTACATGAGAAGAGTTACCCTTGAGATAGAAGGGTTTATTTGTATAGCCTAGGCATGTGGTTTCTTTGTTAGGTCGACCCATATGTGCAATGGGTTCTATGAGACCTTTTCTTCTCACCCCTAGGGGTCCTTTGCCAGGATATCCCATTTTAGCTATCAGTTTATCCCCTAGCCTATATGACTTAGAAGGAATTTTTGGTGTTTTAGAGTCACATGCTTGAACAGTTTGGGATTGAGACTCATCTTTGTATAGCCATGCGATTACAGCTTCATCCTCTTCAAATTATTGTTTGGACACTTGTTCTACAACAAAATTTCCTTTATAGGTAGTAAGCGGTTCCTTAGATTCTTGTTTTGGCTATTTTAAAGATTGTCCATAAGATTTAGGCAAGATAGGGAGAAATGTCAAAGATAGGATTGGTTCCATAGTATATTCTCCCATGCCTTTGTCTACGATTTTGATTTCCTTTAAAATTTCTTCCATCTTGGATGTAGATGCCTTCTCTATTTTCTTCGTGGAAGATTCTCTATTATTTGGAACAAGTTTGTCAACACTCTCTTTCAATGCATTGCAAGTTGTAGATATGTCAGTTGGAATGGTCACCTCTACTCCTTCATAAGGAAATTTCAAACAATGATGGTATGTGGAAAGAATAGCTCGCATTTCATGTATCAAGGGTCTCCCTCGGAGAATGTTGTAAGCCAAAGTTAGATCAAGAACTTGACATGTGATGTCTCTGATAACTGGCACTATTCTGATTGGTAGTATAATTGTTCCTTTGGAAGATCTTTCTTGCTCATCATATGCCTTGATATTTATCTTATTTTTAGGATCAATGGAAGCTTCTAATAATCCCAATTGAGTGATCAAGTTGTAAGAACAGATGTTTAGACCAATGCCTCCATCTATAAACACACGTTTGACCCAACGATTTTGGATCAAGACTTCAATGTGAAAGGGCTGGTTATCCAGATGACTCAAGGAATTGTCATCTTCCTCTGAAAAGGAGATATACTAAGGTGATGTTAGATGACCAACCATAGTCTAAAATCTATCTAGATCAAGATTGTCAGGAACATTGGAACCAAGCAGATGTTTATCTAGAATAGCTCGATGAGCAGGAGATATCCGAAGCAACTCAAACATTGATATTTTTGTATTGGTATGCTGGAGTTGTTGGACAATACTGTATGATGTTGGTCTCATGTCTTTAGAATTTTATGATTTAGAGGCAGCCCTCTATTTAGAAGCATATGAAAGATTGAAAGGCATCTTAGGAACATTTGATGAATCTAAGATTTGTCCTTTTTTATGACAACATTATTTCCAAAATAAGCATAATTGACTTTAGCACCCATATTAGGTTGAGTAGTTGTAACTCCTTGATTGTGCTTAGGAAATGATTCCTTGAATGTTGTATGATTGTTATTCTTTTTATGATTGTCAATTACAATTTCTCCATTATAAATTTTGTCTTGTATGAGATGGTTCAAGCGTATGTAGTTATTGGTTTTATGACCCTTGTTTCGATGGAAGTCACATAAATCATTCTCTTTCTACCATTTTGGTTTAGGTTTAGGATCAAATGGTTGGATCTTAGGCAATGTGATGATTTTGTTGGCCAATAGAGTTTTCATGGCAGATTCCAAGGACTCTCCAAGAGGAGTAAACTTGTGTTTAGGATCTGTGGCCCAAGGTTTGTAGTCAGATAGCTTCTTGTTTGATTCTATCACTTTTATTTCTGAAGCTTTGATGGCTTGGGTACCAACAATGAGATTGAAAGGGGATGCCTTAGATGGGGCACACATATTATCAACAATGCCATCTGTGACAATTCCTTTATTCTTGTTCTAGTTTTTGCCTTTGTCTTTGGAACTAGATCTAGATTCATACTTGTCCTTTTGAATTGATATGTCTTCTTTTTGTACAAGTACTTTCTCAAAGTTGATTGCATTTTCTACTATTTTATCAAAGGATTTATGATTTTGCATTTGCAAATGGTAGTTGATTTCTGGAACAAGATTGTTGATGAAAATTTCTAGCTTCTCAATTTCTAGAATGGGTCTAGCATATAGAGAAAACTTTTTCCTCCAGCATTTGAGGAAAGTCAGGAATGATTCTCTTGAATTCTATTTCAGTGTAATGTCCCCTTTTCCAAAATTTAATAAGAATTAAATATAAGATTAAATAATGAAATAATGAAAAATAAATAAATAATTATAATTATAATTAAAGCATAATAATAAACTATAATATATAATCAATTAAATTATTATTATAATAACAGGAGAATATATTATTAATAATATTATATATATAATATTATTAATAAATAAATATAATAATTAAATAATATTATATAATAAATAAATAATATTATAATTCCTAAATAAATAATAATAAATATAAATTGTGAAATAAAGATAAATAACAATATTAGACTAATAATAATAAATCTATTATAAAATATGATATATTATAATATATCGATAAATAATTAATATTAATAATATATAATAATATTTGTAAATAACAAATATTAAGTAGATCAATATGATCTATTAAGATTATTATGAACTTAAAAACCTTAAATACATATATCATTAGCTATTTCGGAAGAGTCACAACTTCTCACGCAAATCTATGAGATTATCAGCGACCTCTATAAGATGAGGATTTAGCAAATCCGAAGAGAGGAGGGAAGGGAATAAAATAGAATAGTTCATATAAGCTTGCGAATTTGTAAGAGGGAGCGATAGTGGAAGAGTTTGAAATCATACAGGAGTGACAATTCAACGTCAGAATTAATAATAATTAAACAACGTTTGGAAGGAGTCCTTTGTTCTTTCCGTCTCATAGATTGAAGAGGAGGACATTGTATGAGAAGAAGGAAGACGTGGGAGTTAATGCCTGGAAACAAGTTCATTAGCGGCATGATAAATATCATACGAACATAACATACAACTAGTAATCACATCATACAAAGCAGAAGAACATAGTAAAATGTAGCATGAATAGGAAACGAACACAGAGATAAGAACATATAGAGGGAGCAGAGAATTGTGGAAGAGATACAGGTTACACAATGATCGGTATACAGGTGTGAACAATATTTAAAGACATTAACATTTGTATCAATTACCGTATGAAATGATACCAGAATCCACATGATATTTAGTATATATTTATATATTCAATCTTAAATACGATTGTACAAAGGAGAATTCAAGGAGATTATTCCACCAATTGGGAATAGACAGATATTCTTACTTACGAACCTATGCAATATCATTCTGTATGTTCAAAAGCCCTTTCATTTTGGGATGCATCGATACAAGTACTATAGTTCAGTATATTAGACACATTTATACAAGGGGAAGTCTTATCAGTCCACTACAAATATCCTGCATACTTGGTTAAACCAAACCAGATATAGCTAATAGGAAAAGTCAATCTATGTAGAGTATATTGCCATTTCACAAGAATATCATACAGTAAACCATAGAGCTACATCAGGAATCGTAAGATAAAGCCTTAACATCAAGAGCCAAAACTTACACCAAGTCTATCATATTCATACAAAGAATCCATTGTAGTGACTTATACTTGTGTATCACACAACGATCCAGATTATAATATACGTGATCTCAACAATCCAATTACAAAAAAATCCAAGTAGATAGCTCCATAAATTTAAGGAATCTACAAAAAGTGGCATTACAACAATATCAGCAATACCAAAACATTGCATATCGATAGTGTATTTCATTGTCACAAACGGGGACATTACATTCAGATTGCAAATGTCGATCATAGTGACCAAATGCTAGATGTCATAGGAGTATTGTTGATAGAATAGCTTGATCAACTCCTCAAAATTTTTGATTGTTGGAGGCATTTTTGAGAACCAATGAATGGCTACTCCTCCCAGAGATCATGGGAAAAGATGCATTAAGTAGGTTGGTTCATGCATGAACTCCATGGATTGAGTACAAAATTCTCTGACATGATCTTGGGGATCAAAGTTTCCATCGTATTTGTCATATTTGGGCATTTCCAAACTTTTCAGGAATGGTGGCATGTTCAAGACTTTATCAAATGGAAAAGGGCATAGGGTCTCCATGGAGAACTCCTTAGGTTCCTTCTCTTTTTCTATCTTGTTGAGCTTGACTTGCATGACATGCATCTATTTCATCATGGCTATGATAGGAGTTTCTTCCTCATGTGTGATGATATCTTCGACATTAAAGTTCAGAGGAAGTTTATCCCCTTGTTGAGCTAACTCTAGGAAGTATGCCTCTCTATCTTCCATCAAGAAGTGTTTCATCATTCTCTTGAAGTTGTCATCATTCTGATATTGGGAAATTTCAGATGGTGTTGGTTCGGTATCTCCACCATGATTGGAGTGATGACCTTGGGATCCTTGGTTTCCTCCTCCTTGAGACATTGAGTTGTTATGAGGACTACCAGGGATTGTTTGAGGTGGGATTGGTTGATTGCCTGTGTAGATTGATGTAGGAGGGGTGACGTAGCCACCTTTCAAGAATAGATTTCCAAGAGCATCCTCTCCAAATTTATTAGTGTCATAGGGTTGATGAAATGTCTGAGGAATCACAAAAGATGTAGCTAAAGAGAATTTGGGTTGTTCTCCTTGTTTTCTCTATGATGAAGCTCTAGTTTCCACCATTAACCTTGGGTGAAGCAAAAAAGAAAGATTAAGACAACTGAAGAATGACTTGATTCAAGAAGATCGAATGACGCAACCTTGTTAAGATTAGATTGATTGAAGACAAGTTTAGACATAAATGAAGGATATTGTGCCCTAGTAGTATGGGTAGATGCCCAAAAGATGGCAGACATGAGCTCGCAACACTTAGCCTATTGAAGACTGAATTGAAGATGATTTTGACAAGGTTTTGAAACAAGATCAAATGGGATTCAAATCAATAGATCAGAAGGTTGGATCAAACTCAAGAGACCACTTTAGGAAAAATGATTGGATTCTTCTAGTTTCCGCTCTATTCCTGACACAGTGAATTTTCTGACTGAATCTGGAAGTTGGCTGTAACAATTAGATTTCTGACAGGTTTGGAAGGTTTCTGACAACTTTGACTTTAGCTTTGATACGAGTTTTGAAATTTTAGGATGACTTTTGACACCAAAAAGGATTTTAACTTCAGATTTGCAATTTTTTTGGTTTTTAGTTTCAGATTGTTGGCAAATTTCTCTGTCCAAGTTTGAATATTTGTATAATAGTTTGTCTTGGGTTCATTCATTTTCAATAACCAAATAGATACCAGGCACGCAGAATAAAAAGCAAGGGAGTTCAAGCAATCAATTGTCTTAAAACAATGAACAAGGGCAAAAGCAAGCTTGCACATGAACAAGCAATAGTGACTTATTGTGCTAATCCCTAGGAATGCTACTTGTGTATGTTCTCAAAAGTTTTTCAATAATGCACATAGTCCTAGAAAATGAAAAATTTGGTCTCACTAGGGTTTTTAGTAATGGTTTGACTCTACAGCTTTTGTGATCTCATGAAGGAAAACTCCAATCCAAGCACACTAGGGTTTTGACACAATCCATGAATTTAATCAATCAGGTGTAGCTAGGGAGATCTGACAGCCCAACAAGAGACCACACTCGTGGAGGTTTCTTCCACAAAGACATTTATATAGCGACTGTTGCTACCATGGTGAAAATGGCTATTACCACTTGAGGTTTCGTCCACATGGTTGACCCAATAAAGGGAATGTCCACTATGGTTAACCCTCTCTAAAGGTGACTCACAAAATATTCCACATGGGGACTTGGTCTAGATTCAAGGCTATGAGTTTCTGATACTACCCAAAAAGGGAGTAGAGCATAATCCTCTAACCTTTTCACTTTTACCCAAACATAGCAGATAGATTCTTTGGCACGCTAAGACTAAAATCACCTCACCAAGATTTGTGATGTCAACAATGATGTCTACCGATCTCTCTAAGTGGGACTAAGAGAGAACATACTGATCAAAGTTGAGGACCAAACCAAGTAGAACGTGAGATAATAACAGTATCCTTCCCTACCTACAAGGGGATCTATCATCAAGAAGGAATTCACATGCAAAGCTAGAGAATGAAGCCCAATCTCTTAAGAAATCCACAAATAGTGTTCATAGGGCCTATTTACTATGTGTAAAAGATATACAAAAAGAAAATCTATGTTCATTTTATAGCCCAAAACTGAAGTGTGATTTATGAAAGCTGGAAAGGCACTCAAGCTAGACACATGAGATGTTCATTTTATGTCCAAATTGAAATGTTTTCAGATGTGGTAGAATACCTAAATTTTCATGCAACGTGTTTAGTAGATTTTTACCTAATTTTTAGCTTTGTTGAGCAATCCTGCGCAAGTAAGCCACAAACTCTCCAACAAGTAAATAAGAAAACAAGATATGCAACGTATATTCAACTTATGCAAACCCTAGGGTTAGATCTGAAAACCAATTGTTAGGAGCAATAATAACTAGAAAATAATGCAAATAAAAACTCATATCATGCATTGAATCATATGAAAAACAAGTGCATACCCATCACAAAATTTTATTTTATTTGCATTTGACCTAGTCAACAAGATTTGATTTTTTTGATATGATTTCGGCCACAAAAATAAAAATGCAAAATAGAGACCCCTACTAAAAAATAGAGAGCTTTCCAAAAATGTAAAATTTTTAGAAAAATCTCTTCATTTGTGCCCTAGAGACCCATTTTACCAAAACAAACTAGTTTTTGTAAATTGACTATTTGAGCTATGATATTGCATCCAAATTTAAAACACAAAGAATAGACCCCCTGTAAAATTTAAAGAGCTCTCTGAAAATATAAAAATTTCTAAAAAATATTTTGATTTGTACCAAAAATTAATTTTTTTTTAAAAATAAAGAAATAATTATAAAAAATTCACAATATCTCAAAAAATTCTAAATTTTTTATCGAAGTTTCCTTGATATGTCGCCAATCTACAAACAAATTTTTAGACCAAAACTCTAAGCCATTTGGGAGATATAATTAAATCTTTGAAAATTTAGGGTTTTAGTCTCCAAGCAAATCTGCACAAGGGGGTTAGCTCCAAAAAATAACCAAAACCGGCATGTAAAGGTGGGTTGCGCCATGATGGGTGCCATAAATGTGTGTGTGAAAATTGTACCTAGCTGTGGACACAACACATCAGTAAAACATTAGAGGTTAGCAAATCAAAGAAATCTGTAAATAAATGAAACTAAGCTAACCAGACAATTTACTACCTTCTAGTAGGTGTGAGTATGGTATTCTCATATTAGACTGAGATCGGTGACAATGCAACACCTAAATGAAGGATTTAAATGATTGAAAGCAATGAGGTATGAATGCAAATTAATCTATTTTTTTGGGGGGAATTTTGAATGCAATAAGATGAAAAACTTGATATGAAACTAATCTAGAATGAATTGAAATGATATGAAAATTAATCTAACAATGATATGCTATGAATGAATGCTATGAACCTTCAAAAACAATAACAAAATTCTCATAATCACCTTGTGTGCAAGAGCTTGATTCTTCAGATGTCAATTTGCCAGAGTAAGTATGCAAATTCGAGGGATATATTATGAAGAGACGAGCCTTGTTTTTATAGAAATCTAGGGCTTGAGGATGCATTGAGAAAAACCATAAATCACTATTGATAAACTTAGGTTTATTTTTGAGTTAACAAGAAATTAAGAATAAATAAACACATAAAATCATGCAAAAGTAGTTTTTATCTCAAAATAGAGTTTAGTTTTCTTTTTCAACTCATCATCAAATGTTGAGTTTAGAGAGTTAACAAATTGAAATTGAAAATTGATTTAAAGTTAACTGCTTTTATAATTTTGCATGATTTAATATAAATTAATTTAATAAATAAAGTGATTTATTTTCCACTTAACTGATTTTGAATTAAAACAATTGATTTATGGGTTAATCAATTATTAAATCAAACTTTATTCCAATTAAATCATTAAATTTGACAACTTTGATTTTAAATCAATTAAATAAATATTCAATTGATTGTTTGTAGCAATTTTGATTTATTGTCAATATAAAAACAATATTAATTAGGAATAAATGCAATTAAATCTAATTAGATAATTACGTGGCATAATTAAATTAATTAATTAAATATTCATCATATTCAATTAATAAACTTTAGGATAAATAATGACATTTATCACCAAATAATATTCAATTAAAGATAATTATGATAAATTAAGAATATTCAAGGAATATTCCCCGATGCATAATTAAGATAATCAATTAGGTTTTTGATAAACTAATGTGCAGATGTGCCTTAGGTTAGGACTTTGATGTAGATTTCGATTGAATTGTTTATGTAAGAGGTTAATGAACCTATAGCCCATTTTTGGGGTATTACACAACTTGAATTCCCCATAACATACCACAAAAATGTGTTAGCCATGGGGCATCATTTATTGTCCATACAAGCATTTCATGGAATTGAAATTGTCTTTATCCTATTGGTCTAGAGATGTCATACATAGTGACACCATTCCATAAATCCAGAAACTTATTGATAAGAGGCTCAATATATACATTCATATCTTTAAATTGGCACTTACCTAGTTGAATGAACAACAACATTACATAATTATTGTGACCATTTTAGTACAACATTTATACTTACATGCAGATAACTATTAAATGATAAAATACCCGAAACAATCATTGCTAACATAATGTTCTCCCTCTTTATTGACATCCTTGAAGGAATGTTATTGTTGATAAAAAAAAATAGGCCACACAAATTAAACAGATCTCAGCTCTCCAAATGGATTGACAATGTCTAATGCCAACAAAAGCACGATATTTCAAGGTTCTTTAAAGTGTGGCCACTTTTCCTCTATGTCTATAAATGTCGAACCATCTGTAGGAATTCAAATAATGTCATCTCGACTTCTATTGTGTCTATGGTAATCCATAAATTGTGCCAACCTATTGCACCTCAATAATATTTGCAAACATGGAATAATGGGGATGTAACGAGAACCTTGCGAGGCACCTGTTTTGTTATTTGATCTGATCGATATCTACTCATATGAAATTCATAGAATTCTATTACAAATTCATGTTCTTGATGATAAATAATATGATTGTTGGGACAAGCATCTATTGCTTGATACTCTATTCCAATTTCTTTCATAGTGGCACATTATTCTTGGTATGAGCGAGGGAGAATATTTGATGGTGGTAACAAAAAATCACATATCAATCTATAGAAAAAAAATATAAGTTGTTAATATAAAAAATATTTATGGTACACGTTTCACCCTTTATTGACTATACTAACATATATGGCATACCTTAGCATACGTGACATTGTTATGTTAGATAAACCATTCATAACCTTAAATTTCACCAACAACAATACAACATAGAGAAGAGTTATTTGGGATCCTTCATAAAGGGTTGTGTTTGCCTTCACAAGTAGAGGTATATCATGGATAGCATCAACCTCATAATGATCATCATCATCTGTTGCGCCAGTACCCAATGTGTCATGGATCAATGCATTAGTACCATCATCTTCAAATGTGTTTTCTAGCACATGATTGTAATATTCCATGGGATCATAATCTTCAGCTTTAATATTCGCACCTCCATGATCCTTCTCTTCCAATACCATATCTCCATATTCGCACCTCCATGGTCCATATTGCATATTGCCTTGGGGAGGTCAACCTATATAAAAATGATGAACATAAATAAACCATGATCATGATATCATCATTAAGTGTATTTCATATATAAATGAATTGTTAAAATAATATAATGAACAACTTACTAATGGATGATAATCAAACCCCCCTTCAATGTTACCATTCTCCCTACAATATCTCTTAGATGTTTTAATTAGCAGTCTTCTAGTGTTTAAGACCTTACAAATTTTGTAGGGACAATAACATTTTCCATCACCTTTTCTTTTGAAGTTAGACCAAAATTGAGTGATTGTCTCCCTATTTTGTTCTTCACTTACATTATCTGGCATGATCCTTCTTCATAGGCAAACAAATTGGGCTATGGTAAGTTCGGTCTATAACCTTCACAAACTAAGAAAAACAATGTCAAAAGCACACAAATCTTCTTAGACCTAATTATACATAGAAATTGAAAAGTTAGTTATGAAATGATGTTTTAGTATAGTATAGAAAATTGAAATACTTCTTCTATTGTAGTCTTCCACCCCAAACTCAGTCCTATTGGGGCAAGGATGAAAGATATTAAGATAATATACTAGTTTGTAAATCAAAATAAAATATCATATATATTATACACACAATATATCAGAAGTGCATCAAGGGTTAACCAAACTATTGATTCTTTTCCCAATGCCTTTCAACCCAAATTCCTCCATAGAAGAAAAGATTCAAAAAATTCCTTAACTTGAATTCTTCCATTCCATTTTATTTGTAGGAACCACAACTTATTGACTGGGAATACTATAGAAAGGGGCTAGGTTCACATATAGTTGACATGTACAAAGAACTTTATGACAGTAAGTTCTATTTTCTGAAATACATTAATGTTGATGCCATTTGTAAATTTCCACTTGCAAAAATATATTTTTCTGCATAGTCTTTCGCACTATAGGCAATCCACACAAACACTATCAAGCTCTCTACAATAGTCTTTAAGTGATTAAAAGGTTTAGTCTTCCTTCCTTCTGTTAAAGATTTTTTCTTTGTAATTGTTTCATTTAGGGGACAAATCGTAAATGTTAGTTGGATGATTGTCTTATGTTTCTCTAGTATTTTCCATGTGTATAAAGTTTATGGTGTCGAACTATCATAATAGAGTGGATAAATGCACCCCCATGTGTTGATTATGTGTGTTTCAAAGTAGCATTGCAAGATTAGATTATGTTGATGATGAAGCTTTGTGTTGTTATGTATAGGCCATTTCATGCTTTATTGAAGAGTGATATCTTCTTTAAGTTAAGTAGATCTAGGGGTGTAATAAGAGATTTAGCAAGTTGTACCCTTGTAGATTTGCATCCTTATATAAGACTTAGTTACATCAATGCAGAAAGTGGGATTGATTCTAAACAAGGTGTTGATTAGAGTTAAAAAAAACACTTATTCCCTCTAACTCTGAAACTATGATTTGAAAGGCCTAATTAGATTTCATTTTATACTAGCACACTAAAAAAATATAAAGTAATCAATGAAAATGAGGTGTGATCTATCACTACACATGTAATGGAAGATGTGAGTAGATATATGTACAAACTAAACATATTACAAAGTTCAATATAGATAATGGAACCTTGTTAAAGAAGCCTCATTATCATCAGTCAATATAGACATCTTAGAGAAGCCTCATTATCATCAATCATAGGCATTTTACAAGTAGCTTGGGAAATTCAACCCAAAAGAAGAATTTAAAAGACTTAACATTTGAGACAACAAAATCTTCTGTCCATAGTTTGAAAACAAGTAGTGAGGAATTAACAAGCCAATGGTTGTGATTAAGGGAGATGTATATCTAGCATGATGAAGCAGTACCTCAACATGGATAAATTTAGCATGCTATCAAAAGGAAACCTACTGACAGAATATCCTACCAAAATATAAGATTGTAGCTGACAATAAGCATTATCCAACTCTAGAACATGCAGTGCAACATCAAGCGATGCAACAAAAGACATACCTTGTGAAATATTTTGGGAACAAGCTTCCAAGGATGGTTGGATGGGGGTGAAATTGTTTGTCATTGTCAAATATTTGAGCACCAGAAATTCTAAAGGGAAGGAAGATTGAGTCCATTTAAAATGAAGTATAAAATTTTTGCATGCTTGAAAATAAATAATACTTCAATAAATACAAACTAAAATATATGTCATATTTTTATGGAATAGAATGATATTGGCAATGATGCATACTAACTCTAGAACATGCAATGCAACATCAAGTGATGCAAAAAAACAAACCTTGTGGAATATTTTGGGAACAAACTTCCAAGGATGGTTGGATGGAGGTCCAATTGTTTTCCACTGTCAAATCTTCAACTTGAGCACCAGAAAATGTGAAGGGAAGGAAGATTGAGTCCATTTAAAAAGAAGTATAAAATGTTTGTATTCTTGAAAACAAATAATACTTCAATAAATAAAAATAAAAATGTATAAGTACTATTTTTGTGGAACGGAATGACATTGGTAATGATGCATACCAACTCCAGAACATGGATTGCAACATCTGGTTTTCAATTTGATGGACTTTGGATGGTAGGTTTTCTATGTGAGCTTTTTTTTTCATTCCATTGGATTCTTGATCAGAATGTGAAATGACAGCATTTAGGATGACTAGGAAAGTTTTAAATTGTATGTAGGAAAAAACCAAAGGAATGAACGGAATCCAAGGTTCCCTATATTTTGGAACATGCTTCTTCCATAGAAGAAAATGATTTTATGGAGTACCACTCGCAATAGACAAAGAAGATAGACATTTCCACTACTCTTAAGAAATATGGGAAAAACTTAAATGCATAGTCTTGACCATGGGAAAAGTAGATAACTAAATAATATGATCACATCCTTTCAGAAGTTAATATTGATAAAAAAAGATAATTACAATCATTACACATAAAAAATTCTATTCCTTCCCATACAAAAATAATGTTGCAAAGAACAACACACTTTGGATAAGGTCTATATGCCCTACCTAACTACAACTAGTAAATGTTTATTTCTTGAGTAGAGTGCATTTGCTAAATAATATTAAGAACATTGAGCAATGCTATCAGCCTTCAAATAGTTATAAGCTTAATGGGATCACTGTCAATAGTACAAGAGCTCATCCAAAGATCTAAGTTACACATGGCTCTTCACATTTCTGTCACCTTACAAATGACAATATTTATTCAAGTCTAGATGACCATCTGATATTGATGCAATTGTTCCTTTACTCTAGTTGTTTAGCATTATTTGTATGAGTAGATTTAGGAGTTAATTATTTCTGCTTTGGACTGTTGTTTCATCGTAGTATTTACAGGAATTAATCTAGGAGATTAAGTATTCTATTAAGGAGTTAATTTAGGAGTTTGTTGATGATAAATAAGATAACTGAAATGTAGAGTTTCAAAGTTTGGAAGATGTAATTTTTTGTTTCTAAATAAAGAATCCAGTGAAGGAGAATTTATAGAATATAATAAGTTTTACTATCTTCTTATATTTACTATCTTGGTCTTGGAATGTGCAAGATTTTTTTGGCTAGTTGCAATAATAAGAGACCAAAAGAAAAACACAATAATAATAGCATTAAAAAATATTCTTATTTTGATCAAAAAAATTGGCTAAAGAAATAAACTGATCTGAGATTTGAAATTAGCTTTGAAAAAAAAAAGATATGATCTTGAAATTGCAGGAGACTCTAGGCTCATAATTAGTTTTATATCCTAAATTTTTTTGTCAACTAAAATCCAAAATGTTTCTCTTTCTTGATCTCCAAATACTCAACAATCTTAACAGTTATTAAGTTACACACTATTATAGAGAAGAAAATACTTTTACAAAAGTATAGCTAATTTAGCTAAAAGATATAACCAATAGTACTTTGAGGTTAATGACAAGTTTCCTGATAGTTTCTTCCCAAGGAAAGAGTAGTGATTCCTATGAAGAATTTATAATAGATTTTATATGGAGCTCCCTCCTAGATGTTTATTTCCAATTCAACGGTGGTATCCTTTTCTTTTTTGGGTCTTGCACCTAGTTGCCACTTGTCTCCCAAATGCTACATGAAAGATAGTTTACTCAAAGCTAATTTTTTTGTTATGACACATACCCCTCTCCTAGTCTCTCTAATTTATCTTCACAAAAAGTTACCTCATTTTTTCTTAAGGGAATGAAAGAAATAAAAATAAAGGAATTATTTTAACTCCCATCAGACTAAAGATAGTCAATGGGATAGACTGCCTCAAAAAATTATTTTCTTCTTTTTAGACCTTTTATAATGCAACTTGGTGATGAGGGGCCCCAACTAATCAATTGTCCCCTCATTGAATAAATAATACCAAGAGTTAGTTGTCAAGATACATACAGATTTGTCCCCATTTTCCTGAAAGGAATCACAATCTAAAATGCAATATTTTTCTATATCCACTTTTTTGAAAGTGCAAAAATACAGTCTTTCTAGTGACGCTTCATTTGGTATTTTCAAAAATCTTATTTCACAATGAACTTGATGAGATTTAGTTCTTAATTGAACAATAAAAATTTTGATATGTCAATTCATCATTATGTTGGGCGCACTATTGCATATTGTGTGTCTCTTTTATGTAATATGTAAGTGAACCTTCATTATCCTCATTTAGTGGGCCCATCATTATGACATGTGACATGTGTTTCATAAGTGCGATACTATAGAATTCTAACCTCCTCTTGAATGGATATTTTACATTAAATTAACACATATCCTTCTCCCACCATCATTTGAGAATTGATATATTGTCATTTCAACCTTAAGAGAATCAATCTTCCAATAATAAAGTATATTTTCTTTCTAAATTGTATTTTTTAATGTCACATTTGACCAAGTGTGATTAGTTATAAAATGGTAGATAAAATTAATAAACATATCTAAAATAAGAATATAAAAATAAAGACATCTCTTGCATACTCTCTTTTTGAATTATCTCTATTTTTGCACATGTCAAAAAGAGAGTACGCTTAGGTTAAACATATTCTCAAAAATTTTGTGGATTTTTAAAAGGTTGGTGTTTAAATCAACCAAAATATTTTCTCTCTTTCTTATGGTATAATAAACCATCAATTGTAATCTAGCATGCATACAAGTAATATTGAGACTGAGATTGAGCTTTGCTCACTCCCAGTCCTCCATCATCTAGATGGATGGAAGCAAGAATGAGAATCGAAAGAAGCCTATAAGGATGTAATCGGAGTTCCTTCCACCCACAACTAGATGGATGGAAGCAAGAAAGAAGGAATCAGATAGCCCCTTCATTTTCTTGTGGCCTTTTATCTATTACACTGCCATAAGAAGCTTAAGGGCAATAGAGAAAGTTTTAGTTAAGAGATTGAGATGTATAGAGTATAGCTTCACCCCTTATAAGGATGGAATGAAATGTTGAGTTGAAGATGACTAAATTCATTGAGTCACTAAAGATAAGGATCATCCCATTCATATATGGACGTGTGGAAAATGTGGAAGCATACATAAAATACTAGAAATTTTGGACAAATATGCTTACTATTTTAAATGTTGAATGAATAGTGCCAAACTATGTTGAAGTAGGGTCTGATATGGAGGCTTAAAATGAGGGATGAAGCTTGGAATATTTCAAGTACGCTTGTGTTGGCTATTCAACTTATGAAAACAAGAAAGATACACCAACTAATCAACACAGACAGACAAAGTTGACATATTGCGGAGGCATCAAGGTAAAATGATTGCATATAAAAATTAATTTAATTCATTTTTATGCTCTAGATTGATGTGTATTTAGGATGTGTACGTTGCTTTTCATTCAATTTACTACATGGCATCATTCAACTTAATGTTCATACATCTATTTTGTCAGGAATCCAAGTCCATGAGAGTTAGCCATGATAAAAATAGAGGTAGAATTACAACACAGCTGTAGTCTCCAACACAATGTCCTAATGCTCAAAAAAATTGGGTTTGAAAATAGATTAATTGAAAACTCTGCATTGATTGACCTATATGCTACTTTCTTCTCAACTTTTGGCTTCCACTGTTATCGCTTCACAGCTTATGGCTTCCATTGCTATCGCATGAGAAAATAAAAATGAATTAGGGTAACTTTGTCTTCTTTTTATTTAATGTGTTCCTGCAACCGTCACAATTGTGACACTGTAGATGGCATCAGAATTACGATCCTATCAGGCAAAATTGCAAAAAAAAATCAATTTCACAAAATGTGCCCCTCCGTCAGAAATGACTATTGAAAAAAATGCCCAAATGTATTAGTGACAAAATTAGAGTACTTGGAGGCATATCATTGTATTATTGAAAAGAAAAGTGTCAAGGCACACCATATGTAAAATTTCAATCTTGAGACCAAGCTTGCGATAGAGGATTCCTAGGAATCTTAGCTCTCATCATCAAGGATGTAAATCATGTCCAATTTATCCTCACCTATCTTAGTGATCTCCTTTATTAGGTTCCTTTTTTTAGTATTTCAAGTGATCTCATCTTTCCAGACACCAATTACTTATTTGACATCAAAATGTGTCTTCACTTCTTTCTAAAAATATGGAATGGACTCACTAAGAAAGCTAATTGATGACTTTTGTAAGGCCCCATAATTGTCCCATTTGGGCCTTAATAAATAAATTAGTTGGTGTTAGTGAATAAATGATATATGATAAAGTGAAATGATGGATTGAATGAAAGCAATATAAAATAGGGTACACAGAATATAAATCAACCAATAATTGACTATGCGCTTGGTTAGGACCCACATTGATACTCCTATTATATTTAGTTTTCTAATGCATTCTTGAAAATAAAATTTCTTATTGTTTACTTTTTATAACTATGCATCCATTTTACGGTGTACTTTGAAAACCATGTGGCATATGATGCCTATATAACACTACGATGGAAGTTGGCAATTGAAGTGAAATAAATGTAATAATTAAATAGGGAGTAAGTATAATTAGTTTTTTTTCGAAGATACAATATGAAAATTGAAGATTATTATAATTAATATATTGGTATTTATAAAATAATGGTTTTGGTACATAACATAAAAAAATAGTATATATTATTCATAAAATAGATTAACATTCAATTTTTTTCAAGTAGTATCAGGGTTTCCTCACCTTCTCAGATATTCAATCATCTGTAGCCATTTCTTTCATCTTTATTATTGTTAAATAATTCATCTTGTCTTGCAGAATTGCTTTCGAGGAAGATGCTTTAGGAATTTGTGATGATAAATGAGTGGAAAACTCTAGGGTTATTCATTTTAACTTATCCACTAAGGCTTGCACCTATTTCTTCTGCTGATACTCTTTGAAAAACCTCACACTCTCTGACTTGATGTCTTCATTGAGGTTTTTGAATTCACTCCATTTATTTTACTTTTTGAAGTTAACCATGTGCACTTGGTAGTCTCTCAGAGTGACCTCGGATGCATCCTTATCTTTGGGAAATGTTACAATTTTTTATACTTTCTCTCCTCTAGCATTCCTCTTCATAAAAAAAATAGAATTCTCCTTGTTGGCTTTCTTTTCCTATGGGGCCATGAGCTTGACCATTATTTCTTACAACAAGGGCATGATAATATATTATTTTGGTTGCTTCCTTTTATGGTTCTTTGTCAACCACTCTAGATGATCTAGAAAATTGACCTTAGCATTCGTGATGTCATAAAGGTCAGACATCTTGTCATCCAATTGTATTTTCTATTCTTGTGTTTTTTCATTGAGAGGAGGATTCTTGGGATTGGCTATTGTTTCTTTCTCCTATGGTGGTGCATTCTCTTGTGTTTTAATTAGGCTATGATCTTGGTTGAAATTAGGCTGAGGATTTCCTTGATGAGTGTTAGAGGATGGGGGTATGGTTGATTCTAAAGGTCCAACTTCTTCTTGTGTTTTAGCTTGCTCCTCTTCCTTTTTATTTTCTTCTTCTTCTTTCTTCTAGGAATCTTCTTCTCGGTTTCTTTTCTCTTTGGCTTTAGTCTCTTTGTGTTGAGCATCTTCATTTGACTATAGTTGTACTATAGGATCATCCACCTTCTTCCATTCTTCTTCCTTACATCATTACTCATATTTGACCTCTTTCTTTTTATAGGCCTCTTCCTCACCCATGAGGCAAGATTTGTCTTGGTGAGTGTACTCATTTGCTTCATGCTTCTTCCTAGCCTCCTCTTCTTTAATGTGCTTCTTCTCTTCTTCAATCTTATAGAGTCACTCCTCCTCCACCTTCACTTTTTGTTCCTTTTATATTCTCTCCTCTTCCTTTCATCTTATTATTCTCCTTCATCTGTATTAAAGAGTAGGTCCTGATACTCTAGATTTAATACATCATTGAGGTTCTCATCAAGAATTTAAACGGTGGGATTATTTAGATCTAAAAAGTTTTAAACTTGTTTGAGAACGAGTTTCCTAGTGAGAACTTCAATATCAGGAGCTTTTGCCTC
This sequence comes from Chamaecyparis obtusa, assembly GCA_027943335.1. Lineage (NCBI taxonomy): Eukaryota > Viridiplantae > Streptophyta > Pinopsida > Cupressales > Cupressaceae > Chamaecyparis > Chamaecyparis obtusa. The sequence continues at coordinate 234,885 of BSBK01005969.1, forward strand.
ATCAAATTTGACCTCACCTATGAGGTTTGTGGTGACATCACCCACTTGTTAATTCCTTCTTTTCTTCCATCAGGTATGTTTTAGTGGTATGTCCTCAGTATGAACATCCCCTACATAAATCAACAAGATGTTAAAGCCATGAATATTCAAGCTCATTACTTCTTGGGAGGTTCTCAATATCAAAAGGGGTTCTACAGTAGGTCCATAAGTGACTACTTATTTCATGATGGAAGCAAGCTTATGTGACTAATCCATCTTCTCCCCAAATTCTTCCAAAATTAACCTTGTCAGGGAAGCTTTCATGGGATCCATCTTCCCAGATGAGGTACCCTAACACTGGAAATGACTCTTGATCATTTGTATCCTCCTCATATTAATGAGAGAGTTTTGTCTTTGCATTCTACTTTCACCCTTGGATGCCTTTTGGGAGTCAAAGATTGAAAATTTCATGACTTCTATAAATTACCTCTTGGGTTACTTCCCTAATGTCAAAATTTACTAGCTTGTCCCAATTAATCTTCAGGAGGAGCCTATCTCCTATCTTCTCTACCTCAAAAATGGGAGCTTGGACATATTTAATGTCTTTGAAGCCCCTTGGGAACGTCTAAAAGTTAAAATTTGCCATCTTTTTTTTATTGTGGGCCAGTGATACTAGCATTATTATAAATCAGATTCATCTTGGTAGTCGACCCAAAAATCTTCAAGGTTAGCCTTGTGACCTTCATACGCATTGGGGATCATTTTCTCTATCCAGTCCTAAGGATTATAGAATGGTCGCGCTAAAGCCATTTTTCTAAGTTGTGTCTTTACAACTCAATCTCTACCTCTTTAGCACTGGTGAGGGTGCACTTGTAATATCTATAATAAAAAGGAAATCTGACCCTTATCTTATGGTTTAACTTCATCAAGTTCTGAGTCTCTAACATTTGTCTACAAAACTCTATAAAAATTACTTGATCACTGCAGTGTCGCACATGAGGAGGTAGGACCTCACATAAAATTTAGACACACAAATATAGGTATTGGCATGGAAATCCAATAAACAACATCCCCATGGCTCTATCAAGGTCATCACCACCAATGATAGCCAATACGTAAAATATCCTATAAGGCTTATTATCTGATTATATACAAACATGTCATTGATGTGGAAAAAAATGATGGGGAACCTCTCTTGTTGAAGTTGTTGATAGTGATCCCATAAGAGATTATCCTCTGACCCATCTCCATGGTGTCCAAATTTTTCTACACCACCTATGCCTTTGAGGCAAGCCACTATACACACTGTGTAAGAATTCATGTAAAACTGTTGCATGCCCTTGACTTCCGAAAGCTTCATGTGGATATTTTTCTAAATTATTTGGGCCCAATCAAAATGATCCTTTCTAGTGATGATGAACATCATGAAGTAGTACATACAGGACATGTACTCCTTAGAATTCATCTTCTAGAAGATGTGGCTTAACATTAATATCATTCTCTGGTTGGATGGGATGAAATCAACCTACGAAAGAGTGTTCAACATCTTTGTTCATCCTTCTTTGGCATTGTGAGCCATAATTTGTTTAAATGCTTTTTATTTTCTACCCTCATCTTTCTGTACTCAACCATTGCAAATCCCTTTTCTACGGTTATATGTTTTTATTTGTTGGAGATGCAGATGATAGTGTGGATGGAATCTATATCAAAAGTGGCCACATAAGTTTTGTCTAGTTGGGTGCACCTCCTTGTAGCCTCAAAATAAAGAGAGGATAGAGTAGTAATGACTTTTGAGAATTGGAGTAATAGTGGAAATGAGACATCCTCTAGTAATCTAGATCTCTTGAGCCAAGTGTTGATGTGGTCTTCTAAGGTTGTAGTCATCGTTGCAGTTTTTATCAGTTGTAAATTGAAATCCCTGAGAACTATGCATGTGATATTATTTAACACACTCTCCAACTTAGAAATCCTTGTTTATTCCTCATAGGTGTATCTAATGGTAAGAGGTGTCTTTTCCAATTCTTTCTCCACCTTAGATTTCCTTCTTGACAGACTGACAAGTACCTATCCTAGATCAACCTCTTGAATTGATGATGATGGCATTGTATCTGATGTGTTATCCTATAAAACCAAATAACTTAATCATTGTATGAAATTATACAATGAACATGTTCAATATTCAAACATACTCTAGGGACTAGAGTCTGAAGATATGTGTGAGGGCTTCCTTGAAAAAGGAAGATGAGGTAAGAAGGAATCCTAGGACATGAAGTTTGAAGTTGGTGGTTTTATTAAAGGATTTACAAGGAATGAAGGTTGTGAATACTAGGTCATGGATCTTGTACAATGCCTCCTTTTTTTAAATGGTAGATGTTATGGAGGAATCCTAGAACATGAAGTTTGGAGCTTCTTTGAAAAAATTGACACTTCTACCATAATGAATTTTGATGTTAGTCTTAACTTGAAAATACATGTTCTTAGGAATGATAATTCATAACCAAAAAGAACATTTATTTAACCAACTTTGGGGGATTTGAAAATTTATTCGTGAAAATGATTGGTAGGCTAGGAGCCAAAGTTCCAAGCAATAAAATCCAATGGCTATTTGCTGAACTATGAACACTAAGGAAAAAATGGTGTCAAAACTAAAATTTTGAGGAGTGGGTGTCAAAACTAAGCTCAGGGGTGGAGAACTCATGTGAAGACCCTTTATTTAACTACCCTACAAACAAACCCTAAGCGAAGGAAAGAAAGAAAACAAAAAAAAAATAGAAAGAAAAGCCTTTGAAAATCTTAGCAAAATGCTAAGAAAAACCTACCTAAACAAAATGTTGTAGGAATTGGCCAATGGATTATTTGAAAACACTTTTCCCACAACCAAATCCTCATACAAACACTTGAAATTGCATGCTTGAAGGCTTAGTCGCAAAAGAACTCTCAAAATAAATTTTAATCACTTGGTGATTAAAAATGACCTTCAAAGGTTGTTTTATACATAAGAGGAGGAAGAACATTAAATGCCTCATACTTCACTCTATAATTAAGGCTTTGGGTGTTATTTATTCGGTCTCCGCAATGATAAAAATCTTTATTGATATCGAGATCCTGAGACCCAACCAAAAACTAAGATAAAGGAGGAGGGACTTCAGGGTCACAAACTCTAGAGAAGAAAAAATGTTAAAGAAAAAAAATCAAAGAAAGGGAGTAAAAAGGAAAAAGAGGGGACCGAACATTTTTCCCAAGGGAAATACAGAGGTGAGTATGCAGGGCATAACATGATGTTTCAATTGTGTAGAAAACTTCAATATATTAAAATGTCGAATAAAGAGTGGAATAGAAATATCTTCAAGAATATTTTTACGTCCAAGGTTGTAGTTGAAAAATCAATTGAATTAAATCAATTAGGAGATCATCACTTTTGGCATAAAATCACTCTTAACCAATGAGCAAAAAAGAATCCAACAAGATTATAAAGAAACATTGGGTACAAAAGAAATATTCTAGAGGTGAAAATCCATAGAATTGTGGCTAAGAGATGATGATAGAAAAATTCCTTCTTTCATGCTTTAGACAAATATAGATATGTCCATAATTCAATACATAAAATTTCAGACCCCTCTAGTACCACCTTATCAGATTTTGGAAAAATTTAGGAAGAGGAAGTGTGTTATTTTTCTTCATTATTTACTTTGGATTAGCATGATAAAGTTTTATATGTTAGAACTAGAGAGAACTTTCTTAGGAATAGCCCCTAGCTCATTTCATATCAGGACAATACTGCCCTCACCAAACCCTTCTCTCTAGATGAAATCAAATCAATAGTCTTATATATTGGTTTGGATAAGAGCTCAGGCTCATATGGCCTTACACATCTTTTCTACCAAAAGTGTTGGGACTTTATTGGGTCCTATGAATGTGTAACATTAGAAGAGAAAGGAAAAGTGGGGGAATTTTCAAAAAAATTAACACTACTTTTATTACTCTCATTCCATAAAATTGTTGCCAAAATATTTGTAGATTTCAAACCAATTTCATTGTGTAACACAATTTAGAAAATTTTCTCAAAATATATAGAAAAAATATTAGCTAAGGTGGTCCCTAAAATTATTTTGGAGGAACACAGGGGTTTTTTCCCAAGCAAGGAGACCTCTGAGAGTGCACTCGTGGCACATGAAACTCTCTATACCATCAAACAATATAAGTTACAAGCTATGATTTTCAAACTAAGTATTCTTAAGGCATATGATAGGGTAAATTGGAAATTATTACATCAAGTTCTCATTAGCTTTGGTTTTTCGCCTAAGTTGTGTAAACAGATATTATCTTTCTTGATAAAGGTCAAATTTTTTATTCTTATTAATGGAAAACTATATCGTTTCTTCTCCCCCTCACAAGGAGTTAGGAAAGGTCATCCCTTGTCTCCTCATTTATTCATCATCTTGTATAGTGGGAAAAAAGAGACAAGATATGTATGAGAGATTTGTCCACCTTATCTTAATGCACAATCTGAAGGAAGATGACCCAATAGGCACAAGTAGAACTTAAATGCTAAGTGAGTACAATTATTCTTCACTATTATGATTAAGAATGAAATAGATTTGGGAAATTAATCTAATAATGCAAGATAATAACTATAATTACGCTAAATTAAGCAATTTTAGGAACATATAGACATACAAAAATAGGTAGGAAGTTGTAGTAACATGAAATGGAATGGCATAAACTATACTAACTTGCAAACCATTATTTCTTGATTTTAGTTGCAAACCTCACAAGAGAGCCATTACTTGTTAGATCAATCCCCAATAGTCACACTACCTATACTTGCACATAGAAAAACAAGGAAGAAAGTTGGATAAAGCATTTTGCCTCAGTCAAACCCTTGTTTGCAATAAACATTTAAATGAAATGAAATAAATAGAAACGTGTTGTCATATAGAAGATGCTAGATATGAAAAGTAGAATGTATCATACCTTGATAATGCAAATGTTTATTTGAATGTGAACAGATATGTTGATGCAATAACTTTGACTTAACACAAAAACCAAATAGGAAATCATGAAAGAAAAAACCTCATGTAATGGATGTTGTGATTCACCATAATACTTGATTGAGAAGAAGAAAGATGTAGATGTAGGAAAATCTCATTCCTTGATAGATAACTCATTTAATTGGCCTTCAATGAGAGAAAGAAGCTTGATCCATACAGAAGAAAACCTTGAATTCTTGAGAAGACATGTAGATCTTGAATACTTGAATACTTGTCTTGATTGCATTAATTCATTGATCGTGAATGTTAATTCTTGATAATATTGATTGTGGTTATTTTATAATAAATGGATAAATATTGAAAATGAGGAGAGATTGGGTGTTTATATACCCCTCATAACATCTCAAGGATTAAAGTGCATACATGTCGACTATAGATCCAAATATCTCACTAAACCTCTAAGATGGAATCCTAGATCTAGTCTGGGCCTAACCCTCAGGGAGAAAAATTCCCTAGGTGTTATGTTACAAAGAAAAAATTGCCCTAGGCATTATGTTCCATCCAATTAGAGCTTAGTCCAATCAGAGCTTAGATCGAGACCACAGGTCCTGGATAATTAGGGGATGCTGGATTACAGAGTATAATCAGTTTTGAGATCGGGGCAAAACATGAAGACCAGAAATGGTACTATAGGACCTAGGTAATGAAATAAATTATGTGATTTAAGGAAAGAAAGAGGATCATACTTAGAAATAAGGGCCTACCTCAATTTTAAGAAAGATTGAAAAGATAGAGGACTCATATTTGACTAGGTATCCATTATGTGTCATATGAAGTCCTATTATGAAAATACACTAAGGTGGGTGCTAAATAAATTCATAAATTATACACTAATTTGTGCTTACAATTTAGGATGGTACATTTAGCCTCCACTTTAGTGTGAATATGAGACAACCTCATGCTCACTCAGAGAGAGAGAGAGAGAGAGAGAGAGAGAGAGAGAGAGAGAGAGAGAGAATAAATCACTAAGTTTGAATCTCAACTTAGACAACCATGCATAAAGGCACAAAAAAAAAATTCAAAAGACAAAAGGAAAATGAAGGAAAATAGACAAAAGCCACAAACAAAAGCGGTTAGTACTGAAAATAAGCTCAAAATCAATTCATGTTGAGTTCACTAAAATGTATAATTGGAAAAGGGAGACAAGATACACAATGGATTTGTGCACCTTTTATTAATGCACAACTAGAAGGAAGATGAACCAATAGGATCAAGTAGAACTTAAGCACTAAGTGAATACAATGATCCTTTGTTGTTATGATTAAGAATGAAATGGATTTGGGAAATTAATCTAATGATGAAAGATAAATAATAGAATAGCTAATTTAAGTAGTTTTAGGAAAGAAAAAACTAACAGAAAAAGACAAGAAGTTGAGGTGATATAAAATAAAAATTCAAAAATTGTACTAACCTACAAACTAATTCTAAAGGTGATTTGTTCGGAACAAAATGCCTTGGGCATTTGATTCTTATTGTTTATGCTTAATTTTACTTGTAGACCTTGTGATAGAGCATGTTGTCATATCAAGTCAGGACAGTTGCACTACTTGTACTTGTACACAATAAGACAAGGAAGAACATACGATAGAGGATTTTGCCTCAATCAAACCCCTATCTAGAATCAACCTTGAAATGAAGTGAATGAAATGGAAGTGTGTTGTCACATAGCAGAGGTTAGATCTAAAAAATAGAATGTATCATACCTTGATGATTCAAATACTTTTTTGAATATGATCAAATATGTTGATGAAATAGCTTTGACTTAACATGAAAAACTTAAAAGGAAATCATGAAAGACAAAATCTCATGTAATGGATGTTGTAATTCACTATAATGCTTGATTGAGAGAAATAAAGATGTAGTTGTGGGTGAATCTCCTTCCTTGATAGATAACTCATTTACTTGGCCTTCAATGAGGGAAAGAAGCCTGATCCATAGAGAAGAAAACCTTGAATGCTTGAGAAGATGTCTAGATCTTGAATGTTTGAATACTTGTCTTGATTTCTAGAACATAAATATTTGATCATAAATGCAAATGCATGATAATCTTGATCGTGGTTTTTTGATAATGAATGGATAGATGCCCAAAATTTGGAGAGATGTGGTGTTTATATTCCCCCCACAACATCTCAAGTATTAAAACATAAGTAGGTCAACTGTAGGTCCATATTCCTACTAAAACTTTGAGATGAGACCCTGGATTTAGTTTGGGCATTATCTTTGGGGAATAAAATTCCCTAGGCATTATCTTTCCAAAAACATAGCTACCTAGGCGTTATGTTGGACAGCTAATTAGAGCTCAGACCAGGACCATAGGTCCCAAACAATAAAGGGATGATATGTTACAAACTAAAACCAGTTATGAGATCAGAGTAGAACACAAAGACCACAAATGGTACTATACGGCCTAGTTTAAGAAATAAATTATGTGATTAGAGGAAATAAAGAGGAGCACACTTTGAAATAGGACCTCACCTCAATTTTAATTTGAACAGATATAAGACCCATATTTGAATTTAGGTGTGCATTAAGTACAACATGAAGTACTACTATGAAAATACACTAAGGTGGGTGCTAAATAAATCTAGAAATTGTACACTAATTAAATGCTTATAATTTTAGAGAGTACACATCCTAGGAAAGGCTCTTAGATGCTCCATTATAGAAAAACACAACAAAAACTTATGAAGAGGTATTGATTCTCCATGTTCCCAAATTAATGTCACACCCATTCTATCTATGAATAATACTATTTTCTTTGGGGAAGCAACTTGCTGAAAGAATTCCAAATGCCTCAAATAACATTATAGAGGCAAGAGCCATCCTAGATGGTGTAAAACTAGTAGTCTCCTTCAAAGTAGTAAACTTAGTCATCAAAGGGGATCCAAAAAAATATTATTTCAACTCTTAAGAGATTTGAGTCCCCAAATTGGAGAATTAATTACATCCTTCATTACATCATTCAAGAAGTTTGGGGACTCCTACACTTTTTTATCAATATCAAATTCTCCATGGATACAAATAAGCTAACAATGTTGTTGATGGTCTTCCTAATCAAGGTTGTATGCTAGAGTTAAGCAATGCAATCACTATTGGTAGGAAAATTATGGATGACCTTATACTTTAGACTTCTATACTATTTGATATTCCCAAGTGGCTCTTGTTTTTTAAGGTTTCTATGTCCTCTTTCCATCTACCCCTCCTGGGTTGTAAGGTCTTTAGAGTTACTTGGTTTTAGTTTCATTTTGGGTCTAATGTTTAGAGTGAGCATTCAATTTTAGTGACAATCTAATTCAAGTCCGTGGTTGCTTTTCATTTGGGTTTAGTGTCAGAGTGTGCAAATTAGAAATAGTTTGAAGCATGTGGCATCCAAATTGTCATAACTTTGTCCTAAAACTATGCTAGTTGTCATTTTCAAGTTGGTTCTCAATTTTTGTCTTCACTCTCTCTCTCTCTCTCTCTCTTTTATTTGCATGATAATTTAGTGGAATTGTTGAATCCTTTGGTTCTAAACAGTATTCTACATTGTCATTTGCATCTACAGCTAGTTTGGATGCTCAGTCTATTTTGGTTTTGAGTGGATTGTATTGGAGTTTCTTTTTATTGTCAATGGACTATCAAAATTCAGTGACCAGATAACTTTTGTTGACAGTGTGTTGTCCATTTGATCTGCTTCAAATATGCAGTATGATATTTTTTAGTTAATGAGTTATCTAGCAGTCTTTGCAAAGATTTATAATTTCATCCTTCATTTGTTAGACTCTCTAATTTTAATCCATGTGGGATATGTAGTCCATATAAGTTAAGGCTCAAATTTTGCATTGTATTTGTCACCAGTAATTTTAATGTGCCTTTTCTAGTTATTTATGTGTTCTTGCAAGAAATCTTCTTTGGTTCACAAGCTCAGTTGTTCGCTTAATCTAGTTTATGGTACATCTACCATGTTGGGTTTATGTGTTGTAGGATTTTCTAGGATCATCCAGTTCTTCCCTATTATCATCTATTTGTTCCTTTCAAATAGTCACACGTAATTTTTTTGTCTCTCTCATTGTTTCTGTTTGGTTTTGGAGCTTGTTCTTTTTCTTTAGATTTATATTCTCTACTCCTGCGCTCATTCATGCAAATATGTTTTTTTCTTCACTTCTCTGTGGATTTTCTACTTCAACTTCCATTTATGTTGTTTACTATTGTAATGTTCTCTTATTCCTTGCTCAGACCTCTATTTTGTTGGGGGTACCTGCATTCTATGGTGTGTGGAATGTATAGCACTTTTGGTATATCATATGAATGTCTTGAAGAATCATTGTAAGAACAATGTATTAGGTTTTTTTCAATTGAGGATGATGATCTCAAACAAGAAATTATCTACCTACTAAAACATAATATTGTTGTAGCTCATCTCCATGATGGACATGTATATTCTCCTCTTCAGTCCATTGGTTGTCCAGATTGGGTTCTTGTATATGGGAACCAAATTGTTGTGCCTTAAAATTGGGTGCATGTGTCTCAAGGGATTGAAGGTATTAATTCAAATGCAATCTCTGGCAGACTTGGGTGCATATTTGATCTAAACATGGAAGGATGTAAAGAGAAGATGGTTTTGGCCTAGGACATCTTTAAGTCATGCGTTGTGTGAGATGAATTTGCACCCATGAACATTTTTCATGGGAACAATGAAGATTTATTTTTAGCTGCAGACAAGTATATGTTATGGGACTTCTTTTTTGGTCTCATGCTTGTTGTCTCCAAGTTTGAAGATCTTTAATTTCTCCCACTTATCTTTGTGTGCTCATGTTCAAATGTCATGTTGTATTTTCTTTTGCTTGACTAGTCTTTCTTCTCTATGTATTTATGTGTGTTGAGCATTGGTAGACAGTATGTCACTTGTATATTTCTGTCCACGACATTTTTTCTTATTTAATCAGCTTAATCTAGTCTTTTCTCTATTTCTATATGCTCTACTTGTAACTTCTCTTTATCTCAAAAAAAATATTGAGTTACAAAACTACTTGTGAATCTTGAATTGTAACCCTATTGCAAACTATTCAACAAGTAAACCATAAGCCTAGAATCTACAAACAAATCAATAACACAAATAGAGCTCTAAATCAAGTGTATGCATATAAAATAAACCAAACGTACCTCCACACACAGTGATAAGCTTGACTTATTTTTTATCTAATCCTTCAAGGCCTTGTAGTTAATAATATTGCTCTTAGCATTAAGCACTTACAAAGATGGCATGAAAAAGTAAAATACGGTTGATTGATAATGCAAGCAAGATAGAAATATGATAGAAAGTAGGAAATGATAGCATTGATAGCATGCAATTCTCTGTATAGCTTGTTGTAGATGTCAAAATGAGAGGAAAACCCTCCAAAAGAGTCCAATGTTTAAATCTTAAGGTTAAATAAATGGCACAATGAGACTAAGAGGTGCATTGAATTTTGATAAATCATGAATATTGTCATGTTGGGAGGATAGAGAAAGGGCAAATAAAGAGGAATAAAGTCACTTGTCACATGACTACAACCTTAAATTATGATCCATGTGTACATATTAGAGGGCTATGATTAGATAAAAGATAATAATTAATTAAAATAAATAAATAAATAGGAGCATTCATTTAGTTAATAGTAGAAAAAGGTGGGATTAAGATAATTATGTGACAGAAAATGCTAATGGATTAATTAACAAGATAAAAAAAATATTTAATTAATAGATGAAAAGACTAAGGAATAAATAAATAAATAAATCATAATTAATTAATAAATAGAGGGAAAATGATAAAATAATTTAATAAATAAAAAATGTTTATTTAATTAAGTGAAGACATTTGTAGGTGTCTACACTACGTTCCCAATTCACATACCCAACCCAAGTATGCAACTCCAACATTCCACATTCAATTTTTCTGAATCATGTATATGACCTTTTCCAAGTGTCTTCTTAGCTTGAACATCAATTAAATCTTTTTCATCTTAATTATTTTGTAGTGTGTCACACTTTGTTGCACATCACCCATGCACCTTAACTTAAAGACTTTCATATCTCTATAAAAGCATAGTGTTTAAACTCTACTTTTCAAATAAGTTAATAAACCTAAGAGCAATGTTTTATAATCTTTGATATTTTATACAACAAAATTAAAATTGAAAATAATGAACAATCAAATTGAACATTTCAAATAACAAAATGGTTCCAACTTCATATCTAATGTGAAATATAGTTCAATTAGACTTTTCATAAAATAAAGCATCAACATGTAAATACTTGAATGAATACCTTCATAAAAGATCTTGTAATTGCAACTATAAAGATCAATAAAAAATAACAAACAAACGCAGAAAAGATCAATCAAATACATGATGTACATAAAGAATATTTTTAACAAAACACCACCAATTTTATAAACTACATTTTAAGTCTTACACATAGAAGCACCATCAAGAAGAATTGTCTAAAGTTTATAGTAAATAAATAACTTTGAACAAACCTTATTTCATATTCTCTTTCCTTTTTCTTAAGAAAAATGTATCAAACTAATTATTAAAAAGGCTATGGAAAGGGGACCCAAAAATCGGCCTAAGGTGTAAACCTTCATCATAAGTTTAAGTCTGTATCACAATAATTTTCAGGCACTGCAATTTTTTGGATCATCTTTACATGTAATATTCCTCTATTACAATATTTTTTTTCTTGTGTATGAATGTGTATCGATCTACAACCAAAACATTGCTTCTTAAATAACAACTTTTCTCTCTGTTATCATGATTTTGAAGGATCTACGAATCTTATGACGCAAAAGATGAATGAATTCTCCATTTTTTCTGCAAACGTTGTGTTCAACTTTTTTTATGACTATTTTATTCCATCCCATCTTGCTTCTTTTTCTAATCTCATCCATATCTTTTTTACATATTTGTTATTCTTATTCAGCTCTTGCAGATATTTGTTTTCCCTTCATTCCCCTATTTCAGGATATACATAATTTTTAACTGTGTTTTTCTCACAGTTGGAGAGAACTCGAGTAATGAAGAATGAATATATTTAAATGTAGAAAATAGTTTAGCTACAAAGTCATTCATTAGTGGTGCTATTTAATTCAAAACGTGAAACGAATCTAAGAATGAATGTTAATCATGAAATGCAAGAATTATGGGATAATGACGTGTTTGGAGTAGATGAAAAGATGGGAAATGCTACAAAAATCTGAAACCCCTTTTAGGGGAGAACATAAAAGATGAGAAAGTTATCTCCCTACAAGGAGAACTACCTTTATAGAGAGAAGCATCAAGCGTGTGCAAGGGACAAAGGTGCAAGAAAATTCCTTGAAGCTTTGTAATGTTGAATCTGGTGTTTTGACATTGGGATTTAAATGGCCTTCTTAAAATCTCACATTGTTTTCTTTTTTCTGATATGCTTTCTTCAACTTTATAGAAAGTTCCTAAGTCCATGGCTGATTTCCCTAGTGCATTATATGTATTCTTATATGCTTTTCATTTTCTTCAGGGATTTCTAAATAGTTGAAACATGGTTGTCATGGTCGTCTGAATAGTAGAATCTATGGATGCATGCCTTTCACAAAGTCAGTTCACAAATTAGGGATATCTCTTTCTCTTTGGAGTTAAGGAAATAGTCATTATTCAGTGGATTTCTCTATACCACCATAATTTCAAGTGGGACATTCTTCCTATATATTTGGATTCTTGACTAGGCTCATTTTTGTCCTTCAAAATGCCCTTTTTTATTTGCCAAGTTGATGCTAGTTTCTTTTCAATTTTCTAGTAGGTGTTCCTTTTCTTCTTCAATGTAATAGTTTCTACAATTAATATTTCTCTGGTATCAAGTGTATTTTGAGCACACCGCATAAAGGTCATTCTATTTTTCTTCTTATTCAATGTTAAATAAATATTTCATGGGAATAAGTTTATAATACTAATCATAGTATCATAGCACTCCAAAGTCCATAAAAATCTAGTAAGTCAAATGTAGTAATACTTATCACAACATATATCTAATTTTTCACCCAAAGGAAAGTCAAGTGTTTAGTCATTCTAGTCATCCTGATGGTTCCATGTTGGTTGTTGAACACGCTAGTCCAATTTGCTTCATAACTAAAGGAAATAATCTATGGACCTAGAAGCTATGATGTGATTTCAAAGTCCAGAGAAAGGAAGTTAATTTTATTGAGAATTTAGGGTGTATCTCCTCAACTAAAAGGCTTCAGCAGGACTTTTGGTAATGTCCCCAATCTAGGAAAAGCCTAATTTTTCCCTAATAAAGTAGAAAATTAGGTTTAGAGAGTACCTTTCCCAATTTGTACTCCTGCAAAGAGTGTTTGGAAAATTTCATTCATATACCAGATAATATAAAAGACAAATTAACTATATTGTTAGTGTAATATAATCATCTTGAATTTTATAAATTGATAAAAGAGATATACAACCCTGACCTAGAAATTTAGGTAACAATATATAATGTATATGAAAGAAAGTTATAGTATTTAACTTCTATATGGATTGGTGGAAATATTACAATGGTGCCCTTAACTCAAACCTAGGCCTAAGGGCAGAAACTTTGTCCCCCTTGACCCCATGCTTCATGGGGTTGGCATACCTAGTGAGGCCTAACCATTTCCCCTTATTGCAATTTTCTTCTATCTATATGGATTATCCTTCACAAATAATGACTTTGTATGATGTAACCCATGTCCATTTTACCACAAGCCTTATCTAGTGCCTTTGTATGATGTAGCATGGTCTATTCCACTACAGGTCTTCTCTAGTGCCTTTGTATGACGTAGCATTGTCCAGTCTACCACAAGACTTACCTATCTTGTGAGGTTTTAATATAATGTAGATACCTAAGTCACATATTACATATGTCTGTAGATCAAACTATAGATACAAATCAACAATTAACTAAATATAAACACAATGCATCTTATCTCAGATGTATGATACTATATGGATATTTTTTGTGAGTAATAAAACAAGTCACAAGTATTAACTAAATGTACTTATTGACGAGAAATAATAATTAATGTCATCAATAAACATCAGATACTCATACCATATATTACAGACAATCATAATAATGAACATTTATAGGTTTGTCCTTACTATTAATGTTTGATCCTTCTTATTTGATGATTGATAGAATGATTTCCTTTTGTTTGATGATTTGACATGTTAGTGGATGATGATTGATTGAATAGAGAATTCATAGTTTATACATTATTAGTGGAAGGGTCACAACCTTTCATAAGAATTGAGTCACCACTTTCCAATGTGGCCATTTGAGAAAAATATATTATTCCCCAACTTTATCTCCCTTGGATGCCCTCCTCAAATGAAACCTTATCCTCTTTATGTCTTCAATGTGAGGAAGAGTAATATCTCTTCACCATATCTACCCCTTGTAATTGTCACACCTTTTCACAATTACCACCCTTCAAAAGGCATCACAAGCCTTCATTATTGTTGCCCCTTTGGAAGTTACTTCCTTATTCTCTTCCCCTTCTTCTTCTTCCATTAATCCTTCCTTAATTCCTATGATCCTTTTTATGCAGATCAGAACTATCTTATATCTCAGAACTGACCTTACTATGATTACCTTCCTTGTGACAATCTCTTCTTCCATGCCTCAAAAAATAACTTCACCTCCTATTTATATCTCCATGATGGGAGAGTCACAACCTTACATTTATTACAAACTTTCAAGAGAGTCACAAGCCTTCATCCTTTATGCCCTTTGAAATAGTCACAACCTTCCATAACTACCACCTTTCAAAAGAGTCACAACCCTTCATCATGCATGTCCATTGAAAGAGTCACAACCTTTCATCTTTTATAGGAGACTTCATATTCTTTCTTTTATTTCCTTCCTTCTTCCCTTAATCTTTAATTCTTATGCTCTCTTTTCTTAGACCTTACTATGATTACCTTCCTTGTGACAATCCCTTCTTCCATGCCTTCAACAAATAACTTCACCTCCTATTTATATCTCCATGATGAGAGAGACAACATTACATTTATTACAACCTTTCGAGAGAGTCACAAGCCTTCATCCTTTATGCCCATTGGAAGAGTCACAACCATCCATAACTAACACCTTTCAAAATATTCATAGCCTTTGATCATGCATGTCCTTTGAAAGAGTCACAACATTTCATCTTTTATAGGAGACTCCCTATTATTTATTCTCTTTCCTTCCTTCTTCCTTTAATCTTTAATTCTTATGCTCTCTTTTCTTTTCCCGACTATTTTCTCATTTGCAGATCTGCAATTGTAAGTTTGATATAAACTCTTCCTCCCCCACAAATGCACTCTACAACTTCTTAATATATCTTTCCAAGAGCGGTGTCTCTTCCACTTTTTAATTTCTCTTTTACTAATCTTAATTGCGCCTTTTATTTCTAATTCAGGTTTATTTCAGAATTCTTCTCCAATTTCAATATGATTATTTCATATTTCACTATCCAATTTTCCTTCCTCCATCCATATCCTCTTTCAAATCAAATCTTCTCCCTTTTATATCTAATGTTGAGGGAGTCAACTCTTTACTACATACCCCTTGACCTTTCATTAAACTTAATTAACTTGTAATCATATTTTATTATTTATTATTTTAATATATTTTTAATTTTTTATAATTATTAATTATTATTAAATCTTATTTTAAAAGGGGGACACTACACTTCATTCTCAGTAGTATTTTTACTGCTTCACCCATGCTGATATTGAAATTTTTTAACTCAATCTTGGCGTAGGCAAGAGAGTTTGTGTTTTTCATTCTTTACCCATATATCAAAAAGTAGCATTTAAGTGTTGCAACACTTTATTGGAGGAGAAGTTTTAAATGGTGGCGGCTATGCTCCTAAAAAAATGCACCCAAAACAAAAAAAATAAAAATTCCAGATTTGCAAAGACGCAGTGATTATTTTTCAAATTTTTTTGGATATTGTCTTCGATTCAAAACATGCAGATCATGAAGAAAAGATGCTGAAAATTTCACAAAAATCTGTTGTGTTTTCAAATTTTTCAAATTTGGTCATGGTGCATTCTATCTGGAGCATAGCCACACCTATTTTCAATTAGGTGACTAAAACTTCCATTTCAACTTCCTTCTACACTACTAAATTCTCAAAATGAGAATATTAGTAGGTTCCCCTATTTAGGGCTCCTCTGTTTGAGATGTGTTTTGAAGTCACATGTTCCTTGTTATTTCAGGATTTATGTCCCCTCAGAATGGGTCAATATGGCTATCCATCATGATAAATTTTACAAATTCCAAAAAAAAATTGACGCAGTTGTTTGCAAACAAGAAAATAAAATTTTCACCCTCATGAGGTAGTTTCTATTTTGGATGGGACCTAGATCTATTTGGGAAAAATAACCTTCTCTTAAGGTGAATATACATGGTGTGTTTATATGGTAGTAAGCTAATGTGGAGTTGCACCAATATTATAGATTTTTCACTTTCAGAGCAGCCTGCATAGTCAGATGAGAAGCTTTTGACTTCCCAATATGTCCAGACTACAAATTGTTCTATATACTCTTCACTATTGCTCTATATGATCATCACAACATGATATACTAAACATGGATATAATATCTCTAATCCAGACTCTTTATGGTTTATCAACAAATCACATGAACATTATTGTATTCCAACTATCATTCAGTGTTAATCTTATCCCTCATAGGACTAACCGTCTGAGATCAATCCATAGATATATACCATGCCTAAAGTATGAACCCGCTACTTACAACTCAATATTGTTGAATTTATGACATATATGGAAGTTTTGAATACAAGATTTTCTCTTATCTACACAAGTCTAAATTCATGTTGCGGTGGTTGTAATGGACAAGAACATGAAATAGAAAATTAAGGCAAAAACATGGCAGGCTAGAAAGATAGGCAAGAAGCAATCCTTGAAAATTATGCTCAACCAAATCAGACTCTTATCAACTAAACCTAAAGTATTTTTCTTAAATGTCTCTGTTTGAAAACACACACAAAAATTTACATGAATGCAAATAGCACCAAAATTGTAATCCAACTACAACTTTCACAAAAGGGTTTCAAAATGACAAAAGGGCAGGCTCAAAAGATACAAATGATGTAAGTTTTTATTGTGACAAAGCAAAAGCATCATCTAGTCAATGAGTTGAGTATTTATTGTCCTTCATATGGTAAACTGTGACAAAATTGTAGCCAGATGTAAACCATACTACACCACCACTTGGAGATACCTTCAAGCTAACTTTCAAACTGATGTGATAAATCTAATTCTCGTTCTTGAATCCATAGCTTATGTTCTATATCCAATATCCATAAAACAAAATGCCCATCACCCTCACTCTCTGTGTATCTAATGCGTTTGTGGGTGGAACTTGCTGCGATTTCAAATAGGTTTTCCTCATGGGTGTAATTAAATGAACAAACTAATAGATTTCCCTCCCATTCAATGAGGTAGTATACAAAGCCTATTGAAGCAGGAATGAAAATAGAAAAAACCCATTGGTCTTAATTCACATCATAATCTATAATCATGTATATATTTTTAGTTATCATATGAAACTTATTAATGTGATTTGTAGTTATCATTTTTTTTTGCTCCTTTAAATTTAGTAATTGGGGGGGTTGGATGCACAAGGAGAGCACAACTATTGGAATGTATTTGGTTGTTATGCTCTTCCCATACCTTCCTCTTCTTTTCAATTGACTTCTTCTTTTTAATGCTGACCTTTCATTGAAGAAGTGTGGTCCAATAACCCTAATGTAATGAGATTAGACATTAGTGTTGTGTTTAAATACATAGGTTTCCATTATTTTATGTGTGCAGGGGTAAAAAAATAGTCATTTTAAAGATGCCTCAATAACCTTACACTAAAACCACTTCAAAAATTGTCAATACTTATGCACAAATGTACTAAGAGTCATGTGCTATGGGTACAAGTGAGATGCTATTAGTACATGCAAAATTTATTAATGGGCTTTCAGTATCATTTTTATGGCTCCCTAAAATTAGTAATTGTGGGGTTGGGTGATCAAGGAGTGAACTTGAATTGGAGCATTCTTCCCCTATCCATTTTCAAAGTGAATTTTTTTAGGCCAATTATAAAAAATAATAAATATGGTGTTTCAATCTTAATAATAAAACCATTTTTTTTTCAATCCTAAACGTGACTTCTATTCATAGTTAAAAGTAACTTACACATTTGTTTAAAAAAGTTTAATTTTCAAAGTAAATATAGCCAAATGTTTTTGATATTAGAAGCAACATAACAAGGGTGTTGTCACATGAAACAGAGCACAAAGGGTACTATCAGTAGATAACCATTGTCAACACATTAGAAGAAAACCAAAAGGACCGAGTCACCGGGACTTCCCTTTATAAAAAATTAACCAAAGTCTAACCATAATAATATAAGAAACAATTCAAACTATACTAACTATACCACCATGAGTATTAATAAAAGTATTCAAAGAAAGCCATGCGGGGCTATTCAAGATAAAGTCTTTAGCAAAACACTTAAAACTACCAATAGTCTTCATTAAACAAAGGTCTTATAGGCCACACAACACCAAAAAACATAAAAAACCAGAGACTACCATTTCAATTCTTCTATCAATTTCTAGTCTTGGAAAACAACATTTAGGCCCAATCTTTGATCAGGAACTTGAAGAGTGCCTTGAAATCCTCCTCCTTGTTGACCTTGCCTTTACACACCTTCTCCTCCAGTAAACAAAGAGTGGTCATCAAACTATGCATAACTTTGAGTGCAAAATGGGTGATCTCCTAGAGTCTTTTGTCTATACCTGTGATATCACGAGCCACCTCCTACAACCTCATATCAAAATCTATCATATTTTTGTTAATTGATCCAGTCTCACCTCCACCATCCCCTTTAACACTACATTCCTCCTTCACAATAGTTTTTTCCTTTCCTTGAGTGGGGGAACGAGAATTGGTCCTAGTTTCAAGTTCAGGGGCAAGTTTAACATGATCATTTTTTAGACTTTCAGACACATGGGACAAGCTATTACCATTGGTTGATGGGGCTTCCTTCTTTGGGGTTTTCTCCTCCACATCCTTTCTCTTAGTTTCCTCTGAATCACCAAAAGTAGAATCTTTCTTCAGAATTTTTCCCTTTCCAATAGGTTTAGTTGCCAATCTAATAGAACGACACAGAGTGGTAACTTCTTCAGTGATTTCAATATCAGAATATATCCATTGAATGTTAAATTTTTAGCTAACTTAGCAATAAGGGAGGTATTTGGAGGTTCCTAGGGGGCTTTATGGGAGGGATTTTTTAGGCGCAACATTTTCCCTAGCCCCGACATGGAAAGAACATTGGTGGAGGGGGGAGATAGTGAGGGCAAGGCTTCATGGATAGAGATAGAATGTGGGGGCATAAAGAAAGGTGAAACTTGTATAACCTATAGATTAAGCCTTGGTGCATAATTGTAAACTTCTTTCCCTGACACTTAACTTCAACAATATCTTTAACATTAGAATCTGTTGAATGTAATAGCAAAAAGGGAATTAAGATGAGATCATTATTAGACTAAGGTGGTTAAGGAAAGGAAAGTGAAAGTAGTAGTAAACCTCAAAATGACCTTCAAACATAAAATACTTCATTGTTACAACACATACTTGGTCCCATGGTGGTGGGAGTTTCTCACGATCAAAGCCACCTCTACGCTTGACAGGTTATTCATTCCCTCAAAAAAATTGGTTTAAGCTTGTGACATATGGGGTCCTACTCATCTTTTTCCACTTGCTTCCTACAGTTGAGAGCCCAGTCGCTTGTGCAATTACATCTTCATTTACTTTGAAATTAAGGTCACCTATAGTAACCCTACTTTCAGACCAAGATGAAACAAACTATCGAGATAGGCTCTCATCATAATCATTCATACTTTCACTGAACTAGTTGGTTCCCCCTTCCGTACGCACAAACCAAATTGCAAGTTTTCTCTTAAAGTCATTGTGCTTGTCACGCTTAATATGAACCCCATCACCTCTCAGTGTTTGGAGCCAGAATTCGAATGATAGCAGAGAAATGGTAGGCTTGAGTATTGTGAATTCAAAGAAGAAAAAAACCCCAAAGGAAACATCTAGAGAATCTGGCACAATACCTCATAATGAAATAAGACAATAATAATTTCTTTTATTGCAAGTAATGCCACCTTTTTCTTGCCCTATTGAAGAGACATCCCACTCATGTGAACCATCTTTTATTTGTAAGGTAATGTGGCTAGAAGTGTCTTCAAAGCAGTCACTGGATCCATAGGATTTATAGGATTTGTAAATAAGAAAACCAATGTTGAGTTACAAAACCACTTGTAAATCTTGAATTGTTACCCTATTGCAAACTCCTTAATAACTCAATCATAAGACTAGAATCTACAAATAAATCAACAACACTAATAAAGCTCTAAATCAGTGTATACATATAAAATAAATCAAACATACCTTCATAGACATTTATAAGCTTGACTTAATTTTTCTCCATTTTTTCAAGACCTTGTAGATAATGGTATTGCTCTTAGCATTAAGCATTTACACAAGATGACATGAAGATGTGAAATGTAGTTGATTGATAATGCAAGCATGATAGCAATATGATAAAAAGTAGGCAGTGATATCAATGATGCATGTAGTTCTCCTTGTAGCTAGTTGTAGATGTCAAATTTGAGAGGGAAAACCTCTTTCATAGAAGCCTCCAAAAGAGTCAAACATTCAGATCTTAAGGTTTAATAAATGGACAAGATTAAGAAGTGGGAGAAAATGAATAGGATTAAGATGTTAAATAAATGGAGAGACGAGATTAAGAGGCGCATTGACATTTGATAAAAACATTTTTAAGTTTCATGAATCTTGTCATGTGGGAGGGGAGAGAAAGGGGGAATAAAGAGGAATAAGATACTTGTTAGTTTGGGCTATGATCCATGTATACATATTAGATGACTAGGATTAGAGAGAAGAGAATATTAAACTAATAAAATAAATAAGAACATGTGTTTAATTAATAGTAGAAAAGGGTGGAAATAAGATAATTACAATAAATTATGTGAGAGAAAAGGATAATGAATTAATTGAATAGATAGAAATATTTGTTTAATTAATTAATGAAGAGACTAAAGAATTAATGATAAATAAATCATATTTAATTAATAGAGAAAAATGGTAAAACAATTAAATAAATAATAAACATTTATTTAATTAAGCTGTGACATTTTTAATTTCTACAACACATTCCCGATTCACATACCCAAACCTAAGCATGCATCTCCAACATTCCACATACAATTTTTTAAAATAATGTATGTACATTTTTTATTTAACTCTCTAAGTATCTTCCTAGCTTGAACATCAATTAAATCTTTTTCATCTCAATTATTTATTAGCATGTAACTCTTTGTTGCATATCTACCATGCACTTGACTTAAGTACTTTCACATCTCTACAAATGCATAGGGTTTTTACTCGACTTTTCAAATAAATTAATAAACGTAAGAACAATGCTTTATATTCTTCTATATCTTATACAACAAAATTACAATTGAAATAACCTAGAATCAAATTGTACATTTCAAATAACAAAATAGTTCTAATTCCATATCTAATTTGAAATGTAGCTCATTTAGACTATTTCATAACGTGAACCATCAACATATAAATACTTTCATAGAAGATCTTATTATTATAACCAGAAAAGTCAATCAAGAACATGATTTTTTGTAAAGAATATCTTGCATAAAAGATCATCAATTTTATGAACTACATTTTAATTCTTCATGTCATTAAGTTTTAAATGAGTTCAAAGAATTGCCAAGGTTTATATTAAATAAATTAACTTGGACAAACCTAATTTCATAATCTCTTTTCCTTTTCTTCAAAAAACATATCAAACCGACCATAGAAAAGGCTATGGAAAAGGGAATCCCAAAATGAGTAGGGTTCTAAGAATGAATATCAACAATTCAAAATGTGAAACTAATCTAAGAATGAATATTAATTATGATCTGCAACCCATTTTAGATAAGTAAGTTGTGTCTTATACTATTCTCTCTTTTCTGATATGCTTTCTTCAACAAGGGTTTGTTTGGTTGCTGGAATTAAATAACGTTGGAATTGTCAAATTCTAGTATTTGACAATTCTAAAAGTTTTAAATTTGGAAAATGGTTTTTAGAATATGGCTGAAACCATTTGGTTCACCTAGAATTCTTCTGGAATTCATAATGAGAAGATGGAAAATGTTGTTTGCACATGGATTTCAAAATATTATAAATTTTGCTTTACCCCCAATTACTATTTAAGTGGAATTGGAATTGATTTTCCAACTCCACCTATTTAGATGGAAGATTCAAATGATGGTTTTGGGGGTAAATGAGAATTAACGAATTCCTATTCCAGTTTCATGTTTTGAACACAAAAATCGAAAATGTGAATTCCGGAATTTGACAATCCCAATTCCAATCTAATTCCAGCAAACAAACAGGCCCCAATGGCTGATTTTCCTTAAGTATTATATGCATTCTTGTTATCTACAAATGTCTGCACTATGGTTTGCATTTGCTTCAGGACTGTCTGAATTATTAAAACATGGCTGTCTGAATAGTAGAACCTATGGATGCAAGACTGATGATGCCTTTCACAAAGCCCGTTTATAAATTGGGAATATCCTTTTCTCTTTGGAGTTAAGGAAATAGTCCTTATTCAGTGGAACCCTCTTTACTACCATAAATTCATTTAATTCAGGAAATAGTTCTTATTCAGCAGAATACTCTCTACCACCAAACCTTCAAGTAGAACCTTCTCATATAAACAATTAATCCATTTGATTCAGGAAATACTTCTTATTCAGTGGAATTCTCTACACGACCAAACTTTAAGTGGGACATTCTCCCTATATCATTGGATGCTTGACTAGGCTCATTTTTGTCCTTCAAAATGCTGCTTGTTTAATAGTACTCCATACAATCTAGTAAGTCAGATGCTGTAATACTGAGAATTCTAGGGTGTATCCCCTCAACTAAGAGGCTTCAACGGGACTTTTTCCACTGCTAATTGAACTACTGTAACTCATTCTTGGAGCATTAAACTGTTGCAGGCCAATTCTTGGACATCTTGGACATCTTGTCGTCCCATGAGGAGAAAAAACTATATTGTTTGCGTATGCCTCTTTCAATTTTGCAAGATTACGTACATCATTTACTTTGCCCCAATAGATGATTTTCTAATTCCTCAACTTCTTTTTTCTAGCAATGCCAATTTATCGCAGCCTTCCACGTTTTCTCCTCAACAAAGATCTTTGGGCAAGTCCCTTAGTTTGGCAACCATGGAACCAAATTTGATGGAGTACGACCCAGATTTGGCTGTGCACCATATAATTTCAACCAAACATTCTGTTTCTCCAATTTATAGCATGGAAAGTCATTCTTCCAACCCAGTCAATGTTCACATTTGCGCAGAACCTGCCCATAATATCTCTCTAAGAAAAGTTCGGTGTATTTGAATATTTTGTAGCAGGATTTCTTTCGTCTGGAGTTTTCTGATTGCTTCACCCATACTGATACTAACTATGCTTCTAGCTAATATAATTGAAATATTGTAGCTCATTCTTGGAACAGGCAAGAGAGTTTGTGTTTTTTCCTTCTTTAACCATATACCAAAAAGTGACATTAAACTGTTGCAGCACTTGATTGGAAGAGAAATTTTCAATTGGGTGACTAACACTTCCTTCTACACTTCTAAATTCTCAGAATGAGAAAATCAGCAAGTTCCTGTATTAAGGGCTCCTCCTTTTGAGACATGTTTTGAAGTCATAGTGCCCTGTTATTTCAGGATTTCGGTTCTCTCTGAATGAGTAAACATGGTTATCCATCATGATCAATTTTACAAATTCTACAAAAAAATCCACTAAGTTGTTTGTCAATAAGGGAGTTAGACTTTTCACTCTCGTGAGATACTTTCTGTTTTGAACGAGACCTGGATCTATTTGGGAAAAATAACCTTCTCTTAAGGTGAATTTACATCTTGTCTTTTTATGGTAGTAAGCTAATGAGGAGCTGCACCAATATTACAGTTTTTTCACTTTCAGAGCAACCTGCATGGTAGTAAGCTAATCTTTAGACACCACCACTTGCAGATACCTTCCAGGAAGTGTGAAATTGATGTGATAAATCGAATTGTCTTCTCGAATCCATGGCTTATGTTGTGTATCCAAAATGTATTTTGCTTCTTAGTGTTAAACAAAAATTTCATGGGAATGAATTCATAATACCAACATAGTATCATAGCACTCCATACAAATCTAGTATGTCAGATGCTGTAAGGCTCATGAAAACATGTCTCTCATTTTCTTTGGCCAATCGGAAAGTCAGGTGCTTAGGCAGTCCAGTCATCCTTCTGCTTCTTGAACACGCTAGTCCAAGTTGCTTCATAACCAAGGGAAATAATCTATGTATCTAGAAGCCATGATGTGATTTCAAAGTCGAAGAGAAAAAAGTTTTTTACTGAGAATCTAGGGTGTTATCTCCTCAACTAAGAGGCTTCAGCAGGTCTTTTTTTCACTGGAGTTTTTTGATTGATTCAACCATGCTGATGTTAACTATCCTTCTAGCTAATATAACTGAAATATTATAACTCATTCTTGGAGCAAGCAAGAGAGTTTGTGTTTTCTTCCTTCTTTACCCATATACCAAAATGGGAGAAACTAGCATTAAACTGTCGCAGCACTTGATTGTAGGATTTCAATTGAGGTGACTAACACTTCCCTTCTCTCTTCCTTCTACACTTCTAAATTCTCAAAATGACAAAATGAGCAAGTGCAAGTTCCTATATTAAGGACTCCTTTTGAGTTGTGTTCTGAAGCCACATATGTGCCCTGTTATTTCAGAATTTCTTCTCTCCGAATGAGTAAACATGGTTATCCATCATTACCAATTTTACAAAATTCTACAAAAAAACAATCCACTAAGTTGTTTGCCAACAAGGGAGTAGAGTTTTCACTCTCAAGGGGTACTTTCTGTTTGGGAAACGTAGCCCTCTCTTAAGCTGAATCTACATCTTGTCTTTTTATGGTAGTAAGCTAACGAGAAGCTGCACCGGTATTACAAATTTTTCACTTTCAGAGCAACATTAAACACAAGACGAGAATCTTTAGGCTTCCCAATATGTCCAGACTCCAGACAGCTATGTGTGATCATCACTACTACTGGATATATTAAACACAAGTATTATATCTCTAATCTAGATTCTTCATGTTTTGTCAGCATTCCGCATGAATATCATTATGTTCCAGTTCTCAGTCAGTGTCGATCTTATCTCTCACAGGATTTATTGTCTAAGACCAATCCATAGATACCATGCCTAAAATATCAACACACTACTTATGGCTCAATATTTGTAAATTTATGACTTCTTTACCAAATATGACTTCTTTACCATCATTATATGGAGATTTTGAATACGAGCTTTGTTCTTGTCTGTATAAGTCTAAATTCATGCTGCATAACTTTGAAAAAAACTCATAAACTAAGAAAAACATGGAAGGAAGGAGATAGACAAGAAGCAAACCTCTGTTACAATTTAACAGTGATGACAACTATGCTAAACTAAATCAGACGTCAAAAACTAATCCGAAAAGTATTTTTCAACTCAGATTATTTGTCTCATACACAGACAACTAAATTTAAATGAATGCAAACAGTACCAAAGTTGTAATCCAACTCCCACTTTCACCAAAGGGTTTCAAAATGACAAAAGGGTAGGCTCAAAAGTTACAAATGATGGAGATATTTGCGTCTGTGGAGCAGAAGCATCGTCTAGTCGATAAGTTGACCAGTCTGTTCTTCATGTGGTAAACTTTGACAGAATTGTAACCACGCGTAAACCACACAACACCACCGCTTGCAGATACCTTCCAGGAAGTGCGAACCCGATTTGATAAATCTAAATCCCGTTCTCGAATCCACAGCTTATGTTCTGTATCCAATATCCACAACACAAAATGCCCATTGCTCTTAGCTGCACAAACTAAAAGATTTCCCTTCCACTCAGTGAGGCAATATACAGAGCCTACTGTTGAAGGAATGGAAAAAGAAAAGCCCCATTGGTCTTTATTGACATCATAACCTATAATCAATTCTTGGTCACTTGTCATTTTGACTCTACCAACAAAATAAATGACACCATTTAAAAAAAGATGAGCCCGTCGAAAAGTGTAATCAGATAAATCAATCAATAGAGGCGGACCCTCATACCACGAATTTGAATAAGAATCAAACACCAGGGTATATGGCCGCTTCTGAGAGACTGAGAAGCCCGCCATCACAAATTTTAAAGTATTCTGCATATAGAAAATTTCAGCAAAATAAATCCGATCTCTATCCACTTTAAAAGGCATTGGCAATTTTTTCGAAACCTTCCTCACAGGGTTGTATACCCACAACAGGGGATCCAGAGGACGACGGGGATACAAGCACATCAGCCCATTTGATGCGGTAATGAGTACGAAATCTCCATTTTGAAAAGAACTGTCTAAGCTCTCACAAGAAAAAGGAACAATGGAAAGATTACCCGATTGGGAATTGAAAGAGCGGAACTCATATTGTTTTGGCGTCGATCCGGAGAGTAAATCTATGAGCGTGTTTATGTCCATGGAACGGAAATCTTCGAGCGTGTGTATGTCGATGGAAGGGAAATCTCTGATCGAATGTATGTCCATGAGACAAAGTATCGATTTTCTGTGACGATTCTTGCAATGGATATGAACAAAATCTGGGTTAAAAATGAGGGTGTGCCATCTCTTTGACACTGTAGACATCCTCAGCACATCTCTTGTTGAAATCCTCGAAAGTATGTCTGTAATGAGGTCATCACAGCATTCCACTTGCTCTGCACTGCTGCTTCCTACTGTCCGTCTGCGAATTCTTTCTGATGTCCGTCTGCGAATGCTCGCCATTTTCAGCTCGCTCACGACAACCCTTGCAAATTGCAATTGGAAAATGTAAGAATTTGCCAAGGCTGCCAAGATTTAGAAGCTCAAAATAAGATATACAAGATGGTATGATCAAATGAATAATTCAATAATGATCAAAATGATAATGAATACAATTGATTAAGTACAAAGTGGATGTGTTGAATATATAGGCAATACATAATAATTAAGAGAGATGTAAATATAACTTTATCAACTAACAATGTGTAATCACATGTCTACCAAAGGTGGATCATCTTCCATTGTACATTAAATTATGTGCAACAATGAAAATATGATAATGTGATAAGACCACTAAATGTGGATCTCACATATAAAGAGGTATGAGATGACAATTATCACCACCTAAAGTGGAATTATGCTGCACCATGTGCTAAAATAAAATGTAAATTCATAAGTTTCTGAATGACAAACTACTATGTAATGCATTATCCTAAATAAACTTAAGTAAAGTGTCATTAGTGAATATTTAATTACACCAACAAAAAAGAATGAAGAAGTGTGTCCAAATAACTCTAAAATAATGTTAACTTGGATAATTAGATATATAATTAAGAGTAGGATCAGTGTTGAGGTCGAGATTCGGGTTAAAATTAAAATTAAGGTTAGAGAGAGGGTTTGGTTAAGATAAACCTGATGATTATAGTTAAAAATTTTAATTCAGAATTAGTGTTAGGTTTAGGCTTTTCGTTAGGTTTGAGGATTGGGGATAGGTTAGGGTTAGGGTCATGATTATGATCATAATTAGGATTACAAATAGAACCAAACCTTGATTACATTATAATCCTAATATAACATGCATTAACTCTAACCATAATACTAACCCTAACCCTAATACTAATACTAATTGAATTGTAAAACTCTAATGTCATCCCTAACCCTAATTCAATTGTAACCCTAACTCTGGAAAACTTTATTCTAGAATGGTGATCTTGTACTTGAATCCTAAAAAAGTAACTCTAAGCCCTAACCCCGACTGTAACCTAAGATCTATCTTAAAATGGAATCATTAGTTTTAGCCATGCCTTAGCAAGTTAACCTTGACTAACTCTAACCCTAACCTTAAGCTTTATCTTAAAATGGAAACATTAATTTTAGTCATGACTTAACTCTAACCCTAATTACGATTAAAAGATGATACATATTATCTCATCTTGACATATATTTAGCCAATAGGCTTCTCTTTAAAGGCTGCTTATGATTGGAATTTTCTCACGCTAGTAAACAGGATGCTAAAACATAGTTTCAAACTACTAGTAAATAGTCTTGTGTTCAAATGTTTTTTTGTCTTCAAATCATTAACGCAAGTTACACAAGCCTATCCAAGTGCAAAGTTTGAGCTGAAAATTGTCCTAATATTTTCAAGAGTATGGTATCTTTAAGCACACATAACTGAGTTTGTTAGGAAAAAGACTCAATAACTAAAAAAATGCAGCAACAAAAAGGACTATTCTATTACCCTTCAACTCATTACATTCATTCATTTCTCAAAATTCCTTCTAGGTACAACACACCATCTTTTTTCTTGAAAAATCTATCGTCTTCTGCTAAGAAAATATGTCATCTTCTACTAGGCAAATTTGGATTGTTATGCATTTATGGATTAAGATTTGAATATGATCTCATAACCTAATCAGATTTGAAACCCCTAAAATCTCATTCTCTCTTAATAGCTTGAAGCAAAGACTATATGGAGTTCAATTTCATTTCATTTCATTTTTAAAAAAGAAATCTTTTATGATAGGATTTTGTGCATTTTCTTGTGGATTCTTTATATTTTTCTCGTTAACATCTTTGACACAATACATTTTTTATTGAATATTCACTTATTATGGTTTTGGTGAGTTTTTCTTATGTGAATGCTACACTTGAGTACCTAGAAGGTGCACCTTCACCATTGATCATAATATAACAAAAAAAATATAGAACCTACTCCAAAATAAAACTCTATTTTTGGTGTCACAAAAGCTTATTTGGCTTACATACACATGGTAGGGTTAATGTCAATGTGGTAAGTACCCATCCTTGCTCTTGAGGATACATATTTCTTGGTGCTATTGATGGAGGGAAGAGAAAGGTTAAGGTATTTTGTCATGTTTTGGAGTAGTACACGGTGATTTACTTGATGTATTTTTTATGAAACACAAAATTATGGTGTTGGAATATCCTTTTTTTGAATTGGTTGGTTGTGATCGTTTGGTTGACCAGACCTAGAGTTGGAGTTACTATAAGCAATAGAGAGTGTTTGTTGGCTTTCTTTTTCATTTCTGATGATAGGAAGTTTGCATTCTCTCTATAGAACAATTATAATACCTCGCAATGGTCTCCGATGTGGGTTACATGTTTAGTTGGCTATTTTTACTATTTAATATCTTTGATCTTGATTTTGGATTTTGATTTTTCTTATCAAAATCTATTCCTTGTGCTACTAACATCTTGTACCAATCACATTCAAAATGTATAACATTTTGCTATAAAAATTTGTTTATTTTGGTTACTTCTATTCCTCGTGCTATTAACATCTTGTACCAATCACCAACAAAGTGCTATTAACATCAGTAAAGCATATTTTGTGTCCCATCGGCCTTTAGTGCTTCACCAATGTGATCTCTTTCGACGTGACATATGTATAGTCTTGGAAAAATACTTCTAATTGTTTTGATAATTGTTATGTCCTTTGATGGTAATGTGGACACATTTGGCTTCGTTGAGACATGGAAATGTCTGCTCAATAAATATTTTGAATTCACATTTTTCACCAACTTTGAGTATTTTATTATACTTCAAGTTCTAATATTTTTGTATCCGGAAACATGTTGGATTGTGATGTCTAAGAAGATATGGATTCTAAGGTTAGTGATTTACATGGACATTAGTGGGAAAATTATACAACTTTATGGATAGCAATGGGAAAATTATGAGATTAGTATGAACAGTAGTGGGAAAATATGCAAGTCTTGGGAGGAACTGTGAAAATGCTATCTCATTTTATGAGGTGCTAATAGGTAAAAATCCACACTATCCACCACATCTAGGCCACACACTACCATGGTGGAGGTCTTGGCATAGGCGATGGGATGAGTTCTCTCCTTTGGAGTAGTAGCACTATATTTAGCATTCTAAGCATAGCTCTACCCACCAACAACGGTAGCATTTTGAAGGGAATCCCCAACCCTCAAAACCTCAAGAGTAGAAACCCCATCACCACTCAACTTAAGAAGAGTATTTGAGTCTCTCGTAAGTAGAGGACCGGGAACACCTAGCCTAAAGAGGGGCATGTTTGTAGCTCCAACTGACGTAATAGTGGGCTCAGCCGAAGCCCCCACCATAGCTAGAAATGCAGGGGAAGTAGCAACACAGTTTTACTTGAAGATATTGTGTTTTGTTTGGCCTGTGTTTATCAAACTTGTTGATTGTGTTTTCTTTGGTATCTATTATGCCTATAATCTCTATTCCATTGGACATGTATTTTCTTTTTATAGTTCACCTTCCTTCTTGGGCGCAAGATTTACCTCTTTTCTTTCTTTTATGACTATCCTCAAAAGTTTGGTAATTGCAACCTCATTCTTGGCGTGCGCTAGCCAATTTCCTTATGGTCACCGCATGTAACATTTCTTCATTATTGGCTTTTATTAGTTCAAACACATCTTCTTTTGGTCGCCTTCTTGTTCTGGGAGTCATGTTTTGTGTTTTGTTTCTGCTACAACCACTTTATAGGCATAGTAAAGCTTATTTTATTAGAGATAGTTATCATCCTTGGTATTAGAAAGCCTATTTTGGTTTCTCTCTACAAATTTGTGGGCTTTTGGTCATTGGTGCATGTTTGAGATGCAATATTGTTTCCTTGTTTTGATGAGTCAATGAAGAGAATAAGATTCAAACCCTACCCATTGAACAATGCATTGTGTGTTTGTCTCGTTTGTCTCCTTTTTGGTTGTTCATAGGCATGGGAATTATGATTTTTAGGAGTCGGGTGCTTAATTATTTTGTTGTAGGGTATATATTTAAAAGTTAATAAAAAATATAACTTCAAGACTTAATAAAAACTGAAGTTTAAAATGTAATAGAGAGTGTAGTTTAAAATGTGGTTTAAGAATTAGATTTTATTTATATTTGTTCATAGAGTTTTCATTAAGGTTATGATACATGTATTAATAATCTAATTTGAATATGAGCTAAGTTAGAAGATAGTTGCGTTAAATACTTGCTTATGCTTTTAAATATGTAATGGAGCATTTGAAATATATAGTGTGATTTTGAAATAGAGAAATCATTGGATGCATTAAAAAATTATTAATAAAAATAGTAAACTATAATTATAAATTATATTGTCTTTTAGTCAGTAAATGAATAATTTAGTTGATGTTCATTGTGTGGATTTGCTACGCTTTTTCATGTTGAAACTTCTTCATGCTTTGATACATGTGTATTATATGTTGCATTCTAGTATTTGTGATTGTTACTATTTTAATGGTCAATGTTCCTTTGTGAGGTTTTATTTTGTCTTCCTTGTGATTTAGGTGTACTTGCTATATTGGGGCTATTTGATTGGTGGTTGGTTCTATGATGTTATTGGGTTTGATGCATATCATTGTGTGGAAATTTGGGCTTTGGATTACGCCATGGAACATATTAGCTTCTCATGAGATTCACTTCATAATATGTTTATGATGATTATTTCATTGGCATCCATATGGATATATTGGTCATATCAAAATCTTATATGGATGATTTTGAGAATATTATGCTTTGATGTTTTCAATTTTCTTGGGGAGGGTTTTCTAGGGTATTGCTAAGTGGTTTCCAAGATAACCCTTTGTGGAGTTGTAATCAAGTGATGACATAATAAAGTGAACTAGGTTGAGATTACACATTAATCAAGATAATTATGTTTCCTCCCCTATGGCCATGAGAAATTCTGTGTGGACCATAGATGGGCTGGAGAAGGCCAAGCTGTCTATGTGGCATTGAGTTGACAAATCGACTTCCTTGTCCTCATGAAAGGATTTTTGGTTCCACATAAGTTCTTACATGGGGGCCAAGGTCTGGAGAGAGACCACCAGAGTAACCCAAGATAGTGGAGAACTATGTGATGACACTCTTTGACATGTGTCTTAGAATTCCCTTAGTCAACCTTGTGATTTGATTCTAGAATCCTTGTTGGTACCTCGTATGTATCCCATGATGTATCCCTTTTGTACTCTTTATGTTATGTGTTGATTTTCTTTGTGATTTTCCTGTTATGTGCACTAAGGTTCATTGATGTGTTCATGAGCATATTGGGTGGATTCTACATCTTCATTGATTCTTCATTGCAGCTTCATGCTTCATGTGGTGCCTTTGCATCATATTGTATACTCTCTAGAAATGGATGTAAATGCAACTTCAACACGCATTAATGATTATTGTCATGAATATTTAAGTTTGATAGATTGATGTTGGTATTAGCTATAACTATGCACTTGCATGTTATTAGTACTTGCCGTAGGCAATACTATTGCATTCACTTGTGACAATTAATCAATTGATTTCCACCAATCATTAAAAACTATTTTCTTATTTTCTTATTTTTATAAAGTTAAATACATAATTTAAAATTTAATAAATTATAAAAATAGATTATTTACAATTTCATTGGTTGATAGCATTTTGTGTTATAGGCGCGCTTTTCACGGCTGACAGAATTTGGGCAGTTTTTTCATATACAACATTTTAGCAATTACTATTATGATCTCTAATTTTTTTCCCTATGCAGTGAGAGACACGCTCAGTTGTATGCACTTATTTGTTAGTTTCTATTTTTTTCAACTGTTATTTAATGGAGGTGTTATACAATATACAGTCGATATAATGGTTTAAATTGAAGGATGGCATTTGTTACTTTTACCGAACACTGTCATTCCATAGTGGCCCCAACAGCTTTGGCATTCATGATTTGACAGACAAAAGTGATTCATGGCAGTTATCCATTGATCATTTGGCAAGCACGGCTTATGCGATCATTGTTTTCTAACAACATCAATGACATTCGCAAGCGCGGGACCAACAATCTGAGATATTATGTTTATTAACTGCATAGACTATCTTGAGCGAATTCCAATTGACATAGTGAAAGATAATTCATCCAAAGATTCTCCACTTTTTTAATTTTGTGAGTTATTTATTAGTAAATAATAATCACACTGGCTCATTGGTTAGAAGATTGTTTCTATAGTAATCTCGTTCAGAGATTATCAATCAATTGCTCAGATTTTTCCATTTTCTATCTTAAAATTTGTAAAAGTCTATGATTGTTAAATAGAACTCAATTTAATATAGCTTATATTGTAATAGATTGCAACTTTATGTCCAAATGTGGTTGTCGTTCAAGCTCATGATGGCTCCAGAGAAAATAAAGGCATTCACCAACATCTGAGATATCAATATGGAGTGTCCAGACCATATCAGTAAGTGCTGCAACCAGCGATGACTCTTCTGTGAGTCTCAACAAATTTAGTAAATGATTCACTACCTTCTCAATCACAACTGTTAGGGTGAAATTCAGAATTTGGAGATAAGGGAGTCTAGTGTTGCTGGTTTCCATTCGTATGAACTGGCTTACATTATATCTTCTTTTGATGACTATGATCTTCAATTTTTTTTGTTTATTGACAGCTTGACTTGGGCAATGGCTAAATCTGTTGACTGTGCCTGTATAACATGAACAGTGCTTTCTTAATTTTAAATCACCCAAATTCAAGGGTTTAGTGATCTTTGTCTTGATTAGCGTCACTTGATTCCAATATTTGTTTCTTGCATTTTTTATGATTTTTTAAAAATATTTCATAAAAAAAATAGTAAGAATGTAATTCAATGTATATTATTATAGTCGAGGTTATCGAAATGCATAAAATATCTGAGTAGTTGGTATGATTCATTCTGGGATTAGTTTTAAGCCTAAAATCTAGTTGAATTAATATTGATTCTTAATTGTCATATATAAATGGAACAAGTATCTTCTTTTGAGATAATTATTTGGATAAAATTTTGTAGGAGATTAGTTTAAAGTTCAATTTATTAAGACTTTTTTATGAGGGATATGTTACTTTGATTATTATTGTTTTGATAATATATACTAGCAGTTGCATGATTTATATTTGTTGAGATCTTTGTCAAATATGTGAGTGGTTTATTGTATAATATTTATAGCAAATAAATGATAAATGAAACACAAAACTACATTCAAAATGTGAGAACAATCTGTCATATAAATGTGAAAACAGAGTTAAGAAATAGTAAAAATCAAACCCTATGTATTTATTATAATGTTGCAAATACAAAATACCATTCGTTATTGAATTTTTAAAATACAAATAAATCAAAATTAAATAGAAATTTCCTTACTCAAGCTCATTATTTTTTTTAATATATATTTAAAATATAAAATAAAAATTTAAACAAATTTAATATAAGTGCCTTTAAACATATACCTACTTATTATTCCATATTTTTAGGTCAATATATTAAAATTATCTATAATAAATCTTAAAAACTATTAAACTATATAGGTAACTCAATAATATATTTTTAAAAATCCAACAATTACATCAATCTCACATAATTAAAAATGGTCATTACTGAAGAAAATATATTATGAAACATTTATTTTCATTGACTCTTGTCTTTTTAGCTTTTATTTTATAAGTATTTTAAATTAGAAACAACTGATAAAGAGAGCTTGCTATTTCTAATTTGGAAATCTTTTTCTAATTTCCAACAAAAAAGGGGGAAAAAACTAAAGTGCTTTCCAAGAATTTATTGTTTGAGGGTGGGGTGTTAAGATGGAGATAGGTGGTTGTTATAGTGTTATACATGCATATCAAAAGTAGAATATTTTCTCACTCTCAATCCATCCCACCATTTTCTATGTCACTACCCGTCATGACTTCAAAATAATTACATGCATATTCAATCTAATAAGTTAGTTCACAAATTCAAATCCTTTTTTCATTTATTAAGTAAATGGTGTAATTAATTTTACTTTTAATAATCATTTTTAAAATATGAAATAATATATTATATTATATTAATAATTTATATGAAGTTTTTAAATTTTTAATTTCATAATTATAATTTTTAAATACATTCTAATATATTATATTAATTATTTATCTATAAATTTTTTTATTTATATAATTAATAATTATTCTATAATATAAAAAAATAATATAATTGGTTTTTTAATTATATATTATTTAAATATAAAAATTACTTAAAATTTTAAAATTAAATATAACATAAAAAATATTATTTGAATTCTTTTTAAAAATTAAAGATAATCTATGTACCTCAGTCATACACATATACACTTCAATTTATAAGGATTGTATTATTATTTTTTATTAATTCTATTTAAAATGTTGATAATTATATATTTTAAATTTATAAAATAAAAAAATCATTAAAATATTTATAATTATTTTATATTTATAATTATTTTATATTTATAATTTAAATCAATATAAGACTTTATATATTATCTCAAAAAAATTAATATTGATTATCTTATAATTAATATCTATTATACTAATTACAATTAATAATTGTTTATCTTTAATCAATTAATATCAAACTTATAATCAACTAATCAATTTAGTTATATTTGTGTCTAATACATGTCAATAAAATAACAATAATACAATTTGAAATAATTTGTTGATCTCCACTTATATTTATCATCTATTCTAGAATTACTATTATTATACTATTAAGGCAAGTACTAGCCACTACGTGGCACTTGTTTTTTTATAGCTTTGGAACACTTTTATTTGGTATTAGCTATCACTATGTTACTTAAATGGTATTACCTATCACTTGTACTTGCATGTTATGTACAAAAATATCATTTTAGAAACTTTCTTATATTTATATTAATTTATCATTCTTTTTAAATAAAATATATGAACTTAGAAACTTGTGCTAGTTAATATGATATTTTTGTGATTTTAGATCACAAACAAAAACTTTTAAGTTCTATCATTTAAATTTTAGTGTATATTATTATTGATTTAGAAACATGCATGATTTTTTAATATATGACTAATTTATAAATTTATTATATTTAGAACTGTTTTCAAATAAAATAATTGAATTTAGAAACTTCCTTCTATAAATTTGAGATTTTTGCATTTATTACTAATTTATGCTTATTTTTTAATTTTGCATTCTTTGTATCTATATAAAAAAAACATAGCACCAAAAAATTTATTTCTTATCAAGAGACAATTGCATCTCAATTTTATTGTAGCTTCAATCTTTTTCTTTTTCATCATATTGAATTATGAAGATAACTACTTCATTATACAATTATATTGTAAATTATGTTATGTAGTTTTCCAATAATTGTATAGAATAATTTTTACACATAGTTACTAATACTATATTAGTTTTTGTAGGTACCTTAAATATGTCTTCAAAGAGAAGGAAACAAGCAAATATTGGAGAAATGTACAAGTGGTCTGGAGAGAAAGATTCAGGATTTTCTGGTAGTTCATCATTAAATCAAAATGTACAATCTCGTAATAATAATTTGAAAGAAACATTTAAGAAAAATTTTGGGTCTTCTTCAGATGATGATTTAAATGAAGAAGTAAATCAATTTGGGGAAGGGGGTAGTTTTAATGATGAAATTGAAGATATATCAAATATTATTAGGCAAGGAAAGGAAAAATTACAAGTTAAAAGAAAATTTTGAATGGAATGGCTAGAAAAAATTGTGTGTTAAATTATTTTAAACATGATGGTAACATAGTAATGAAATGCAATTATTGTGAGAAGTATAAGATGCCAGGACCATGGGGCATAGGGATGGATGTACTAATTTCCAACATGATGCTCTTGTTACTCATGAAAAATCTTGGGTACACAAAGATGCTCAATCAAGATGGATTAATGCATCAGAAAGAAAGATAAAGTCTATTCTTAATCATATTTTAGAGATCAAAGATGCTAATAGAGAAAGAATAATAACCACAATGAAAATAACTTATTTTGTTTGTAAGGAGGATTTATCTTTAACTAAATATGAGAAAATATGTAAATTTCTCATAGATTTAAGAACTCCTAATATGCCAAAATATCAGGACTACTCTGCATACACAAATCATAAGGGTGCCAATGAGTTTCTTTTTTGCATATCAAAATATCTTGAGAAAATTCAAATAGATGAGTTGTTGAAAAGTCATTTTTTCACTAATGATTGATGAAAGTACTAATCAAAGTTTAGATCAACATCTTGTTGTTTATGCAACATATTTGACTTTAGAGGTTAATGGGACACCAGTTTCTAAGTTTATGAAGATAATGAATGTGCCAGATCGTAGAGGGAAGACTATATATGATACTATCAACCAATTAATGAATGATAGAGATCTTCCATTAACAAAGGTAATAGTTGTATCAACTAATGGTGCTTCTACAATGGTCGGCTATGCAAATGGATTTATTTCTCTTATGAAACAAATTGTTCCAAATCTTATTTTAGTACACTATATAGCTCATCGTGAATCATTAGAAACATCTGATGCTTCTAAAAGGATACCCGAGTTACTATTTGTTGAAAAAATAGCAAACAAAGTGCATTCATGGATCCAAAATTCACCAAAATGAAATAATAAGCTAAATGATTTACTTAGAATTATGCAGATTGATGTTTTGAATGTTTTGCAGATCTACAGATTTAGATGGTTATCAAGAGGAGAATTCATAATAAGACTTGTGAAGCTTATGCCAATCATCTTAACTTTGTGGAAAAAGATAAGAATTGTTCATCATTATACGAAAAGGAAAGTATTTATTCTATTCAGTTTTGTTTACACATGCTTGCTGATGTTTTGGGAGAACTAAATAAATTGAATAAGATTTTTCAAGAGGAAAATGTAGACATCATAGTTATTGATTTGGTTGTTGATGAAGCTATAGGAAATTTATATAGATGGTTTTTGAGAAAAGGTACATTTGCAGAAGGTACAAATTATCTTTCAAAATTCTTGATTGATTCTCAATTTGGATTTATTGAAGTCAAAGGAGATGATGTTGTAATTAATAAGCATGAACTATTAGGGTATATGCACAAAGATGGGGGACCAAAAAGGTGCCACTTTCCTTTTTGACCCCCCAACGGCCATAGTGTGTACGCACTAAAGCACGTGCACCCTATAGGGCACACACACTATGGCTTGGGTTACCCAAGCCTTAGGCTTGGGCAATTCAAAACATAGCGTGTGTGTCCTATAGGGTGCACATGCTTTGCAAAAAGCTATAAACTTTTATGGTTGCCTTTCAAAGGCCCATTTTCATGCCACAAACCCACATTTGCAACGAAAGAGGGCTTCCCAAAGCGTGTGCGCAAAGACATTTTGTTGGTTCAATTCATCAAATTTGATAAAAAATGGCTCCATGACATCATCAAATTTGAACCGGAAGAAGTAAGTGTTTTTACAGTCCATGCCTCTTATTTGTATTGAAATTTCAGTTTTGAAGCAGTTTGTTTTGTTAAAATTTCTTTTCTTAGATTTTAAGCGTAATTAAGATTTTAAAATTGATTTTATTTTAATTGCCAAGAAGAAATGATCTCTCTGAACAAAACCCTCAACCAAACCCTCCATCTTCTCCTCATGAACAAATGAATGAAGAAAGTAACCAAGAAAATGAACCTCAACTGCCTCCACCAATCAAGAAACCTCCTCCTGGAACATAAGAAAATTTGATGAACCAAATTGAAAGAGGGAAAAAAGAATTAGAATCTTTAATTAGGAGTTTAAAAGCTTCTATTGCTATAAATCCTGGAAGGGAATGACTTGCAAAATCATTGGTATCAATCTTGAACCATGTAGGCTCAGTTAGTGGAAAACTTAATTTATGGCATGATAAAAGAGAAGAGAAAAAACAATATTATGCAAATAAATTGTCATATAAGGACAAAAAATAAAAAAATAAAAAAAGATGACATTTGCAAACTCTTTAAAAAACCAGGGGACAATGATACTCTTGGAACTACAACAAGGAGGTTCTCAATTCATTTGTGTTTGAATGAAGACTTAAAAAAAAAATTGGGAGAGATGGTGGATGGTCTTTGATTCCCCTCCCTGTAACAATCATGAGGTTCCTATATATTTCTTGAGGAAACTCTATTGCGATTTTGTACTCAAGGATGTGCCAAATTATTTTGACTTTCTAGATTCTCATGATAGAGGAGGGGGGTCATCATTTGATAGAGTGGGGGCACATCATGACCCTAACACACCTAGGGTTCCTATTGGCAAGCCATAGGTGGATCATGTTAGTATTCCTTCCATTGTGAAGGAACATGTAGAGGTGGACACACTAGGCATGATTAGTACTCTGACAGAGACTCTCATTCAGTGTGTCACTCCTTTAGTTGAGGGTCACCATGGTCAATCTTCGAGGGGACATATTTTTCGATCATGTGGATCTTTGTGCACATTTGGTACTGCCGAGAGAGAGGAAGAGGATCATGGAATGACAATTGATGATTTTCTAAATATGACATTTGGCATTGACACATAGGTAAATATTTTCAAGCTCATTAAATTTATTATATCATATTTCACTTATAAAAGAATAACTAATTAATTTAGTATCTATTAATTATGATCAAAATTCAGGGCAAGAGTGTCGGTGGTGGTGGCAGTGGAAATGATCCTCCAGTCCCCTTCTACACATCGTCATCAACTCCACAAGTATGTATTGAATAAAGCATTTTAATTAATATATTTGATTATTATGTAATTATATGAATGATTGTATCATAACTTATTGTGCATGTGCATTAGTTCACTGGTGAATCATTGACATTCACAGTAGATAGCGAAGGGCATCTTGCCACTTTCCTTGAGGTATCTTTATTTGCATGTTAATTTGATTTACATTATTATATTTAATTAATAAATGAATGAATAACTAAATTACTAGATAAATTATGATCAAAATCCAGACGCAAAGTGGTCATTACAGTGATCATGTTCTTTCACCTGGCTTTGTGATGTCATCATTGAGTCCACGGGTATATATGTAATAATGCATTATAATTAACATGTCAGTAGTACGTTCTTATATGAATGGTTGTCTTATAAATTTCCATGTACATGTGCACTAGTTGAATGTTGGAACTTTGGCATCGACACCACACACTGAAGGACGTGGTGGAACCTTCATGGAGGTATCATTTATTCATTAGTAGGGTTGTAAAAAATATATGTAATCTTGATAACTACATAATACTTTTGTTATTTCATTTTCAGTTATCAAAATCAGAGACTCCTCCTTATGTTCATGATACTTTGGATCGTGGAGTAGCTACAGCAGTAGCTAGTTCTGAAGCACTGACTGAGGTATAAAAGAGATCAATTAATTTTAATTGTTATTTTAATAGTTTGTATTGAATCTTATAATGATATTCATGTATTTATTTTAATTATTATT
Organism: Chamaecyparis obtusa; assembly: GCA_027943335.1. Classification (NCBI taxonomy): domain Eukaryota; kingdom Viridiplantae; phylum Streptophyta; class Pinopsida; order Cupressales; family Cupressaceae; genus Chamaecyparis; species Chamaecyparis obtusa. Next base: position 275,423 of record BSBK01005969.1, read on the forward strand.
TTGATCATTGTTGTAGGGACTTATTACTCCAGATCGTAAGCATGCGCCTTTGGTGGATGTACATAGTGACTATTTGCTAGTGGTAAGCAAAATATTTCTATTTTATGTCATTGTATAATTCAATTTTGACGTATATTAGTTATTAATGGATAATTTTTTTTATCAACTCGAGCTATAGAAGAGTCTAGACAGGGACTAGTGGGCACACTCGGAAGACTACAACAACCACTACATCTCCATTGACGTGATGATCAAAGATAGCTTGGGATTTGTTTTCTTCCCCTAGCAGGAAAGGACTAGATTAGGGATATAGATTGTATGCCTATATGGCATTAGTGGACATATTTTTTGTATATTGTATAAGTGACACATTGTACATCCATTTGGATTTTAGGAAGTCAGTTTAACTATATTGGATATATTCAATGTATGACATTATTGGACATGTATATTTGGTTTCATGCCCTACAAATATATATTTTTTATGTTTTAGGTATGAAATTTATGTGTTTGGTGTATTGATGTATACTAATTTATGTTTATGTGGATGTATTATGTTTTGTAAATTTCCCATGCCTTATAGTTATGCTTGTATGTTTATCGATGTATATTGTTACTGAATGATTTATATTTTATTAGAATATGAATGTGATGCAGAGGTGGTGTGTAAGACACTCTGAACCCATACCCTTATAGAAATACAAGAACAATCAGTAACAAGTGAGACAATCTTCTCACATCAAACATCCTTCATAAGGATCCACTATCTAGGCTTCATCCAATGCACTTGCATTGGTTGGCTCCAATCTATCAAACTGTCATTCTAGGACTGCTCCTAGAAACCTTCACAGTCATAAAATGTAATTTTTCTCCACATCTTACCAAAAGAATTCAAAAAATAATCAATGATCTGGATACCCTTTTGGAAGTTTTAAAACATATCCCAAATGCAACCCAACTTTGAGATAAACTACTTTAAAATTGTTGATTATGTTTTGTTAGAGAGGCCTAATTCACCCATTTAACAAAGGAAGCCTATCATGGGTAATCTCCTAGACCTTTCCCTCTTCAACAACCCTATGAAATGGATCTAATGAGAAGAATATGCCATCAATTTGACTCTATGACACTTTTGGATATGAAACCTCCAAATTGGTCTTAAAAACCCTTATAAACTAGGGCTCTCTTAATGTATGACCTCCCAATGCTATACCAACAAAATAAAAGTTGTTCTACCATTCTTATACCATCCTTAGGTGGATCTCCAAGGGCTTGATTCTCCACTGCTATACCTATGGCTTCATTTCAATGACTCTTGGTCATTCCTCAACCCCAACAACTCCTCCAATCAATGCCCACCTGCAAACTCCTTCTCATTCCTACATTCAAATTATTATAATGCTATAATAAAATGATTGGATTCATCCCCAAGTGATAGTGATTATATCAATATGTGCACCAAGTGCATTATTACAATTTTTTGATGCTTCATGGATCAAATCATTACATAAAATGGCTTAATAGCCATGTTACAACATTGAAAAGACCTTATAGGTATTGTATCTTCTTCAAAATAATTAGTCACCCAAGTGACCCTCCTTCCTTCATTAGGGTTCCCTACACCAGTTCTTCTATACAAGCCACACCATTAGCCCTTTAGGCTTGTAGCCTTCACTAGTCACAAAATTGCCTCTCTCTCCCAATCTTCTCAAACAACTCTAGAAAATAATTAGTGTTTTAGATACCCTTTAAGATTCCCTAATTCCTCACCAAGTCTTAGGGTAGGAACTTTAGGACCACATACTAGATCCAATACCCTACCACCTACCAACTTTTCCTAATTCTATCCCCACTACAAATCAACTCATAAAGATATTCAATCCCCTACCTCCCAACCAAGAAACAAACTTTTCTAATGTCTAAAAACAAAATATTTTCAAATTTTTAAGGTCTCAACACCTATCGAATCTTCTAGCCACCAAACGCTTGTTCCTAGGGTCACACAACTAGGGTCTGTTCAAAAAGAAGTTTACAATCTCTTCCAGATCAGTCTAGTTGATCTAACACATCAAAATTGATCCCCACATCAATAATCCACCATAAAATGTATCAAATCTTCAGGGTATTCATCTACCATAATGACTAGTGTAAGACATGAAACTTGCTCACACAACAATCTCCTTCATTCAATGATCTTCAAACAACATAAAATTACATCCCTGCATGAACAAACCATCAAACAAGGATATAATACATTTTTTCACTCTCCCACCAATCACAGTGGCCATAGAGGTGGGAGAGTCACTTCAACTTCTAAACATTGGTTGTGCCCTTCTAAACCGGTCACAGTCCAAAAAAAACTTGTCAATTACTTTTCCTTAAGAACAATAAGAATAGTGAAACTAATGCATGGAATATGTAAATGAAAACCAAATCAATGTATTTACATCACTATCCAATCAAGATCACACTTCCATAAGTATTTGAATTCCGAGATGCTACCTCACATGAGCTCCAAGATATGACCCCCTAAAGATTGCCAATTTCATGATGAGTGCACCTTGAGGGACACTTTGACTCAGAGTGGTCGATAGTATTCGAGTGACTCTGTATGCCAAATGAGATTTCTAGTAGCATTTTCTTGACCATTTAGAGCTTTTGGAACAAACAATTTGATGCTACAACTGATGATTTGGAAGATACATAATGTTGCTCATTTCAATTGAGGAACACTGCAAGTATTGATATCAACCAAGAATGTGTTTCCAAATATAAATGAACTTGAATCTCTAAAAATCAAGATAGGTTATTGTAGGCCTTGACAACATAGTCCTGTAGCACCTAATGGTTTGATGCTACCTCACATGAGCTCTGATAGATGACCCCTAAAGATCAACAATTTCATGCTGAAGAGACCTTGAGGGACACTTTGGCCCGGAGTGGTCAACAGCGTTAGAGAGACTCTGTGTGCCAAATGAGGTTGCCACTAGTGTTTACCTGACCATTCAGAGATGTTGGAATAGATAGTTTGATGCTATGACTAACGGTTTGAAAGATACGCAATGTTGTTCATTTCAACTAAGGAACACTTTGAGTTTTGACATCAACCAAGAATCTGGTTCCAAATATAAATGAACTTGGATCTCTGAAAATTGAGATAGGTTATTGTAGGCCTCGGCAAAACAATCTTGTAAAACTTGACGATTTGATGCTAACTTGCACGAGCTCTGAGATATGACCTCGTAAAGATCATTGATTTCATGTTGAAGGGACCTTGAGGGACACTTCAGCCCAGAGTGGTCAGCAACATTTGAGCTACTATGTGTTCCAAACATGATTGCCACTAGTGTCTACCTGGTCATTCAAAGCTTTTGGAACATATGGCTTGATGCTATGACCAATGGTTTGAAAGATACGCAATGTTGTTCATTTCAACTGAGGACCACTTCGAGTTTTGACAACAACCGAGAATGTGGTTCCAAATATAAACAAACTTAGATCTTTGAAAACTGAGATAGCTTATTGTAGGCCTTGGAAACATGGTCTTGTAGCACCTGACATTTGATGCTACCTTGCACGAGCTCTAAGATATGACCCCGTAAAGATTGCCAATTTCATGTTGAGTGCACCTTGAGGGACACTTCGGCCCAGAGTGGTTGGCAACGTTCGAGCAACTCTGTATGCCAAATCAAGTTTCCACCAACATTTACCTAGCCATTCGGAGCTATTGGACCAAACAGTTCGATGCTATGACTGACGGTTTGAAAGATATGCAATGTTGTTCATTTCAATTGAGGAACACTTCAAATTTTGACATCAACCGAGAATGTGGTGCCAAATATAAACGAACTTGGATCTCTAAAAAATGAGATAGGTTATTGTAGGCCTTGGCAACATGATTCCATAGAACCTAACGGTTTGATGCTACCTTGCACGAGATCTGAGATATGACCCCATAAAGATTTCCAATTTCATGCTGAGTGTACCTTGAGGGACACTTCAGATCATAGTGGTTGGAAGAGTTTGAGTGACTCTATGTACCAAATGAGGTTTCCAATAGTGTTTACCCAACCATTTAGAGTTGTTGGACCAGAAGGTTCAATGCTATGACTAAGGGTTTGAAAGCTACGCAATATTGTTCATTTCAATTGAGGAACACTTTGAGTTTTGACATAAACCGAGAATGTGGTGCCAAATATAAAAGAACTTAGATCTCTAAAAATTGAGATAGGTTATTCTAGGCCTCAGCAACATGGTCTTCTAGCACCTAACAGTTTGTTGCTACCTCATACGAGCTCTGAGATATGACCCCGTAAAGATCATTGATTTCATGTTGAAGGGACCTTGAGGGACACTTCAACCCAGAGTGCTTGACATCGTTCAAGTGACTTTGTGTGCCAAACAAGGTTTCCACTAGCATTTACGAGGCCATTCAGAGTTGTTGGAATAGATGGTTTGATGCTAAGACTGACGGTTTGAAAGATACACAACGTTACTCATTTCAACTAAGGAACACTTCAAGTTTTGACATCAATCGAGAATGTGGTGCCAAATATAAATGAAGTTGGATGTCTAAAAAATGAGATAGGTTATTGTAGGCCTTGATAACATAGTCCCGTAGCACCTAATAGTTTGATGCTACCTTGCACGAGCTCCGAGATATGACCCTATAAAGATTGTTAATTTCATGCTGAGTGCACCTTGAGGGACACTTCGGCCCGGAGTGGTTGGTAGTGTTCAAGTGACTCTGTGTGCCGAACAAGGTTACTACTAGTGTTTACCTGGCCATTCAGAGCTATTGAACTGGACAATTTGATGATACAACTAAGGGTTTGAAAGATACACAATGTTGTTCATTTCAACTTATGAACACTTCAAGTTTTGACATTAATCGAGAATGTGGTGCGAAACATAAATGAACTTGGATCTCTGAAACTGAGATAGGTTATTGTAGGCCTTGGCAACATGGTCGTGTAGCACCTGATGGTTTGATGCTACCTTGTACAAGCTTTGAGATATGACCTCATAAATATTGTCGATTGATGTTGAGTGCAACTTGAGGGACACTTTGGCCTGGAGTGGTTTACAATGTTTGAGCGACTCTGTGTGCCAAAAAAGGTTTCCACTAGTGTTTACCCAACCATTTGGAGTTGTTGGACCAAACAGTTTGATGCTATGACTGATGGTTTGAAAGATACACAATGTTGTTCATTTCAACTGAGGAACACTTCGAGTTTTAACATCAACCGAGAATGTGGTGCCAAATATAAATGAAGTTGGATCTCTGAAAACTAAGATAGGTTATTGTAGGCCTTGGGAACATGGTCTCGTAGCACCTGATGGTTTAATTCTACCTTGCATGAGCTCTGAGATATGACCCTGTAAAGATCATCAATTTCATGCTAAGTGCATCTTGAGGGACACTTCGGCCTGGAGTGGTTGGCAGTATTCAAGTGAATCTATGTGCCAAATGAGGTTTCCACTAGCATTTAATCAAACATTTACAGCTATTGGACTAGACAGTTCGATGTTATGACCGATGGTTTGAAAGATATGGAACGTTGTTCATTTTAATTAAGGAATACTTTGAGTTTTGACATCAACCGAGAATGTGGTGCCAAATATAAAAAAACTTGGATCTTTGAAAATTGAGATAGGTTATTGTAGGCCTTGGCAACATGGTCCCATATCACTTGATATTTTGATGCTACCTTGCACGAGCTCTGAGATATGACCTCGTAAAGATCATCAATTTCATGTTGAGTGCACCTTGAGGGACACTTCAGCCTGGAGTGGTTGGAAACATTCGAGTGAGTCTGTGTGCCAAATGAGGTTCCCACTAGCATTTACCGAGCCATTCAGAGCTTTTGGAATAGATGTTTTGATGCTATGATATGATGAATTGTGTTCGAGAGATCATAGAATGAAGGAGTTTGTTGTGTGACGAGTGCCCTATTTTTTAACCAGTCATTTTGGTGAGTGTAAATCATTAAGAGTGGATGTTTTTGTGGTGGATTATGAATTTTGGGATCCATACTAATGTGTTTGATCAACTCATTTGATCTGGAAGAAGTTGTAAGGTTCCATTTGAGTAGGCCCTAGTTGTGTGACCCTTAAAACAAGGGTTTGGTGGCTAGAAGAATGGATAGGGGTTGAGACCTTAAAAACTTGAAAATATTTTGTTTTTAAACCTTATGAAAGACTATTTCTTGGTTGAGATTTTGGGGAGTGAATATTTCTATGAGTTTCTTTGTCACGGGGATGGAATTAGGCCTAGTTAGTGACTTCTAGGGTATTGGATCTACTAGATGGTCCAAATGAGTCTATCTCAGGGTTTGGGGAGGATTTATAGATCCCAAAAGGGTATCTAAAACAATTAAGAGCTCCTTTAGTTGTTTGGGAGGATTGGAATAAAAAGGCTGATTTGTGATTTGTGATTGGCTAGGGTAGTGTACTCTCCCGTGGGTACACTAGTCAGCCTTAGTAGTGTTTTCAAACGTGTTTTGGTGATGTGTAAAGATTGGATCATGATGTGAGGACATTTCCTTAGTTATTATTTACCTTTCCATGCAATTTTTTTAGTATTTTATTTGTTAATAAGGCAGAGTAATTAATTGGTGTTCTTGACAGAGACTAGGTTTTATGTAGGCCCTACATAAATGACCCTCGAAGTAAGGGTTTGGAGGCTAGAACAATGGGTAGGGGTTGAGACATTAAAAACTTGAGAATATTTTATTTTGGAACCTTATAAAAGACTATTTCTTTCTTTGGGGTCAAGGGAGTAAGTATATTTATAATTTGTTTTGTAAATGAGGGTGAATTACACCTAGTTTGGGGTTGCTAGGTTATTGGATCTTGTATATGGTCCAAAAGAGTATACCCTAAGACTTGGGAGGATTTAGAGAACCCAAAAGGGTATCTAAAAAAATCAATATTTTATTGAGTTGTTTGGGAATTTTGAGAGAAAAAGGCTGATTTGTGACTGGTGAAGGCTACTAGCCTAAAGGGTTGTTGGAGTGGATTGTGTTGGAGAACACTTAACCAAACTTGGTGGGTTGTTGAAACATGGTATATTGACCATGATAAGGCATTCTAAGGTGTTGGAACAAGGCTGGAAGTCTTTCTTGGAGATTTGATAACTTGGAGGCTCTAGGTGCATTGGGAGAAGCCTAGATAGTGCATCCTTGAATTGAGTTGGTTCCTTAAGGATCTTCCATGGCCTTCCAAGTATTATGTGACTTCAAGTCATTAAATTATGGCATATGGGGGCCATAAATGTGATAAAATTGTAATATGTCCTGAAGGTCCTGATAAGGACCTTAGGACAAAAATCATGAATGTAATAGAAGTTTAAGGTCTAGAGAGTCTAGAAGATGTTGGGAAAGTTTAATAAGATATTTAAAACCCTTAGGTAGTAGTAGTTTTGGATTTAAAGAATAAATAAGCCATTTTGTTAAATTTGAAAATTTAAATATTTAAATGTAACGGCTAATAGGTCATTTGGAGGGAACTTAGTTTTCCTTTGTTTTAAGCCTTAAAAAAATATTGTAATTGATCCAAATTAGTTGAGTTAGTTCGTATAAGGTCTATAAGGATGCATTTGATCTTTGTACGATATAGAGAAGCCTGATGTATGGACTGAGACTCAGGAAATCAATAAAATACAGTAATTTTGCAAATTTTATGATTTCTTTAGTTTTGTAAGATTACATATTGATTTTTTAATGTTTCTAATACTTTTGTGAGATTATAAATCACCTTTAAATGTATTTAAGACCATTTGTGATTAATTTTTAGATATTTGGTGTTGACATTCATTATATTTCTCTCTTTTTTTAATAACAGTTGGTTGTTTAAAGGGAACATGGTCATTCCATGAATACCAACCACTGATCCTCATGTAATGACCTATACTTACATGTATCATAATTTTCTAACACAATAATGTGCAGATAAAGTGACTAGAGTAGGTGATCACCATGACATGGTTTAAGAATTTGATGAAAATTGCTTGGATAGGAGTAGAAGTGAGAGATATGGCTTAATAAGGGGGATATTTATGTTTGGAAGTGTCTAGACATGTCATTTTAAAGGTGAATCCATCATTGTTTGGGTGGAGAATTGATTGGAGGGTTTACATTGAAGAAGTCCTAGATTTAAGGGTTGTTTGGAGCCAAATTGGGGATTTAGTGTTAGCAGAGACCATAGGATCTAATTGGGTTGATAATCTTTCATTTGTGGTCATTTTTTAAGATTTTTGAAAGTCTTGAAGTCAGGGATTAAGTCTATGATATAGTTTCTTTGTAAAATGACTATCTTTTGGAGTTTGGTTAGCTTGAACCAGATTAACTTATGGAGATCTTATGATATGTTGAAGAGTGGGATAAAGGGTGTCAAAATAAAATCTAATTTTGCAAGGTGTTTTGGAAAAATGCAGAAAAAAAGAAGGGAATTGATGTGAGGGCATATTTGAATCTTATCATTTCCTCATTGTCAAAACCCTTGGAAAAATTTATAAACAAAGGCACCAGGAATGAAACCTTCATGGTAATATAATAAGACCATGAAGGAAATAAATTTGTAGATACATATAATATGTCATGGCCTATGCATATGAGAACTTAATGTTTCATAGATAAAGTGCCTAGAAAGTATAACAGATTATAAATATGCTAGGGATCACCATGTTTGTGTATAAGGGTCACCCTACTTCAGTGTGGCTCTTTTAGTGCAATAAAACACCCAAATTTGTATAAATAAAACCATTGGAGGCATAAATCAGAGGCAAGTGTTAAGGTATATTTGAGACCCTAAATAAGGAACAACCTTATTGAGCTTCACTTTGTTTCAAGAATAGTTTAATATTCTCTACTAAACAGGGCCAACCACATGAAGGTGGAAGCTAATTTGTCCCCACCCCCCTAACATCACTCTAAATTCCTCGTTAACATATAACATTCATTCATTATTTCATCTATTAATAAAATATAATATTCATTAATTATCACATGATAACATTCATTAACACATAAGATTCATTAACATTCATTAACACACAACATTTATCAATATTCATTAACACATTATATAATTTATGAAAATTCAATAGCACATAATTAAATTTATTGACACATAAAAATCAGTCATTATCAATTAAGATGCATAGATGACAATCATTTCTTTTTTTTCTTAATTTTTTGGAATTTAAGAAATTGTTAAGAGGAGGATCGGTGTCATCGTGATTGATGAGTCCAATTATTGCATCAATTTTGTTATGATATTTATATTTTGTTGATACTCTGACAAACATTTTCAAGACATTTTATGACTTATACTTATGTGAACCTATGCCAAGTACAGCTAAAGCCACAAAATCTATGGGTAGCTTGAGTGATATGTTTTGCTGACTATTATAAATATAATGCAGTACTTCATATAATTATTTCAAGATGTGTTCTAACATTTAAGTAGGAGTTGAAAATGTTGACTTGCAGATGTGTACCAAATGTTACTAACATTTTAGGTAAACATGGAGCGGTATGAAGAGTGGCGCATCTGCATTAAAGGAGCATTAGAAGACCAACCATGGTGGGAGAATCCAGCACCATTCCGATGGATATGCCGAGCTTTGAAGGAGCTGTTGTTCCAAAGAATATAGGGAATAAGTCTTGCTATATTTCCTCAAAAATGTTATTCTATTCTCAGCAGTAATTGTATTATGTCATGGTTGTTTTATCTCCTCCATATTTAGCGAGGTTTAATGAGACTTTTTTGTTATGTTTTCAATAAGTGTCAATCCTTGATATAAAGGGATTTTGACTGATTTAGTAGGTAATGAAGAAAGATAGAATTATGTATTCAGTATAGTGGAAGTTTCTCTATTTTGTTCTTCATGAGTTATTCAGTTGTTATGTAACTAGTTAATAAGAATTTAATGGAAGATTGATTTTGGATTATTTCTTGTGTTGAGTAGTTAGCAGAAGCCAACCAAGGGGGCCCACTTGGGAGGTGGATTAGATTAAGTAAGAATATATTTTCTTCCTATAATTTTCATGTTTTCAAATAGAGCTATTGTTTTACTCTTGTAGTATTGCCACTATGGTTGTTTGTGGAGCATTTGCAGAGATAGGTATAGTGAATGTTTTGAGTTGTTAGACAGGCTTAGATTTATTTCATAAGTTTTTTGTAGTAATTACATTCAATAGTCAAGTGTTTTTACTTTCCTGTAGCAATAGCATAGATTCCTTTCATGCATTTCATCTTCCTACAGCATAGGTGTTATGACTCCTAAAGGAACTTAGTGCACAAACTGTGCTATCCCATTTCAAGTCTACGTCCCTGGGTTGACAATCTAAATGCATTTCATGATGGGGATAGGTAATCCATAGCATAGATATATTACCCTTAAGAGAGACAATGGCATGATTATCTCTACCTATTGTGAGACCATTCATTTTTGGTGTCATTGCCGAGGATGGTGTCAAAATAGGAACCTTAATGAGTCATTTATTTTTCAGATTAGTTTCCTATTTTTAGTCAATACCAAGAAGTTGTGAGCTTGCTTCACAAGTCATCAACTTACTTGCATGCATCAAAGAAGGCAAGATGTTCATGGCAGATTTCTTCCAAAAGAACCTGTTAAACTGAAAGAAGAGTTTGAAGAGCTTGAATTACCATTTCTTGATGCCAGTCTTGAGTTTGTTGCATCATCTTCAAAAGAAGAAGAAGAAACCCAAGAAACATTTGACCTCCATCATTTTGCAAAAATATTAGCTAGTTTCCATAATAGTCCCAATCCAAGACCACCTATTTCTCAGAGCCCTCTAGTCAATAATACTTTCCAGCCATAGTTTCAATATCTAACACCTCTAGTAATGACAGCTCCTACATTTCCATTTCCAATTCCAAGTCTTATTAACAATCCTAACCTCAAGAACATACCCGCTTCAACACTTCCAAAGTTCTATGGCCTTTTTAAGGAGGATACTGACACCTTTTGTTCAAGTTTGACATACTATGTCAAATTTTTGACTATAATATTGACAGTCATAAGCTTAAGCTATTTCCAACAACACTGAAGGAGTCAGCCCTTAGATGGTTCATGGGCTTAGGAGTGAATGCAATAGCTAATTGGGATGGAATGAGAGATTTGTTTCTAAGAAAGTATAAGGAATAATGCAAGGAAAGTGATTCTAAAGGAGATGACATCTTCCATATGTCACAAAGGGAAGAAGAGACATTAGAGGACTACATATCATGCTTCTTATTTACCTTACAAAAGAACCCACAACATGCATTGCAAGAGGATTCATAGAAGTTGATTTTTCTAAGAGGAGTGAATAAAAATTGTCTTGAAGCTTTGGACCTCATGGCTGGAGGTGACATATCTCAGTCCTCTTGGGATGACCTTCAAAAGATTTGTATGAACTATTCTAGAGCAGTAGTCAAGAAAGGAAGGGGATTTTGCTCAACACTGACTAAAGGAAGTGGCTCTGGTATTTCAAAGATGGATATTTCAAACCTATTTTCAGACTTCAAGAAAGACATCATCAATGATGTTGCTACATACCTGGACATGATGACCACTAAGAAGAAGCATGCAGACGCAGAGGCACAACTAGCTGAATATTGTCCTCATTGCCACAAACAAAAGAAGGATTGTTAGTGCAAATTGGTCACAAACCTGGAGAATCAACATCTTCCAACTTAATACTTGAAGATAGACAAAGAGGATGAGAAAGTATTCTTTGTTGCTCAACGTCAACTATGGGCCACGAGACAAGGTATTCCTAAAGACCCATTCCAAACTTCAAGTATATATAATAGTCAGTGGAAAAACCAGAATGTTCAAAGTCCTCCACAGTATAATCAACCCACTTGGAATAATGCTTGGCCAAATAATCAACATAATCAACGGTATCCTCCATAGAAACCCCAATAGTCACAATTTCCAAACCAATGGCAACAACCACAAGGAAATTGGCAGCCCACTAACCAGTGGAGAGGACCTTAGCAATGGCCTAATCCAAATCCTAGATATCCACCTTTACCACCTCCAATAAATATGCCTGCAATAATGCCACCACCTCCAAATGTAGGTCCTCAAAAGAAAAAACAATTACTTGCTCAATCTCAACTGAATCCCAATAGTCAATAGCCACAACAACAAATGTATGCTACTAATGCTCAGCAGTACCCTTCCTATGCACTTGATATAGCTAATATAAACCTAAGATCAGGTACTACCTTGCCAACACCTGAACCACCCCTTATCACTGAAGTGCCCGAACTTCCTGCAATAGTAGTACCGATTCCAGAGAATGATTTGCCAAATACTGTTGCATTAGAAAATGTTTCCAGCTCAACTAATGCTCATACATTAGTTAAACCACCTTTGCCTCAAAGGCTCACCATGGACAAGCCCATACCAAAAGAAGACCAACCATTTGATATCATTGACCAGCTTAATAACATGCATGTCCAGATTCCCCTGTTTCAAGCAATAAAAGATGTTCTAGTTTATGGAAAAGCAATAAAAGAAGCTTGTCTTAAAAATCCCGGGAGAAAGAAAAAGGATCCTACAATAGTTCATGTTATAGGACAATTGGCTGATATCATGCTAGGAAAACTGGTAATACCAAAATATTCAGATCCAGGGAGTCCAGTTGTGAATATCATCATTAATGGCCAGTCTGTCAAAAATGCATTAATAGACTTAGGTGCTACCATTAATGTAATGACTAAGGATACTATGAATAAAGTAAGCATTGAAGGGTTGAGAGCTACTCCAACAACATTTCAATTAGCAGATAGCTCTACTATTACTCCTGATGGAATGATAGAAGATATAATAGTTGCCTTAGATTCTTGCAAGTACCCTGCTGATTTCATTATCCTTTCACCAAAAGTCAACCTTGCTAGTTACCCTATTATTCTAGGACATCCTTGGTTAGCAACAAATGATGTAAACATAAGTTTTAGATCAGGGAACATGACAATTTCAGATGGGCAAGCCACTAATAAACTAGCATTGTATCCTCTAGCTCAACGACAGCCAGATTTGAGTACACCTATATGGCCAGACTTAGGAGATGGGGAAGAAGAACTGAATTCTATGGTTCAGCTCATGATGTTACATAGGCAATCATTTCTAAAGCTGAAAGAGGAAGATGAAGTCATTCAGAGCATTCTTAATAATGACTATGCTGTAATCAAAGATGTATCTGAAAGTTCTATGTTAGAGTTAAGTACGTATGAAGATAATTTTGAGGATTGTGTATTACCTTCAGAACCCAATATTATCCACTAGTTGCTACCTAGTGAAGTAAACACAAGTCCTATCCCTGAAGTATCTATGCTTGACCTTACAACTACTGTTGAGATTTCTAAAGTTCATAATCTCCATGTGAATAATAAGTTGCCTTCACAAAAAATGGAGCAACTAACCAAACTACTACAAACACATGAGAAAGCCTTTGCATGCGATTATGGGGACATGAAGGGATTAAGCCCGACACTATGTACTCATAGGATATATATCAATGAAGGAAGCCTACCCCTTTGTCAACCTCAAAGAAGGATTAACCCAACATTAAGGGAGATAGTCAAAATTGAATTGCAAAAGCTATTAGATGTTGGCTTTATATATCCTATATCTGACAATAAGTGGGTATCACCTTTGGTCGTAGTACCCAAAAAGGGGGGAAAATGGAGGATTTGTGTGGATTACAGGGAGTTAAATAAAGCTACCAAGAAAGATCACTTCCCATTACCATTCATTGACCAAGTACTTGATACTTTGGCCGGTAAGAAGTATTTTTCCTTTCTTGATGGATATAGTGGATACAATCAGATAACTATTTCTCTAGAGGATCAGGAGAAGACTACATTCACATGTCCATGGGGGACATATGCATATTAAACTCTACCTTTTGGGTTATGTAATGCTCCAGCAACATTTCAAAGAGTTGTAATTAGTATTTTTGCTGACATATCACATGACTGTATGGAGATATATATGGATGACTTTATAAAATTTGGAGTGACATTTGATGAGGCTTTGAAGAATCTTGAAAAGGTACTAATCTGGTGTAAGGAGCATAATCTATCCCTTAATAGTGAGACATGCTTTATGATGATGACGGAAGGAGTAGTACTTGGGCATTTCATTTCAGCAGCAGGAATTCAAGTGGACCCAGCTAAAGTAGAGGTAATACTTACACTACCTACTCCTACTAAACAAAAAGATGTAAGATCTTTTATAGGACATGCTGGATACTATAGACGCTTTATTCAAAATTTTAGTCAAATTGCTAGTCCTTTGTACACATTGCTTACCAAAGAAGCTAAATTTAAGTGGACACAAGCATGTGATGAGTCCTTCCTGTAGCTAAAGAAACTCCTAACAACTGCACTAGTCCTAAAAGGACCAGATTGGTCTATTCCATTCCACATCCATATAGATGCATTAGATTATGTCATAGGTGTTGTGCTAGGACAAAAGCCTACTAACCTTGAGAATGCAATTTACTATATCAGTAAAAGCCTCCATGGCCCTGAATTGAGCTACACAGTTACTGAAAAGGAACTCCTAGCTGTAGTTTATGCATTGAACAAATTCTGACACTATGTCATAGGCTATCCCATTTTTGTTCACACTGATCACTCTACAATAAAATATATGATGAACAAACTTGTTATAACAGGTAGATTGGCAAGATGTCTCTTACTATTGCAGGAATTTGATATAACAATTGTTGATAAGCCAGGGAAGGCCAATGTAGTTGCTGACTACTTGTCTAGGCTAAAAAATGTTGATGAAGACACTACTCAAGTTGAAGATACATTTCTAGGTGAACACCTGTTCCATATAGAAATCAAAAACCCATGGTATGTAGATATAGCCAATTATCTTGTAGCAAATAAGATGCCCCCACATTTTTCTCAGAAAGACAAGAAAAAGCTTGTAGAGAAAAGCTTTCAGTTTTCATGGATAGATAACAATCTATTTGACACTAGTCCAGATCAGATTATGAGAAGATGTGTGAGAGAAGATGAAGTATATGATATAATCCATGCTTGTCACGATGAGCCTTGTGGAGTTCACTTTGCAGCAAAGTGAACAACCTTGAAAATCTTAACAACTAGATATTATTGGCCTCAATTACACAAGGATGCAGCTAGTTATACAAAAAAATGTGATAAATGTCAGAGGATGGGTCATCCAACAAAATCAGATGAGATGCCACTTAATCCACAAGTAGTAATGAAACCCTTTGATAAGTGAGGTATGGACTTCATTGGACCAATTGATCCACCATCAAATGGAAAATCCTACATCTTGGTTTGTACAGATTACCTGACAAAATGGGTCGAAATGAAAGCTATGCAGAATGCAAGGGATGAAAAAGTAGCAAAATTCTTGTATGAAGAAATTTTTACTAGGTATGGAGTCCCCAGAGAGCTTGTAACAGACCAAGGAACACAATTCACATCAAACCTAATCACAAAGCTAATGAAGGAGTATAACATAAGGCATCGGAAGTCTAGTCCTTATCATTTGCAAGAAAATAGATAGACATAGGTGACAAATAGATAAATAGAGGCCATATTAACAAAGACAGTACAATTGCATCGCAAGGATTGGAGTATTCAATTAACAGAAGTAGTCCGAGCTTACCATACCACATGGAAGACAACAACAGGGCTCACACCATTTGAATTGGTGTATGGAAAAGCAACAATGTTGCCCATAGAATTTGAACACAAAACATTGTGCACAACACTTGAGCTAAACATCAATCTTCCTGTAGCACAAATAGAATGTCTCCTCCATCTCAACTCATTGGATGAAATGTGCAAGTCAGCATTGGAAAGAATAGAGCTAATCCAGAACCAAAGGAAAGGATGGCATGATTCACATATCAAGAAGAAACAATTTCAAGTAGGAGATTGGGATTTATTATATGATTCCAGATTCAAGGAGAACCCTAGAAAGCTACAAACCAGATGGCTCAGACCCTGTGAAATTCAATATGTCTTTGATAATGGAGCAGTTCAGCTGACCACACTTGATCTAGTACAATTTAAGTTGCTAGTTAATGGACACCACTTGCACCTGTATCACAAGCCTCAAACCAAAGAAGAATTCTTGAAACAATTCAACATGCACAGTTTAATAGCCCCTCAGGAAATAGTTCCTGCAGTAGAAGGTGAAAGCCTTCCTCCTGCAGCATCACCATGATAGAGGTTCGCTAGCACTCTTAATAAAACTTCATTTAATGAGGTATACTTCTTCATTCACTTTTCTCTTTTCTTCTCACCAACTCATCTCATTCATATTTCTACCACCCACTCAAATTCCATGTCACCCACAATTTCTATTTTCAAATACTTTCAATAAAATGTCACGTCAGCAATCTTATGTGGCCGCCGGAATCAACACTCTCATCAGCTCACATTCATGTACAATAACTAATTGTCAGGTACAACTTTCTAACTCCTTACTTTTAGCACACAGGTTTAATTAATTATATCTAGTACTGCATTAAATGTATAATATATGCATTAAGCCAGTTTTCCAACCTCGTGCTAAATTTAACAAGTGAGGACACTTGTTCAACTTTTGTAGGGGGTAGGGGAAGTGTACTAACTTCCAAGTGTCATTCCTAAACTACCCTTGTCATACCCCTATCACATCAGTGTTGTACTTAGGTTGCATTCCATTAATTCTTTTAATCCTTCACACACTTCCCATACTTTCAAATTCTGATTTCTTGAACTTGACATGACTTCAAAAGGATCATAATTAATTTGTGAGGTAACTCTCACTTAAGGTATTGTTTTCCTCTGAAATCAATGCCATTATTATAGTTCATGTCAAGTAAGACAAAGGTAATGCAAGAGAAAATATCGGTATTTTCAAGAATCACAATTGTATTTTTAAAAGAGGGAATTTGCAGAGAAACCAAAAGCTTAGAAGTGGGTTGGAGAGCTGAAAAATTACAGATTGGGCATTATTAAGATGGGAAGACAATTAAAAAGACATGAACCAGTCATTCATGGTATTTTGCTGGTGGATGTTGAGGTAGTTTGGAGGTTCAATGCATGTGGCTGGCTTGGCTATTTTCTTCAACTGACAGAGTTTAATGAGGAGGTTGCTGTAGAATTCATGGGTACATTTGAAGAAGGACAAGAAATTGTATGGGGATTGAAAGTTTTTGCTACTAAAGAGATAATTGTGGAAGTTACAGGGTTACCAGTTGTGGGAGAACATTATCTAAATGAGCATGATGCCAAGTCATCTTGAGCTCAGTTCTCCAGGTCGGGTGATCCTCCGCTTGAAATTACTAAGTAGGGGTGCAATAGATTGTCCCTTCCATAGCCATTTCTAGAACTGGATACGCACATCATCAGGTGTTTAACTTGTGAAGGAAGATTTTCAAACCTCCATGCTCATCATTTTAAGCTCCTTAGTTGTATGAGGCATAATCTTCAGGTTAATATTCCCAGTTTTCTTTATAATATGCTAAGTATCAATGCTGAGGAAACTCAAAAGGGTAAGGAAAACTCCATTAGTCACCATGCCCTAATCAAGCTTTTGGTTGAAAAATCTCTTAGGGATGTTTCCCCCATGTCATGGGCAGAATTTTTCCAATCCAAAACTTTGCAACCCCAAGTAAATCCTATGGCCCAACCTCTAGAAGATGTAGTAGAATCTTCTGACCCTACTAAAGAAGTAGATGTGAAAGAAAAAGAATCAAAATTATCGCCAGAAAACCAACCTCCTGAACCTACTCCAGAGAGTAATGCACCCACTTCTTCCTCAAGAAAAGGAAACCAGAAAGTTAGAAAAGAAATCCCTAACTTAGAAGGAGAAATTTCAAACCCTACAATTCAAATTAATAAAATAAAATGGTCGAGTCCTATAGTAACTAATCCTACAACATCTACTCCTATAGCACATAAACTAAAAAGTTCTCGCCAACCTAAAACTACAGTTTTTGAAGAGGTAACTGTGCATAGAAGCTCTCGCATGAGAGGACAAGTGTCTTCACCTTCTCCTCAACACCCAGATGTTCCAGCACCAAAACTTTCTAAAGATCCCTTTATTGAATATATTCCTGATGACTCCCCTACGTAGGCAGAACCCCATCATATGGAGGAGCCTCCTAATGAGCAAGAACCTAGTAGTAGCACACCATATAATGATCAAGGAATGCTTGAACCAAGCCCTGATGTAATGCAAGAGAGCATTCATGTGAATGTTCAATCTACTCCTTCTCGGCATCCTGTATATTCTAATTTATCCATTATACCTTACCAATCAACATGGTTCACTGACTTCTTCTAGTAGACTGCTAAGGAGAAGAAAAAGAAGGCTCAAATGCAAGAGTTCCCTTCATCAACAGTTCATTCTATCCTCTTTCATCTATACAACCATTTTATCTTTTAGAAAACATGGTGGAAGTAGGAAAGAAATCAAATGCAAAAGGAGATGTTTGAGAAGGATGAGGAAATTGAATCTCTCAAAGGGCAGCTAAGGAAATAGAAAGAGAAAATGGACAAGGCCTTAAAACTAGTTGACCAGGTGATAGCTTGTAGACCACCACCTAGGGTATATGCTATTTTCTTAAAGGAGTAATTTCTTTTTTTCCAACTTATGATGACAATGAAGGACATTGATTGTGAATTCAAGTTGGCCCAAGAATTCTATGGTTTGTATTAGACTCTGCCATCATGGCAGCAAAATCTATTATGTGAGCTTTATTTGCACAATTTTATTATCCCACATGAAATAGAGTGGAATCCTCTACTTTATATAGGGGACATTCACTTAAGGGCCTTGATGTCATCAATGCATAATGAGACAAACTATGATAGAAAGCTAAACACTTACAAGGATCTGGAGAAATCTGAACCTTTGCCATTAAGGGCTGAGTCACATAAGCTTGATGTTCTTTTGAGGGATTGGCTCAATTTGACTTATGGGAGACCAAAGCTAGAAATCAAGGAGAAAGTATTTGCATTGACAGATAAATTTTATAGAGATTATCAGACATTGCCCAATTTTACAGCCCAAAGAGCTCTTTCAGGAGTTAGAAGTAGGTGGAGTAGATTGCTAGAAGCTTTCAGAAAAGCAGAACCACATAGCCCAATTAATTATAAAGCAGATGTCCACATAGTGGCTAATTACATGAAGTTGGGATGACAACCTAGAAGGGAATTATGGATGCCTTTATCCTTCCAGCCACCTACACTCTTTTGGCCCCTATATGACATCAGTGCTACTAGATTGGATCAGTTGGTTGAGGAGCATCAAGAAAATTACTTGGAATGCACAAGGGGGTTCTACTACTAATTTAGAAGTGGAAAGAAGGGGAAGACGACCGTTGGAGATTTCAGGAACCATAGCAAGGAAATACAATGCTTGAGGAAAAGCATTATGTTAGTAGGGGGCAGATGATGAGTCCAATTATTGCCTCAATTTTGTTACGATCTTTATATTTTTTTGATGCTCTAACAAACATTTCCAAGACATTTTATGACTTATACTTATGTGAACCTATGCCAAGTACAACTAAAGCCAAAAAATCTATGGGTAGCTTGAGTGATATGTTTTGCTGACTATTATAAATATAATGCAGTACTTCATATAATTATTTCAAGTTGTGTTCTAAAATTTAAGTAGGAGTTGAAAATGCTGACTTGCATATGTGTACCAAATGTTACTAACCTTTCAGGTAAACACGAAGCGGTATGAAGAGTGGTGCATCTGTATTAAAGGAGCGTTAGAAGACCAACCATGCCGGGAGAATCCAACATGATTCTAATGGATATGCCAAGCTTTGAAGGAGTTGTTGTTCTAGAGAATATAGGGAATTAGTCCTGCTATATTTCCTCAGAACTATTATTCTGTTGTCAGCAATAATTGTATTATTTCGTGGTTGTTTTATCTCCTCCATATTTGGTGAGGTTTAATGAGACTTTCTGTTATGTTTTCAATAAGCATCAATCCTTGATATAAAGGGATTTTGACTGATTTAGTAGGTAATGAAGAAAGATAGAATTATGTATTCAGTATAGTGGAAGTTGCTCTATTTTTTTCTTCATGAGTTATTTAGTTGTTATGTAACCAGTTAAGAAGAATTTAATGGAAGAGTGATTTTGGATTATTTCTTGTGTTGAGTAGTTAGCAGAAGCCAACCAAGGGGGCCCACTTGGGAGGTGGATTAGATTAAGTAAGAATAGATTTTCTTCCTATACTTTTCCTATTTTCAAATAGACTTACTATTTTGCTCCTGCAACATTGCCACTGTGGTTGTTCCTGCAACATTTGCAAAGATGGGTATAGTGAATGTTTTGAGTTGTTAGACATGCTTAGATTTATTTCATAATTTTTCTACAGTAATTCCATTCAATAGTCAAGTGTGTTTATGTTCCTGCAACAATAGCATAGATTCCTTTCATGCATTTCATCTTCCTGTAGCATAAGTGTTATGACTCCTAAAGGAACTTAGTGCACAAACTATGCTGTCCCATTTCAAGTCTACATCCCTGGGTTGACAATCTAAATGCATTTCATGATGGGGATAGGTAATCCATAGCATAGATATATTACCCTTAAGATAGACAATGGCATGATTATCTCTACCTATTGTGAGATTGTTCAATGATCATTTCCCCTCTCATCAATTCTTATACCTTTTTCTCATGATCTCAATGCATGCCTAGTTCTTATACCCTTTTCCATATCATTTTTCCTGGCCTCAACCTCAATGTGATCATGAACATCAACCTCTACATCCTCTCGAGATGCAATACAAAATGTTACAGTAATCCAAACACCTATTGCAATTAAATTTATATTACTACACCAATCAGTTTAAGTTGTTAACTTGTATTAATAATTACATATAAAAATTTGAGTAGAAAATATATACCTCCATCAGTTTGATGTACATCTTGTATGTGACTGAATGTGACCTCTAAATCAGGCACAACACAACATGGTCATTATTCACTTGATAGAATTCGGGAGAGAGTATGAAGAACTCAATCCAAATTCCATGGTGAGGCGACCTGTTGCCTCCTATGTGAATGGGGTGTTTGAATACTCTCAGAACGAGAGCCAACAGCCGGGAGACCAATTCAACAATGGAGGATTTGAAAGCAAATATGAAAAAAATGAAACTAAGCTAAGAATGAAGTGCAATTTAATCTAAGAATAATGATGCAATTAATCTAAGAGCTTGAAAATAAAGATGAGATGCAACTTAATCTAAGAACTTGAAAGAAATATGATATTAAACTAAGAACAAATAAGCAAATTTAATCTAAAATGTGAAATGCAATTACACTAATATGAGAAATTAAACTAGATAATGCAATAAAAGAGCTTTGAAAATAATGAGATATGAGACTAAAAAAAATGCTATAGTAAGGATGCTCTCAAAAATTGCTCTCTTGAATGAGAAAAAGAGGTTCATTAAATAGACCAAGCCAGAAGAGGAATGAAGAGTTTCTTGATTTGAAACGGTGGACTCTTCATTCCTAATTGAGACAAAAAGACAATGAATTATTTAATTAAAAGAATGGAATTTGCCACATGTGGGGAGTGACCTTTCGAGTAATTTGAATTATTAAATTCAAATAAAGAGATGTCCATTCAATTTAACTAAATATTTATTAATTCCTTTCAAGGGTATTTAGCTAAAGGGGGTGGAGTTTAATTTAATTAAAAGTACTTAGGACTTCATAATTAAATTAACTTATCATAGAGATTATTTAGCCAAATAAAGTCTAGGACTTAGGAATTATTTTAGCATTTGATTATTGCAATTTATGGTCTTTGCAATTGACATCAAGTCAAATTAAGTCAGATAGGAGAGAGAAAATTACCTAGGGAACTAGGACTTTGGTGATGTAAAATCGAGATAATGCACCAAAATTGATGAAGTTAAATAGGTGCCAATTTTGGGGTATTACACATCTAAACTAACTTCATCATGCATAGGTGGTGTACCAGAATCAGCAAGCTGTATCCCAATTTCATACGCATTGTTATCATTTTTTTCTTACTTAAAATAAATAAACTCACTTTATGTTGGAACTTAACATCAATTAGACTAATTGGTAAATTATTTGATTTGAAAAAATTATCAATATTTAACTTATTTACCATGATAGATCCATCAGTAAAACCTTGCGTACTCATTTCTCATATATGTTCAAACCATGACTCTATAGCCTTGTTGGAAGCGATTCTCTTCTAAGAGAGTTCTATTGAACTCCACACCCTACATTTTTGCTTGGTATCATGAATTTTTCTTGCATTGTTTCATCAAAACAAAATTGATTGCAAATTATAAATATTTAAATATGGTTTTCAATTTACTAATACTTACAACTCATGTGGAAAGTTTTGAATAACCACCAAAGTCGAGCTTGTGTTGCCCGTGCTTTTCTAGTCTTGTCGTTGTTGCTTTTGATGTGTCAGGAAATCTATGAAAAGTTTGAAATATGTTAGATGATATACATATAAAGAGTATTTAGTACATAATTACTTTCTTAACAATCTCACATACCTTCTTCTATTGTCTGCTGGTGTATTTCCTTTTTTTCTTTCGATTCTCTCCTTCACGTCAAAAATAAAATTTTGCCACTCTAAATTAGGAATGCAGGGGGGGCGCTCGCACTTACAATTGTTTGATAATGTACTCTTGTACTGGTCCCTAATATACTTCAAACATAACCCAACTTTCTCAAGGTGCCTATTTTATCAAATGAACGACGTCCAAATAAGTTTGTCATACTCTCTCCAAGAGAATCCTTTAACTTTTTATCTTGGACATTCCACCTTTTAAGAAAAAATAAAATTGTTAGATTCATAAATGAAGTGAAGCAACCTTTAATATAGTTCAAATAATGGATGAAAGGAAAACTATTCTAGTAATGATATGAAATCAAAATAGTGGATTGGAGTTTTAGTTTGGATATGATGTTCCACCATGTACGGAGGGTGGGCCTAAATATACGCAAACACTCGTCATTAATTTTTATCATAGAAAACATCATTCCCTACAAAATAATCATGGGATCATTAGTCAAAGGATATAATAGTATAAAATAAGAATATAATAGATGGAAGCTTCTCATATTGAATTCAATGTTTAATTAAAATAAGATTATATAGTAAAAGAAAGAACCAATCCTTAAAGTACCTAGAAGCTTGGCTACTTTCAAGGGAACTCCTTCATCGCTCACAATCAATATGTAATCCTTCACCATTCTCATACTAGGTATACGAGTACATCCAAGAAATTCCTCATCATGTGCTACATCTCCTGCTGCATAAATTAAATCCATTACAAAATGCACCCAAGAAAGAATACTTCAAGGGAAATAAACACATAAAAATGAGAGAGAAAACAAGGGATCTACATACTAGTAGGTGGTGCAGTAGCATCTTTGGACATGCTACGTGTTGCCGACATTGCAGTCGGCAATAGATTTGGGGTTCTCCTCATCTAAGGTGGCTTTACCATAGGTTTATCCTCGTTAGAGCATAATAAAAGAATGGACTAGCATGTACAAGATTTTTATAGCATAAAAAATATATATTTCAATATCCGATCTACCTAAACCACCTGCAGTACCCTCATCATGGTCACGAGGATCAAAATTATGCAAAAATGGCTATAAAAACAACACATCTACTTTTCAGTTAATGACTGTAAAAGAGCATAACATAAAAACTATTATTGAACTTTTGTTATAATTAAAAATTACATTAATACTCACTTTGAAATTTTCAGCTCAATGCATCAATTCAGTCGCCCTCTTTTGTGACTCAGGAGTTAGAGGGTATATAGTTGGCAATTGAAATATTTCTTTTCCAATTCTTTGGAGGCACTTTTTAATTACACTAGTTGGGTCATTGGAAGTTTCAAAATCAACAAAATCTAGATCCTCGTCAAAGGAGCCCTCCTAAGGGACTACAAGTTCCTTTCCCTTTCCCTTTCTTTGATCACCACCTATGTGTGACAACAATATTACTAGCACTATGAAAATTACTCCAAAATAGTGATGAAAAGAACATAATAAAAAACACTATTTAACATTTTTCTTCTATCTAATTTGTACAATAACAATGAGGTTTACCTGTTGGGAAGAAGAAGAGCCTGGAGGATCATCATTGTCCTTTCTACGTGGTTGCTCCATATTGTGGCCCTATATTATTATTTAAATTTAACCAATAATTAATAAAATAGTTTAATTAATTATACAAAAGATTGAGTATTGGACTAGGGACGTGAAAGGACCACAACTACAAGATGTAATAAAAATTAAGAAACGCTTTCCAAATTTTCTACTAGAATGACAAGGAACCTTCTTGAACCCCAAGCTAGAAATAATTTGAAAATAGCCAAATAATTGTAATCATTCCCCACATAAAGGATATAGTTAATTTTATGTCATAAATAGCTTAAAATGTTAAACCTTTTCCATATTATTATTTCAAAATTAGAAACATGATTAATAAATTTCAAACCTGCACCCATTAGAAATCACTCTCAAATATAATTTAGTATTTTTAGTTTAATTTTTTTTTATTCCTTGACATACAACCAAATGGCATGGACCTCGAAATAATGTTTAGTTAAATCATCACAAAAATGATACCTTAATTATATTCACCATTTCAATTGAATTCATACTAAAATAAGATTTGACTATTACATTTAGTAAACCATCTCTTCTTGATTCCCAAACTCCAAATTTTATTCTGAGAATTAATGTATTTAACAACATCAATATAATTGTTCGAAACATAGTAAACACTAACTATTCATTTTATTTCCAATAATTTCAAGGTAAGACATTCATTTGTGGGATTCTAGTTGCAATCATCTTATAATATTTTTTCGATAGAGAATCAGATGTAGACAATATATCTTATTAATTTGTAAAAAAAATGCAATATTTTTTTGTGTGAGAACTACTAGGAAAGACCTAAGTAAAACAAACGTCTAGTCTTGCACATAAAAATTTAGATATATTAAAATAATTTACAATATGAATAACACAAATCGGAGATTTAGGATCCATTTCATGATTTCATACAAATTCAATCTAGTTAACATTTTTAAAAGTTCCTAACATCAGCTCCTATAATATATTAATACATACTATTGCCCATATGATTTCATTAGATATAATAATAGGAAACCTTTGGTATAATAATGGTGCATAGTATGTACCACCCCCATGATAGTGGTGTTGTTTGTATCTATGTGATTCAAATTTTAATTGATAAGAAACTCTTTCCCTACACGTATTGATTTTATCTCACACACAAATACACGATTTCCTTCGCGTGCCTCAAATATGAAATTGGTTTTCTTAATAGTTGACAAAGAGCATGTACTATTTATAAAACCTAAAATATTCCTAATGCTTGTGGCCTTCTTTAAATGTATATAGCCACTCTTTTACTTTGTTCATTGTCTTTCTATTGTATATAATTTGTCGAGAGTGCATCCCTACACGTACTTTTTTTATATCAAACAATTTGCATCCAACTTTTGTAATTATAATAAGGTCCAACATACTCCATCAATTTGAAAACTTTTTTTTAAGAGACATTTATGCCATCCATGGAAAATAGGCTCAAACCATGTAATGACGATGGTGTTATGAGATATATCTTAATTTTAACACTAAAATCATTGTTTATTGGAGGAAGTTCCTTGGGGACCCATTGTTTCTGTAGATGTTGGTACCTAAAGGGCACCTCGATGTCACCTTTTCTCTCATCATCATAAGGACATGACCCCCATCGAGCAAGGAAAATTTTCATGCATTTATTTAATTTCCATCTAGTCTTTTGACCTCTAGTTGATCTCCCTAATTCAGATATACTACATGTCTAACTTTCTGTTAATATGATTTAGAACAATAAAGAGCGGGGGTGAATCAGTTATTCTCAGGTCCAGATGTATAAAACAAACTTTAAAACTCTTCAAAAAATTAGATCCAATAACCAACAGCTACTCAGTCATTACTGATTGCATTACAGAAACATATAATAGTGCAATCCACTTATCCAATAGTATCTAACTTGTAAAACATAGAAATGTTCAAACCAAAACATTCACACAAGTATCAACACCAAGATTTATAGTGGAAACCCAATTTGGGAAAAACCACTTTGTAACATGTTACTATTATGTTCATTCTTTTGAATTGAGCTCAGTGAAAAGCCAACCCTATCAAAGGTTACAAACACACTGTCAGGTCTAACCCGGTTAAAGGATTTAAACCACTTTGTTAAAATGCACCTTGTTATAGGACTTACATACACTCCATTAGAATGCAACCTTGTTCAAAGGATTTATACAAATGACTATTAGGTCAACCTCTGTTAAAAGGATTTTGACTGATACAATGGTTAGAAAGTAGTAGTAGTAGTATTGATCTGAAAAACATACAACTCACTTTGCAAATATCAGATCCAATTCCATACACATATGCTAGGTTACTCATTGTGAACATTTACCATCACCATCACTGATCTGCTCGAAACTCTCTTCAATAAATCATAACTCTTCTCCTTCAACCTTCTCTTCTTGTACAGTCAATAACATCAACAATACTTCCAGCATCCTCTCTTCTGTTATCCTCAAGCTTAGGTTTCCTTAATACTCCCTTATTTAGGTCAATACATCTTTTTCACTTAATCTCCTTTGTAGATCTTAGGGTTAGGTCAGATTCATTGAATCCTTCCTACTTTATGTTCTTCATCTATCCTTCTAGAAATATCTCAAATCTCTTAATAGATTTATAATAAAATGTTTTACTGTGCATTAAATGCTTTTGTACAATCAATTAATAAAGTCAACACATTTTACATAATCCAAGAATTCAATGATGTCGACTAGAAAGCTGAATTCTTCCTCAAATGTAAATTACTGATGCTCGGTCAATACAGTGTTCAACTCCTTGGTCTTCATTAGAAAGCTCGGTCACCACAAAAATAGTTTCCTCGGCTAATATTGTCTTCCTCGACAATTAACTGATGTTCGGTCAACATTGAATTTACTCGGCATATACTAGCTCGGTCGACACTAACACCACTTGGCGTAAACTAGATTTCTTCATTTTTGCTCGGTTAAGCCTACCAGTTTAGTCTTCATTCATACTTAGATAAACAATACATTATCTTATCATTGTGCCACATAATTAAGTACTCATTGAAATATCAAGATAACTCAACCTTTCCTTAGGTGCTATTGTTACCAATGTTTCCTTTCCCCTTCACAACAATCACATAGGTATAGTACTTTCTTAAATAGCAATAGTCTTACTAGTTAAGTTTTGACATCAATGACAATACAACAATTGCTTCAATTTTAGTTTCCAACAATCTCCCTCTTTGGCATTGATGGCAACACCATATGAATATCACATGAATTACCAACCAATCCAAAACTTATTTGGCCATCAAAAATATTTATAATATCCTTAGCTTCATTCTGATATAGAATCAATTAGCCATGCTTGTATGACCATCCACTGAATCTCTCCCTCTTACTTGATCTTCCATGAAAATGTCATTCTGTGTATTCATATGTGATAATCTCCCTCTTTGATAAAAATGCCAAAGTAGCAACTAAAACATACATCCTGCAGATGTAGATATCATCTTTTTAATTCAGTAATAGTATTTCTCCCTCTGTCATCTTTTCTTATGACTTATTCTTGGCTTTGCTATACTTTTCACAACTCTAGGCTGCTCCTAAAGTGTGACTTGTCTTTGCATCAACTTGTTAGATACTCTTTGTAGCACATTTGATGCAGTGCTCCTAGTTTGACTAGGTAGCCTCAGTTAGGGGAAGGACCCCTAATTGGCCTCTCAGATATTCATGAGCTTCTTTAGGTAAAGCTTTAGTGAATATGTCTACTATTTGTTCCTTTATATTCACATATTCCATTTGGACCTCTTTATCTTGTACCAATTCTCTCAAGTAATGATACTTGATTGCAATGTGTTTGGTCTTTGTGTGCATCACTGGATTCTTAGAGATGTTGATAGCACTTGTGTTGTCATAGAAAATGACAACTGGTTTAGTGATTTCTTTTTTCATGCCTACCAACAATTGCTTTATCCATACCAAGTTTGAACAATTCACAGCTGCAACCACATATTTGGCTTCAGCAGTAGATTGGGAAATGTAATTTTGTTTCTTGCTTGTCTAGGAAACTAACCTTTGTCCAAGAAAGAAAACTCCACCACTAGTACTCTTTCTATCATCCACATTTCTTGCCTAATTAGCATCAGTATACACTCTCAATTCAAAATTTTCATGCTTCTTGTAGTACAATCCATAGTCAGCAGTCCCTTTCAAATATCTCATTATTCTTTTGACATTCACACTTTCCACAATTTTGTTAGTGTTAGAGTTCAAACACTTATAAGCTTTACTTTTTGTGGAATAGCCTAGGAATATACCTTCATCACTTTTAGCATCAAATTTTCCATTCTTATTGTCTTTAGTTTGTAGCATTTACTTCCAAAAATTCTAAAGTACTTTAAATTAGGTGCATACCCATGCCATAACTCATAAGGTGTCAGATTTGTACCTTTTTTGATTTGTACTCGATTACGAGTATAAATAGTTGTACTTATAGCTTCTTTCCAGTATTTTTGTGCAACATTCTTTTCAATCATTAATGTCCTTGCACAATCCAAGATACTCCTGTTCCTTCTCTTTGCTATACTGTTCTATGGAGGAGTTCTAGGTGCAGACATCTATCTTTTGATTCCTCTATCATTGAAAAAAAAATTAAATTCATTGGATATAAATTCTCCACCTCGGTCAGATCTCAGATGCTTCAGGTTCCTATCTGTCTCTTTTTCAACCTTAGCCAAATACCACTTAAAAAATTGAAAAGCATCAGATTTTTCCTTTAAGAACATTACATGCATCATTCTAGTATAATCATCAACAAAAGGGATAAAATATCTAGCACCACAATAGCTTTGTACACCCATTGGTCCACAAAGGTCAGTATGAACCAAATCTAAGGTATTCTCAGAAGTAAAAGTTTTTCTCTTGAAACTAGACTTTGTCATCTTACCCAACTGACATTCTTTGCACATTACATTCTTAGGTTTCTTCAATCTAGGTAGACCTCTCACTTTTTTTTCCTTACTAATTTCTACCAGATTATCAAAGTTAACATGACATAGCCACTTATGGCATAACCAAATATCATCAAGTTGTGCAATCATACATATTTTTTCAGATAGGTCTAGATAGAATAAATTACCTCTTTTATGTTCTCCACTTCCAATCATTTAACTAGTGACATCAAATATTTTGGCCTTCCTGTAATGAAATTCCACTTGGTAGCCAGTACTATTAAGATGTGCAACACTTAGCAGAGTATAGTTGAGACCCTCAACCCAATAATCATTTTCACAAGTGATCTTATCAGTCAGCTTAATCAATCATTTTCCTCTAATAGGACATGGTGCATCATTACCAAATTTTACACTCCTACCTTTATAATGATCTAAGGTATCAAACTTACTCTTGTCACCAGTCATGTGATGTGAACAACCACTGTCAATAATCCATTTATCATTTTTGTTCACATAAGATATCAATGTAGTTTTCTCATCCTCATTAGATTCATCTTTTATTGCAACATAGACAACCTCAATTTCAAAATCATCACTATCAGTGTCAGTCTCTTCTTTGGCAATATAGCAAGATTTCTTACCTTATCCTTTGTAGTCCTTGTATCTTCAGTAACCTCTATCTTCTCTTTTGTCTTTATGCTTGTTGTCTCTTTCTTCATCCTTATCATCCCTGCTAGGACATCTAGCAGCTATATGACCAACTTTATTACATGAAAAACATATAATAGGGTGTTTACCTTTGTACTTGCCTTTTCCCCTTTTCAGTCTTCTAGCCATAAGAGCTTCTAGATCCTCAAGTTCTTCATCAAATGTGTCACTGTCACTTTCACTTTCACTCTCACTGATGCATCTTTCTTTTTACTTCTTTGACTTACTCAGAACCATTTGTGACTTAAAAGAAGATTCAACATTACCAACAGTGAAGTTATCATAGTTAGAAAGTTCAAAAGCAGTAAGCTAACCAACTAAACTTTCCAAAGTAAGAGCATTGTTAGGGTTACATCTAGATTCCTAAATTGCTGAAATTTTGATGGCATAGATAGGACACAAAGTTATCAATACTTTTCCAATTACAGTTTCATCATCAATAGTTCCATTTTCTCCTCTAATAGCATTTACAACTTTTATTCTACCACAATATTGTGCAATATTCTCACCTTCTTGCATTCTCATTTCATCAAATTTACCTTTTAGGCTCTCAGATTTTTCTCTCAATACATTTATTTCACCACCATAGATGTTTGCAAGGGTGTCCCATATTTTCTTTGCATTACTATAGTCTTCGATGTCTTCAAATTCTGAATAACTTAGGGCAGATGCAATCTCCAACATTGCTTGGTTGTGCTCTTGTTTAGCTTTCATTTCCTTGGTAGTCAGAGGTACAACAGGTGTGACATAATCATGCTCAATGTAATATTTTGTAGAATCAGATGCAGCTTCATCAAGCTTTTCCATGCAAGGAAGTTTTCCTTATTTAGCTTCGGTACCTCCTTCTTATACATCCTGATCATTTGCTTCAAGTACCTTCAAACTTGTTCACTGTAAGCACCAACAGCTCTGATACCAATTGTTAATATGATTTAGAACAACATAGAGGGGGGGTGAATCAGTTGTTCTCAGGTCTAGATGTATAAAAAAAACTTTAAAACTCTTCAACAAATTAGATCCAATAACCAACAGCTACTCGGTCATTACTGATTGCATAACATAAACATATAACAGTGTAGTCCACTTATCCAATAGTATCTAACTCTTAAAACATAGAAATGTTCAAACCAAAACATTCACACAAGTATCAACACCAAGATTTATAGTGGAAACCCAATTTGGGAAAGACCACTTTGTAACATGTTACTATTATGTTCACTCTTCTGAAGTGAGCTCAGTGATAATCCAAACCTGTCAAAGGTTACAAACACACTGTCAGGTGTGACCCGATTAAAGGATTTAAACCACTCTGTTAAAATGCACCTTGTTATAGGACTTACATACACTCCATTAGAATGCAACCTTGTTCAAAGGATTTATACAAATGACTATTAGGTCAACCTCTATTAAAAGGATTTTGAATGATACAATGGTTAGAAAGTAGCAGTAGTATTGATCTAAAAAACATACAACTCACTTTGCAAATATCAAATCCAATTTTGTACACATATGCTGGGTTACTAACTATTGTGCATGTGAATTTTGTACCTAGCTATAGACACAACACTTCTGTAAAATATTAGAGGTTAGCCAAAAACCAAAATCATGTAGTGAAATCGAAACTAAACTAACCAAGCGATTTACTACCTTCTAGAAGGTGCAAGTATGATACTCTCAGATCAGACCGAGACTAGTGACAATGCAACACCTAAACAAAGGATTTGAATGCAAAGAATGAAAACTATATGAATGCAAATTTAATCTATATTTTTGTGTTTTCTATGCAATAAGATGAAAGAAACTTATATGAATCTTTTTTATATGAAAAATTGATATGATATGCAATTAATCTAAGAATTGATATGCTAAATGATATGAATGCTCAAAACAATGAAAATCTCACAACAACTTTGATTCGCAAAGATAGATTCTTCGATCACCAATTCGCCAGCGTGAGGATGCAATTTCGTGGATCCTTTTAGAAGAGCTGAAGCCTTGATTTTATAGAAATCCAGGGCTTTGGAGGTGCATGAGAAAAGCCATAAATCACTCTTGATGAACTCAGGTTGATTTTTGAGTTATGAGGAAATAAGAAATAATTAACTCACAAAATCATGCAAAAGCATGCAAGAACAGGTTTTTAACTCAAATCAAAAGTTTTATATCAGCTTTGAACTCAAAATAGATGTTGAGTTTCCAAAAGTTAACAACTTGCATTGATTTCCTAATTTTGAGTTTGACTACTCTTTGAATGTGCACAATTAATTATGAATTAATTAAATAAATAAAATGATTTATCCTCAACTTAACTGATTTTTTAATTAAAACAATTAATTTATGGGTTAATCAATTATTAAATCAAACTTTATTCTAAAACTATATTATTAAATATTGACAATTGACATTAATCAATTAAATAAGAATTTAATCAATAAGTCATAAGATTTTTTATTTTATTGTCAAAATTAAATAATACAATTTAGGAATAAATATAATTAAATTACATTAAATAATTACATGGCAGTATTAAATCTAATTAATTAAATATTCAGAATATTCAATTAATCAAACTTTAGGATAAATAAGATTTATCGCCAAATAAGAATTAAATTAAAGATAATTAGAATAAATAGGAGTATTGCTAGGAATATTCCCCGATGCAAAATTTATAATAAAATCAGTTAGGATTCGATAATGTGCAGATGTGCCTTAGGTTAGGACTTTGATGTCGATTTCATTAGAATTGAAGATGTAGGAGGTTAATGAACTTATAGCCAATTTTTGGGGTATTACATTTTGCCCCTCTTTGAATCACTGTGCAAAGCATAGTGGTTCAAAGAATAGTCTGTGTATGATAAAGTGTATGAAACTTGATTCAAAAGATTAAAGAGAGATATTGACCCAGGCCCAGAATGACCAAGAATTGAGATGATGCTAGCTATCTCAACAATGAACTGGT
Source organism: Chamaecyparis obtusa (assembly GCA_027943335.1). NCBI lineage: Eukaryota > Viridiplantae > Streptophyta > Pinopsida > Cupressales > Cupressaceae > Chamaecyparis > Chamaecyparis obtusa. The sequence goes on from BSBK01005969.1 coordinate 308,239, forward strand.
GATTACAAAAAAGTGTCAAAACACCTAATTCTGAACCTTATGATTGCGAAGACGTGAGTGATCGATTCTAGACCTCAATGTCCTTGTATGAATCATATTGGTATCACATCCTGAACCCATTAGTTATGAAGAACCAAGGAAATAACACTAATGAATCGATGGTTACGAAAAGCTAATACAGTTTGCAAGATAGATTTGGATACTAGATGAATTTGATATGCCCCAAGAGATGATAGATTTTCCCCAAGCGACGAGGACCTTAGATGAATTAGCAACTAGACGTGGTTGTTGTCTTGATTACTGAGGAAGGATTGATTGATAGAATTGAGTTACAGACTTTGAATGATGTGCAATACCATGCCTCCTTCAGGATGAAAATTGAAATCTGACAAGAAAAGTCAGTGTTTATAGTTTAGAAGCATGTTAATATATTTGAGAAGTGGTTATACAATTTTGAGAACATGTTCTATATCGTTTGTAGGTCCAAAAGACCAAGTTTGACTAGGTTTGACCATGAGTTGACCATGGTTGACCAAGTTGAAATTTTGATAGTTTGATGTAAGATAATTAGTTAAGTTGAATACTAGATGTTTGTGATGATTGAAGTTTAATTGTGCAAGTAGTCAGACATCCTAGGTGCAAAAATTTTAAATCATGATTTTGACATAGTAAATAATCTCAGATTTCAATTTTGATCCCGAAAATGGGTTCAAAACATCAAAATTAGCTAGGGGTACAATTTTCATGAAAAACGGAGCACTTTTGAAAATTAGGTCTAAAGCTATATAAAGGCCAAAAGGGTCATTTTCAATTCATTTTCACCGTTGACTTTTGAAAACCTTGTGGAGCCCTTTGAGTGAGAAAATGGTAGAAATGAAGGTACTTGTATCTTCTCATCATTTCAAGTGCAGTCAGAGACATTAGAGACCTCAACAGTATAGACATCCAGTAGGTGGACCTCTTTGCTTTCTGAAAAGTCAATTTTTCTTTGTTTATATCATTTTTAAATTTTGCTTCATATGTTTTCAACTTTTTAATTTTTGCATGCACGGAAACTTGTATGATTGTCAGTCTAGACTCATACAACTTTTCAACCCTAGTTAGATTTTTGTTTCATTAACCCCCAAGACTTTTGGTTGTGACCTCTTTTGTACTTGTTATGTTTTTTGATGTATGATGATATCATGTGATGTAAATGCTATGAGTAGAGTAGAATGTATGTATGGATTCATGCAATGCAATGATTTTCTTTCATATGTATGAATGTTATGCAAATGTATTTGATTATGGAAAGTGTATGTAAGGAAATGTATGTAATGCAATAGATGGAATGAATGATTATGAATATGTAATGAAAATGCAACGATACACATGATATGTTTTGTAGGTATTGATGAAGACAAGTACTCAGTCTTATGTCAAAAAGGATGTGTAACCTAGGATGGTGACTACTTGCATTTCTGTGAGAAGACCTTCGTATGAGATTCAACTCTTCAATTTGTAGTTTAAGAATAGTTTTAGAAGAATTGTTTAAATATTGTCAAGCAAGTTGTGAGATCATGCAATCATGCAAAGTGCAAAATGAAATGCAACCTAAGACCTAGGACCTAGTCACTGATCATGTGTCGGTCATTTGTCATCATTGAGTTTTTAGGTAACTGAATAAATCAATACAATGCCCACTAGTTATGAAAACCATAGACATATGAATACTGATTTGTATGCGCAAGAATCAATACAACACCCACTGGTTAGGCAACCATGGACATATGAATATTGATTTTATTTTCGGAATGTCAGATTAGATATAAGCACCAAGGCACAAACACCAGGATGACTTGAATATCATGTCCATTTTAATATAGCAATTTGTATAAGCATCAAAACATAAACGTCATGATGACCAGAATATGCCTTGCTGAAACACACACATCAAGCAGTCAAGAGATCATTCTAAATCCAGTGTGAATTACCCATAGTGACCCTTTATCATTCACATCCTTAGGTAAGATCACATTTAACAATAGGAGAAAGAACTCACTCAAAAGACAACAGTTAGATCAAACTTCCTTGAATTTTCCAGGTATCAATGGTTGAGGTATGCATGGCCATCCAATTCGAGATAGAGGCTCTTACACTCGGACACCATTTCAATCCAGAATTTCCAAAAGTTGTTATATTTTCACATACAAGAAGAAAACAAAGAAAAGATTATGCCCCCAGTCATCACTCTCTAAATCCTATAAAGGACATCATCGAAGAGCTCGTGGGAACAAAATATGCAAACATCTCAATGTGAATCAGTAAGCATATAAGGAGATAAAAGCATAAAGCACAAATTATTTTCATTTTGTGTTGATGTTTGATTGTGTTGTTGTAGATGCAAAATCCTTTCTGGAGATGAGACAGACTGACTGACTCAAATAAATCTTCAAAGGACTCTGATTGGATATGAATTGTCTAGGATACATTGGAGGCCATAGGATATGACATTGATTTCCCCCAGGTTTGAACATTGATAGGATACATGCGCTTTAGCTGATTGGTGTACAGACCAACTTTATTGAAAACAAAAAAGCAAAAATAAACCAGGAGATATTTACAAACTAAAGCAAGAATGAAAGTTGGGAAAGACCAAGATTGCACTGATAGATGGAGCATTTTGAAACAAGTGGTGCCCGTTTGCTGAGTTTTCACCATCTTGACAGAGATTCTATTTTTTCTACCAAGGCGCCTGTTTCCAGGTTTTCGCCAAGGCATTTTTCTTTTTCTCATTTTGTTTTGTATTTTTTATTTTTCCAATTTTTTTTTGATATTTTTTACTTTTTTTGTGAATCATCAAGGCACCCATTGCTAGGTTTTCACCAAGATGTTCATTTTTTTAAGGACTTTTTCCAATTTTTAAGATTTTTTCAGGACATTTTACCATAGACTGAATGCCTTAGGCATAAAATTTCTTCACATGGAGAACGTTGATTGGTTCTCGAAGATGTTCTCCTTCAGTCATTGAGAGTTAATAGGCATCAGAGCCAAAAGTAGCAGTGATAACAAAGGGACCCAGCCAGTTGGGTTCAAACTTCCCCTTGCGCTCTCTATGTGATTGATTTTTAGGATTCTCTCTCAAGACTAGATTACCAACTTGAAATTCTCTGTGTCTGACTTTCTTATTGTAGCCTCTAGAAATTCTTTTGTAATATACTCTGAGATGATCATATGCTACTTTTCTGTACTCATCTAGTAGTTCAAGTTCTTGCAACCTAAACACTCTGTAGTCATCATCAGTTACTAGACCATGCATTCTGATTCTTAGTGATGGGATTTCAACCTCAATAGGCAGTACCGCTTCAGACCCATAAACTAAAGTGAATGGTGTAGCCCCAGTAGGCATTCTGATACTTGTTCTATAGGCCCAGAGAGATGGATTGATAATGAGATGCCAGTCTCTTCCTATTTTATTAACTATATGGTGCAAAATTTTCAATAGATTCTTGTTTGAAGCCTCTGCTTGTCTATTCCCTTGAGGATAGTAGATAGATGACCAATGTTGTTTAATCTTGAATTTGGCACATAGATCATCCAAGTCTCTGTTCTTAAATTGTCCACCATTATCTATGATTATAGAATGTGAAATACCATACCAACATATGATGTAGTTCAAGATGAACATAGATATTTGTTTTCCAGTTGCTTGTGTCAAAGGGACTGCTTCTACCCATTTTGTAAAATAATTTGTAGTTATGATTATATGGGTATTTCCATTAGAAGAATGAGGATGTATGGCTCCTATAAGATCAAATTCCCATTGGTGAAAAGGCCATTGTGTGGTAAAGGGGATTAGATCTCTCCCTGGAACATGAATTAAGTTGACATGAACTTGGCACTTTTGACAGTTCTTAGCAAACTTGATAGACTCTTTCTCCATTTTAGGCCAATAGTACCCAGCCCTAATAAGTTTTTGAGCTAGTGTTAAACCATTCAAGTGTGACCCAAAAATACCATCATGGACTTCCTCTAACACACATTGAGACTCTTCTCATTCCAAACATCTAAGTAGCGTACCATCTAGACCTTGTTTGTACAGATCATGACCAATGATGACATATCAGGAGGCATTATGGATAAGGTATCTCTTTTCATGATGGTTAAATGTATTGGGAATGATTTGGTCTTTGAGATAAGAGAATAGGTTTTTATAGTCGGAGGAATCATGACCCACAATAGTGCAGATCATATGGGTATTAGGGGAGTCATATGCAGGATAAGATAGTGCTTCCACTAGGAACTCATAGCATAGCTCATGTTCAGGCTACTGTAATAAAGTAGATAGTGTTGCCATTGCATCGACAACCTTATTCTCTGTTCTAGGTATTTTCTCAAATGTGATAGATATGAAATATTTCTTTAGATCATCTACCATTCTCTTGTATGGAATGAGCTTTTCATCTTTAGTTTGGTACACATCATTGACTTGATGGATTACAAGTTGTGAGTCTCCATGAATCTATAATTCTGTTACTCTCCACTCAATTACTATTTTCATACCATTTAAAAGGGCTTCATATTTAGCAATATTGTTTGTACAAGGGAACTTTAATCTAAATGCTTTAGGGATGGAGTATCCTTGAGGAGTGATAAACCAGATGCCTTCTCCAGATCCATTCTATGTATAGGATCCATCAAAGAACAATTTCCATTCTCTAGAAGAAAGATTCATGATAGAGAAATCTAGAAATTCTATTTGCAGTGGTGTGTCATCAAAAAAAGGTGCATCTACTAATTGCTTAGCAATAACTTGGCCTTTAATAGCTTTTCTTTCAACATATTCAATGTCAAATTCACTTAAGAGCATGACCCATTTGGCTAATCTACCCATGAGGGCAGCTTTGCTTAGTAGGTACTTTAGTGGATCAATCTTAGCTACTAAATGTGTAGTATGAGCCAACATATAGTGTCTCAGTTTCTGTGATGCAAAGATCACAGCTAGACAAGCCTTTTCAATCATAGAATAGTTCTTTTCATATGCCACCAATATTCTACTGATATAATATATAGCTCTTTCCTTTTTATTCTCATCATGTTGTGCAAGCAATGCCCCCAGTGATGTATCTGTTGTGGAGACATATAAGATCAATGGATTCCCTTGAATAGGAGGCATCAAGATAGGAGGATTTGATAGATACTTCTTGATATGATCCAAATTCTTTTCACATTCCTCGCTCCATGCAAATATCACACCTTTATGTAAAGTCTTTGTAAAAGGTTGTGATATGTCTGCTAGCTGGGATATGAAGCATCTGATAGACTAAACTCTCCCTTGTAATGTTCTCATTTAGCTGATGTTCTTGGGAGGTTGCATCTCTATTATAGCTTTTACTTTAGCTGGATCTACCTCAATTCCTTTCTTTGAAACAATGTATCCTAAGAGCTTTCCAGAAGTGACACCAAAAGCACATTTCTTAGGATTTAGTCTAAGACTCTGTCTAGTATCTTGCTCAAGTCATTTAGATGTTCAGCTCTAATCATAGATTTTGCTAAAGTATCATCAACATAATCCTCCATAGTCCTATGCATCATGTCATGAAAAATAGAATTCATAGCCCTCTGATATGTAGCACTAGCATTCTTAAGCCCAAATGGCATGACATTCCAACAGAAGGTACCCCATGCACATGTGAAAGTAGTTTTCTCTTGATCCTCTAGAGCAATTTTTATTTCATTATATCTAGAAAAACCATCCATTAAAGAATACATCTCAAAGGCTACAGTCATGTCCACTATCATATCAATGTTAGGTAATGGAAAATCATCCTTAGGGCATGCTTTGTTTATATCTTTGAAATCTTTGCACACTCTTATTGATTTGTCTGGTTTAGAAATAGGTACAATATTAGAGATCCATTCTATATAATAGAAAACTTGAATAAATCCAGATTTCAGGAGCTTCTCTAATTCAACTTTTACCAAGAGTGCAACATGTGGATGCATCTTTCTCAATTTTTTCTTAACAGGTTTAATTTTCAGAGCTATAGATAAATGGTGAATTATAAGATTAGAATCCAACCTTGGCATATCTGAATATTTCCATGTAAATTTGATCTTCTTTTCTATCAAGAATGTTGTAAATTTTTGCTTCTCTTCTTCGGATAAAGATTGTGCTACATGGATCAACTGTGGTTCTTCTACTGTTCCCAAATTGATAGATTGAGTGGGCTCAATTAGAACTGGAGATCTGTCTTGTAAATGACTTAGAAGGACATCAAATATCTCATCCTTAGGCACCTAAAAGAGGTTTTCACCTTCGAATACATCTTTTATTTTTACTTTTGTAGGTTCTGAGACTGCCACAAAGTGGTTTTCACCCTCAAAACTCCTTTTCTTTTTATTCTTATTCTTATTTTTCTGACTAAGATACTTGATGTCTGACTCTGTCATGCTAACACTTGGTTCACTAATGGAAGTCCTCATAGGCTCAACTGCATTTAGGTAACAAGAAGGGGCATAGTCATTGGGAAAGGTATAAATACCTTGGTTCAAGTTGGTAGATGTGATGTCAAGAAGGTCAGGGAGTTGGATAGTCAAAGTGGTGAAAGATTGGGAAAGAATGTTTACAGATATGGATTTGTCATCATTGGTCCTAACCCGATGCTCAAGTTCAAAGGTGATATTACAACTTAAGACATTCAATTCATGAATAGGCTCAATTTCATTGTGGAAATCCACTTCAGCCATCGGTGGATTAGACTCGATAAGTTTATCATTTCTCTCTAGACTTACGTTAGGTTGAGGTGCATATTGGTGAATAACATCAACATACTTTTCTATAATAAGTTCATCTGGTTCTAGAATGACTCCCCATTCATAGTCATTTGATTCATCTTCTATTTCTTCAACTAGACCTCTAGGAAATCTAAGAACATGAGTAAAGTCAGGATGAATACCCCAAGAAGGGTTACCCTCAGATTCTTATTTGAATTCATACTCATGGGAATCCATCTCAAAATAAATACCACCTTCCTCTTTTTGATTTCCTTTGAGATTAGCTAGTTCTTGTATTGCAACTATCTCTTTCTTTATAGTAGGTTCTTGTGTTTCTACTACATTAATTCTTTTTATTGGATCATCTTCAGCTTCAAGGAGGTCTTTTATTTCTTTAGGCAAATGCTCATAAGGAATGAGCTCATCAGTGGTGTTTGAATCATCACTATCAGATTGTTCAGTTAGTTCTCCCTTTAGTTGATTTGCTACGGAAGGCTCAATCTGTTCTAATACATGCGGGGAGTTTTTCCTAAGATAGAAAGGTTTCTTCATGTACCCTAGACCTGTTGTATTCTTTTTTTCTCTATCACAATGATCAAGAGGTGATAGAAGACCTTTACCCTATAGTCCAAGAGGTCCTTTTCCTTTATATCCCATCTTTGTAATCAATTTATCCCCTGGGCCATATGACTTAGACGAGATATTTGGTATTTTAGCATCACATTTTTGGACAACTTGAGATTTAGGTTCATCTTTGTATTGCCATGCAAGCACAGTTTCATCCTCTTCAAACTCCTATTTAGATACTTTTTTTACAACAAAATTTCCTTTATATGCTTCAAGAGGTTCTTTAGACTCTAGCTTGCACTATTTTAGAGTTTTCCCATAAGACTTAGGAGAGATAGGGAGATATGTCAAAGATAAGACTGGCTCTATAGTATATTCTCCCATACCATTTTCTTTGATCTTAACCTCTTTAGCGATGTCTTCCATCTTGGATGTTGAAGCAACGTCTAGCTACTTAGTGGAAGATTATCTATTATTGGGAACAAGTTTATCAACACTCTCTTTCAAGGTATTGCAAGTTGTATACAGATCAGTTGGAATCATCACCTCTGCTCCTTCATAAGGAAATTTCAAACACTGATGGAATGTAGAGGGAATGGCTTTCATGTCATGTATCCAAGGTCTTCCCAGGAGGATATTGTAAGCCAAAGGTAGATCAAGAACTTAACATATAGTGTCTCTAATGACATGACCTACTCTGATAGGTAAGAAAATAGTTCCCTTAGAAGATCTTTCTTGCTCATCATATGCTTTGATAGTTATCTTCTTCTTGGGATCAATGGCCATTTTTGAAAATCCCAATTATGTAATCAAGCTAAAAGAAAAAATGTTTAGGCCAACACCTCCATCTATCAACACATGTTTGACACGACGGTTTTGGATCAAGACTTCAATATGCAAGGGCTGGTTATGTGGATGACTCAAGGAATTATCATCTTCCCCTGAAAAGGAAATGTACTATGGAGATGTAAGATGACCAACCATAGTCTAGAATCTATCTAAATTGAGGTCGTCAGGAACATTGAATCCAAGCAGAGCTTTGTCTAGAATGGCTCTATGAGCTAGAGATATCCGAAGCAACTCAAACATGGAGATTTTAGCATTTGTGTGCTGGAGTTGTTGGACAATACTGTATGAAGTAGGCCTCATGTCTTTAGGATTTAGAGATTTAGATGTAGCCTTTTGTTTAGAAGTAGATGAAAGATTGAAAGGCACCTTAGGGACATTTGATGAATATGGTATTTGTCCTTGTAGGTGTGCCTGAGCTTGTGATCGAGTAACTGCATTAGCTGATTAATTATCTCTATCTCTTCTTACAATTGTGATGACATTGCAACGCTTAGATAGGCATAGTTTAACCATATTGATAATAGCATTGTTTCTAGAGTAGGCATAATTGACTTTAGCACCCATATTAGGTTGAGAAGAAGAATCTTCTTTACCATGTTTAGGAAATGGTTCTATGAATGTTGTATGATCATTATTACTCTTATGATTGTCAATCATGATGTCACCATTATCAATTTTGTCTTGTATAATGTGCTTCAAGTGATACAGTTATTAGTCTTATGACCTTTATTGCGATGGAATTCATAGAAATCATTCTCTCTCCACCATTTTGGTTTAGGTTCAGGATCAAAGACTTTCATCTCAAGCAAGTAAATGATTTTGTTTGCCAATATATTTTTCATGGCAGATTCCAAGGATTCTCCAAGAGGAGTGAATTTGTGATTAGGATCGGTAGCCCAAGGTTTGTAATCAGATGACTTTTTATTGGACTCTATGGCTTTAGCTTCAGTAGCTTTGATGGCTTGGGTACCAAAAGTGAGATTGAAAGCAGGTGCCTTAGATAGGGCACAAATATTATCAACAATGCCATCTATGATGATGCCTTTATTCTTGTTCTAATTTTTGTTCTTGTCCTTAGAACTAGATCCAGATTCATACTTGTCCTTTTGAAGTGTGATATCTCCTTTTTGCACAAGTACTTTCTCAATTTTGATCGCATTATCTACCATCTTGTCAAAAGATGTATGATTTTGCATTTGTAAAGGGTAGTTAATTTCTAGAACAAGATTGTTGATGAAGATTTCCAGCTTCTCAGTTTCTGGAATGGGTCTAGCATATAAAGAAAAAAAAATTCTTCATCTCTTAAGAAATGTCAGGAATGGTTCTCCTGGATATTGTTTCAGATTGTAGATGTCGATCATGGTGAGAGAATGTTGAATATTGTAGGAGTATTGTTGATAGAATAGTTTGATTAACTCCTCAAAAGTTTTGATAGTTGGAGGCATTCTAGAGAACCAATAAATGGTTGCTCCTCCCAGAGATCGAGGGAAAAGATGCGTTAAGTAAGTTGGTTCATGCATGAAATCCATAGATTGAGTACATAATTCTCTGACATGATCTTGAGGGTCAGAGTTTCAATCATACTTATCATATTTTGGTATCTCCACTCTTTTAGGGAATGGTGACATGTACAAGTCTTTATTGAATCAAAAAGGGCATAGAGCTTCCATGGAGAACTCCCTAGGTTCCTTTTCTTTCTCAAGTTTGTTAAGTTTGACTTGTATGGCATGCATCTGTTTCATCATAGCCATGATAGGATTTTCTTCCTCATGTGTAATGATATTTTCCACATTAAAGTTAGGAGGAAGTTTAGCTCCTTGATGAGCTAATTCTAGAAAGTATGCTTCTCTATCTTCCTTCAAGAAATGTTTCATCATTCTTTGGAAGTCATCATCATTTTGATATCGAACAATTTCAGAAGGTGTAGGTTCTTGATCCATATCATGTTGAGATTGGTGTCCTTGAGACCCATGTTGTGTCCCTCCATGAGACATGTTAGGAATTTTAGGGCTCCTTGGATTAGATTAAGGAGGGGTTTGTTGATTAGCTCTATGAGTTGATGGAGGGGGTATGTAACCAGTTTTCAATCAAAAATTGCCGAGACCATTGTCTTCATAAAGACCAAAATTGTAGAGTTGTTCAAGAGTTGGGGCCTAGAGAGTATTCAGAGGTATTGTATGGGATACCTCTCCAGATTTATTGTGTGATGAAGCTCTGGTTTCCACCATTAACCTTGGGTGAAGCCAAAGAATAAGATGAAGACACTAAAGAATGAATTGATTTAAGAAGATCGAATGACGCAACCTTGTCAAGATTGAGTTGATTAAAGATTAGATCAGATGTAAATGAAGGATACTGTGCTATAGTAGTGTGGGTAGACACCCAATAGATGGTGGGCATGAGCTCACAACACTTAGTCATTTAGTAAAAAGATTAAATTTTGAAGATAATTTTGACAAGGTTTTGACACAAGATAAAAAAGACTCAAATCGTAACCTAGAAGGCAAGATTAGACTCAAAGGATCACTTTAGGAAAATGAATGGATTCATTCTAGTTTCTACTCTGTTCCTGACACAGTGAGTGGTTCAACAAATTCTGGAAATAGGCTGTAAAAATTGAGTTTTTGACAATTCTGACCACTTTTTGGCAATTTGTCTCAAATGACTTTCTGCAAGTTCATACGACAGTGGGTACGCTATGAAATGATAATTGAAAAAATTGTATGATAGTCATAAAACTTGCATGACAATTGATAGCATATTTTTTACTTGTGTTTATGACTGGTGACAAAACTTGTACGACACTATACAAGCTATCATACAACAATACGGGGGTTCTGAAATGACACTTGCCAAAAATCGTATGACTTTCTGACCTGATGGAACAACTTTTGACTCTAGAAAGGATTTTGACTTCAGATTTTGCAAAATTTTGGTTTTCAAGTTCAGATTGTTCACAAATTTCTCTGTCCAGGTTTGAAGATTATTCTGAGATAGTTCATTTTTGGTAGTCAAATAGATAAACAAGCATGCAAAATAGCAAGCAAGTGATTCCAAGCACGTCTGAAAATAATGAACAGGGAACAAAGAAACCTTGTGCATGAACAATCAAGTGACTAAATGTGCTAATCCCTAGGAGTGCTAATTGTTTATGTTCCAAAAAAAATTTCAATAACGCACATATTCCTTGAAAAATAAAAATTTGGCCTCATTAGGGTTTGTAGCAATGGTCTGACTCTGTAACTTTTGTGATCTCAAGAGGGTGAACTCCAATCTAGGTGCACTAGGGTTTTGACACAGTCTAAAAAATTAATCAATCAGGAGCTACTAGGGAGATCTGAGAACCCAACAAGAGACCACACCTGTGAAGATTTCCTCCACAAGGACATTTATATAGCGGTTGCTGCTACCATGGAAAAAATGGCTATTACCGCTTGAGGTTCCATCCACATGGTTGACCCAATTAAGGGAATGTCCACTATGGTTAACCCTCTCTAAAGGTGACTCACAATAGATACCACATGGAGAATGGTTCCAGATTCAAGGATCTGAGTTTTTGATACTACCCAAAAAGGGAGTAGAGCATAGTCCTCTAGCCTTTTCACTTTTAACCAAAACAAAGAAAACACATTAATCTGACATGCTAAGATCAAGATTATCTCACAAAGATCTATGACATCAACCGCTTATGATCTATCAACCTCTCTGGAGAGAGAATGTATCAATCAAAAGTTGAAGACACACAAATCTAGTAGAACGTGAGACTCTCTTAGCACCTTCCCTACCTACAAGGGGATCCTTCATCAAGAGGAGCTTCACATGAATAAACAAGCGAAAGAAGCTCAGTATCTCAAGATCATCCATAAATAGTGTTCATAGGGCCTATTTACTATGTGTAATAGATATGCAGAAAGAAAATCTATGTTTGTTTTATAGCCCAAAATGAAGTCTGTGATATGAAAGCAAGAAAATCACACAAGCTTGACATGTGAGAGTTCATTTTAATCCAAATCAAAATGTTATCAGCTTGAGAAGAATACCTAAATTCCTCGCAATGTGCTTAGTAGATTTTTACCTATTTTAGCTATTTAGTTGAGCTCTTTCCAATCAGATTCAACAAGTATCAGTCAAAAATAGAAGATTTCAATTGTTAGGGTTAGTTGTTAGTCCAAATCTGAAAATCAAATTTGGAAAGCTATCAAAAAAATCTGAAACAATAATTGAATTCTGGACTCAAAACTCGTACGATAGTGGGTTACCTCCCACATGATAGTTTGGAAACTTGTACAATTGTGGGTGTCTATTCATATGAAAATCAGGCTTCCAAATGACAATGTGTACTCTCTGATATGAACTTTGAATTCTGAACCTGTCGTACGATAATGGATACCTCCCAAAATGACTTTCTGACAAAATTCATATGAAAATGTTTGGACAAAAAATAAAAATCCCAATTTTAACCTAGAAAATGATAAGAAAGTGATAGAAATTGATAGAAAGATGATGGAAACCTGTTTCAGGGCCCCACGGTGGGTGCCAAAAATGTGTGTGAATTTTGTACCTAGTTGTAGTCATAACACTTCAGTAAAACATTAGAGGTTAGCCAAAAACCAAAATCATGCAGTGAAACAGAAACTAAACTAACTAGGCAATTTACTGCCTTCTAGAAGGTGCGAGTATGATACTCTCAGTTTAGACCAAGACCAATGACAATGCAACACCTAAACAAAGAATTTGAATGTAAAGAATGAAAACTATATGAATGCAAATTTAATCTATATTTTTGTGTTTTCTATGCAATAAGATGAAAGAAACTTATATGAATCTATTCTATATGAAAAATTGATATGATATGCAATTAATCTAAGAATTTATATGCTAAATGATATGAATGCTCAAAACAATGAAAATCTCACAACAGCTTTGATTCGCAAAGATAGATTCTTCGATCACCAATTCGCTAGCGTGAGGATGCAATTTTGTGGATCCTTTTAGAAGAGATGAAGCCTTGATTTTATAGAAATCTAGGGCTTTGGAGGTGCATGAGAAAAGCCATAAATCACTCTTGATGAACTCAGGTTGATTTTTGAGTTATGAGAAAATAAGAAATAATTAACTCAAAATCATGCAAAAGCATGCAAGAACAACTTTTTAACTCAAATTAGAAGTTTTAGATCAGCTTTGAACTCAAAATAGATGTTGAGTTTCCAAAAGTTAACAACTTGCATTGATTTCCTGATTTTGAGTTTAATTGCTTTTTGAATGTGCACAATTAATTATGAATTAATTAAATAAATAAAGTGATTTATCCTCAACTTCACTGATTTTTGAATTAAAACAATTGATTTATGGATTAATCAATTATTAAATCAAACTTTATTCTAAAACTATATTATTAAATATTGACAATTGACATTAATCAATTAAATAAGAATTTAATCAATTATTCATAAGATTTTTTATTTTATTGTCAAAATTAAATAATATAAATTAGGAATAAATATAATTAAATTACATTAAATAATTAAGTGGCAGTATTAAATCTAATTAATTAAATATTCAGAATATTCAATTAATCAAACTTTAGGATAAATAAGATTTATCACCAAATAATAATTAAATTAAAGATAATTAGAATAAATAGGAATATTGCTAGGAATATTCCCCAATGCAAAATTTATGATAAAATCAATTAGGATTCGATAATGTGTAGATGTGCCTTAGGTTAGGACTTTGATGTCGATTTCATTCGAATTGAAGATGTAGGAGGTTAATGAACTTATATCCCATTTTTGGGGTATTACAACTATGAACCTTTACCATCACCATCACTGATCTTCTCGGAACTCTCTTCAAGCAATCACAACACTTCTCCTTTAGCCTTCTCTTCTTGTATAGTCAATAACATCAACAATACTTCCAGCATCGTCTCTTCTATTATCCTCAAGCTTTGGTTTCCATAATACTCCCTCATTTAGGTCAATACATCTTTTGCTGCTTAATCTCCTTCATAGATCTTAGGGTTAGGTCAGATTCATCAAATCCTTCCTACTTTATGTTCTTCAGCTATCCTTCTTGAAATATATCAAATCTCTTAATAGATTTATAATAAAACATTTTACAGTGCATTAAATGCTTTTGTACAATAAATAAATAAAGTCAACACATTTTACATAATCCAAGAATTCAATGATGTCGACTAGAAATTTGAATTCTTCCTCAAATGTAAATTACTGACTCTTGGTCAATACAGTGTTCAACTCCTTGGTCTTCATTAGAAAGCTCAGTCACCTCAAAAACTATTTCCTCAGCTAATACTATCTTCCTCAACAATTAATTGATGTTCGGTCAACACTGAATTTACTCGGCATATACTAGCTCGGTCGACACTAACATCACTCTGCTTAAACTAGATTTCTTCATTTTTGCTCGGTTAAGCCTACTAGTTTAGTCTTTATTCATACTTAGATAAACACTAAATTATCTTATCATTGTGCCACATAATTAAGTACTCATTGAAATATCAAGATAACTCAACCTTTCCTTAGGTGCTATTGTTACCAACCTTGCCTTTCCCCTTCACAACAATCAAATAGATATAGTACTTTTTTAAATAAAAATAGTCTTACTAGTTAAGGTTTAACATATATGACAATACAACAATTGCTTCAATTGCAGTTTCCAACACTTTCTTCTTCCATTCCTATATTTCCCTCACTCAAGGAAGACACATCTGAAAAATATATATTTGTTGCTACTTGCACTCCATCAAATGAGAGAGATATCTGGTAATGAGAGAGATATTTTGAAAATGGTAAAAGACATTAATTTCTATAGGGTGTATTGACTTATACCTATCAATCTATGAGACTTTATGGGATGCTCGTGAAAGGGGTTCGGGTTCCTGTATATGTAATTCAATTATCTTATGTTAGTTAAAAAATTCATGATACATATACTCAAAATTACATGGTAGGTACATTAAAAATCATAAGCATCACATATAAATTAAAAACATTATAAGGTACATCATGAATTAATTATATTAAGAATTGATTGCATAACTATACATTTCTATGAAGAAATCAATATTAAATAGATTAAGAATTGATCGCATACTTGTACATTTCTATCAAGAAATAAATATTAAATAGATTAAGCATTGATCACATAACTATACATTTCATTCATGTCATTGATCTTCATCTTCATCCAACTCATCATCATGATCATTGTCATCATCAATGTCATCACTACCACCATCATCATCATCATCTTTGTCATCATCATCATCAACATCATCATCATCATCAACAACAGTATCAACATCATCATCATGATTAGTAGCATCATCATTTTCATCATCATCTTCTTCTTCTTCTTCAACAAAATTTGTGCCAGGAACATCATCAACTAATTGTCGATTGTGATTATCATCTACATCATCTTCTACTTCTTTAGTATATTCTTCTTCCATCGCATTATACCTTATCAGCCTTCCTTTTGGATCGTGTCTTACAATAAATCACCAACCTGGTTTATGTGGAACCTCTAAGTAAAATACTTGCTCACAATAGATTGGAAGATCATAGGGCTCATCCCCAACTGGCTCAAACCACCTTGTATTAATCATTGGAAATCTATTGTCATGTTCAATAATAGTTTTAGCAGGATCATTTTGATTAAGTCATAGCCTATACCATGTAATGATGAAGATAACTTATTTGAAGGAATTAAAGTCACACTCAAGTATATCATCCAAAATGCCATAGTATTGATTTTGAGACTTTCGAGGATGTAAGTCATTTCTAGATGAAATATTAGTCACTTGAAAGATTGTACTTATCCTAAAATTGTCTTCATGTCATCCAACTTTTTGATGTGAAATTTATGACCATTGCAGAACATAGTCTTATGGTGTTTGACCTACAATAATATGTCAAACATGTAAAAATTATTGCATCATGAGTTGATAAACATATGGGTCATTAAATAATTTATACATACCTAAAAATCTCTTAAGTTATATGCTAAATCTATTTTCTTTACGTAACATTGGAATATCCATTACGATGAGCTTCTTTAACCAATGAAAACACACCTTCCCATATTTATGTGTGACCAAAATTATGACATCATTCAATCCATACTATCATCCAATCTTGATTGTTTGTAATATACAAATGTATGGTATCCCACTTTTGAGCAACTGTACAAAAAATAAATAGACGACTTACAAGTGATTAATTTTGAAGATTAATAATTAATTAACTATAATAACATCTTATAATTTATTACCTCTCAATTTTTTCAATCTACCTTTCCCCACCAGGTACTCCCCTTCAAATTTTTTAATGGTGTCGGGATCCCAAATATGATCTATATGGATCTTTGTTGCAAGCTTAGGAAGATATTCAATAACATACACCATAGTCTAGTATACCATATATCCCTCCACAATAGAACCCTCGAGAAGTGCTCTTTGTCGAACCAAAGCCTTCAAAAATTTTAAGTGCCTCTCAACCATCCACATTGATTGAGTGCATACAAGTTGGCCCAATTCAATATCCTCAACTTGGTGTATGAGGTAGTGTTCTTGTGCATTGAAAAAAGTTGAAGGTAGACACTTTTTTATTTCACACATTAGATGAGGAATTATTCTCTTTCAATATTTTATATCTTCTTTATGGATTTATTTATATGACAACCACCTACAAGACATTCAAGACACAAAAATATATAAATACAAGACTTTACAATATATTACATAACAAGAAAAATAAATCATGAATATAATGAATATATACAACAAATTGAGTAGATATCACTGCTTACCTCATGTATTTTTCAATATCATATATCACTTATTTGATGTTATTGTCTAATTTCTCTCAGAGAGATAGGAGTATCACATACTGCAATAATTATAAACTGATCATGTCATTCTTTTCTCACATAATATAATGAAAAGTACATGCAGTTTACAAATATATTATAAGTACATAAGAATGTGACTTACATTGATGAAGGTATGTCAATCATGCATTTTCAACCCTAACCCAAATTCACTTTTCTTTGATATGATATTGCTTATGTTTGCAACAAATCCTATGGGAAATCAATTTTTTTTGTATAACTTATTTTATGGCATCACTTTGTTGCTTCGTTAATAACCAAGAAAGGGAACTTATATTAATCCGATCTCCATTGCTATTTGATTCAATGAAATTTTTCATTGTATATGACTGTCACTACAAATTTTGACAATTTTCTCTTTGTCACACCCTCCATCCAATATTTTCCACAATGTCCCCGTTATATTTTTACCAATATGCATAGTATCAAAAAAATGCACAATTTGTAGTTGCTCGTAGTAGGAAAACCTACTAAATTGTCTAGGATAACTTTTTAGTCTCTTTGGAAGGTGGCTAGTAATGCCTTGACGACCTTCACGATCATCAGTTATATAATCAAAAAACAAAACACAATAGAGATATATAAATTCCAAACATAAACCATTAGGTAGAATGATATTACCTTGACAATTAATTCTATGATATTCCAACTTCCATAGGTGATTTGTCATTCTTTGTGGCTTTGATGTAGTCTCTCTTTCCCATTGAAAATATTTTTTTTGGTAGTTTAATACTTATGATTTCTTTGGAGGAAGTGCCTATACTCATCAAAAATCAGCTTACGTAAACTTTTTGAATGATGTTATTTCATCTTTGGACCACAAACTAGACATGCAAATTTTCCCTTTGTTTGAAGAGCTACAAGATAATGATACAATTAGATTAAATATGTAAATTTTTATAATTATAATTATCATGTGCAACTTGAAATCACCATAACATACCACAAAAATGTGTTAGCCATGGCGCATCATATATTGTCCATACAAGCATTTCATGGAATTGAAATTGTCTTTATCCTATCGGTCTAGAGATGTCATACATAGTGACACCATTCTATAAATCTAGAAACTCATTGATAAGAGGCTCAATATATACACTCATATCTTTAAATTGGCACTAATTACCTAGTTGAATGAACAATAACATTACATAATTATTGTGACCATTTTACTGCAAGATTTATACTTACATCCAGATAACTATTAAATGATAAAATACCTGGAACAATCATTGCTAACATAATGTTCTCCCCCTTTATTGACCTCCATGAAGGAATTTTATTGTTGATAAAAAAAATAGGCCACACAAATTAAACATATCTCAGCTCTCCAAATAGATTGACAATGTCTGATGCCAAAAAAAGCATGATATTTTGAGGTTCTTCTTTAAAGTGTGGCCACTTTTCCTCTATGTCTATAAATGTCGAACCATCTGTAGGAATTCAAATAATGTCATCTTGACTTCTATTGTGTCTATGGTAATCCATAAATCTTGTCAACCTATTGCACCTCAATAATCTTTGCAAACATGGAATAATGGGGATGTAACGAAGAACCTTGTGAGGCACCTTTTTTGTTATTTGATCTGGTTGATATCTACTTGTATGAAATTCAGGGAGTTCTATTACAAATTCATGTTTTTGATGATAAATAATATGATCGTTGAGACAAGCATCTATTGCTTGATACTTCATTCTAATTTCTTTCATAGTGGCACATTATTCTCGGTATGAGCGAGGGAGAATATTTGATGGTGGTAACAAAATATCACCTATCAATCTATAGAAAAAAATACAAGTTGTTAATATAAAAAATATTTATGGTACATGTTTCACCCTTTATTGACTATAATAAAATATATGGCATACCTTAGCATACATGACATTGTTATGTTGGATAAACCATTCAGAGCCTTCAAGTTCACCAACAACAATACAACAGAGAGAAGAGTTATTCGGGATCCTTCGTAAAGGGTTGTATCTAACTTCACAAGTAGAGGTCTATCATGGATGGCATCAAACTCATAATGATCATCATCATCAGTTGTGCCAGTACCAAATGTGTCATGGATCAATGTATTAGTACCATCATCTTCAAATTTGTTTTCTAGTGCATGATCATAATCTTTCATGGGAGCATAATCTTCAGCTTCAATATTCGCACCTCCATGGTCCATATCTCATATTGCCTTGGGGAGGTCAACCTATATAAAAATGATGAGCACAAATAAATCATGACTATGATCTCATCATTAAGTGTATTTCATATATATATGAATTGTTAAAACAATATAATGAAAAACTTACCAATGGATGATAATCAAACCCCCCTTCAATGTTACCATTCTCCCTACAATGTCTCTTAGATTTTTTGATTAGCAATCTTCTAGTGTTTAAGACCTTACAAATTTTGTAGGGACAATAACATTTTCCATCGCCTTTTCTTTTGAAGTTAGACCAAAATTGAGCGATTGTCTCCCTATTTTGTTCTTCACTTATATTATTTGACATGATCCTTCTTCACAGGAAAAAAAATTGGGCTATGGAAAGTTTGGTCTATAACCTTCACAAACAAAGAAAAATAATGTCAAAAGTAGACAAATCTTCTTAGACCTAATTATACATAGAAATTGAAAAGTTAGTTATGAAATAATGTTTTGTTTTTTTTTTGATTGGTAATGGGCTGAAGCCTAGATTAATTATTATTATGTGTTAAGCTTGAGTAGAGTCGAACTCAAGACCTCCCAAATGAAAGGCTCACAACTTACCGTTGTGCTATAGGCTCTTGCCTGGTTATGAAATAATGTTTTAGTATAGTATAGAAAATTGAAATATTTCTTCTATTGTAGTCTTCCACCCCAAACTCAATCCTATTGTGGCAAGGAATAAAGATATTAAGATAATATACTAGTTTGTAAATCAAAATAAGTTATCATATATATTATACACACAATATATCAGAAGTGCATCAAGGGTTAACCAAACTATTGGTTATTTTCCCAATGCCTTCCAACCCAAATTCCTCCACAGAAGAAAAGATTCACCAAATTCCTTAACTTGAATTCTTCCATTCTATTTTATTTGTATGAACCACAACTTATTGACTGGAAATACTACAAAAAGGGGCTAGGTTCACATATAGTTGACATGTACAAAGAACTTTATGACAGTAAGTTCTATTTTCTGAAATACATTAATGTTGATGCCATTTGTCAATTTCCACTTGTAGAAATATATTTTTCTGTATAGTCTTTCACACTATAGGTAATCCACATAAATGCTATCAAGCTCTCTACAATAGTCTTTAAGTGATTAAAAGGTTTAGTCTTCCTTCCTTCTGTTAAATAATTTTCCTTTGTAATTGTTTCATTTAGGGGACAAATCATAAATTCTAGTTGAATGATTGTCTTATGTTTTTCTAGTCTTTTCCATGTTTATAAAGTGTATGGTGTCGAACTATCATACTAGAGTGGATAAATGCACCCCCATGTGTTGATTATGTATGTTTTAAAGTAGCATTGCAAGATTAGATTATGTTGTTGATGAAGCCTTGTGTTGTTATGTATAGGTCATTTCACCCTTTATTGAAGAGTGATATCTTCTTTATGTTAAGTAGATCTAGGGGTGTCATAAGAGATTTAGTGAGTTGCACCCTTTTAGATTTGCATCCTTATATAAGACTTGTTACATCAATGCAGAAAGTGGGATTGATTCTAAACAAGGTGTGAATTAGAGTAAAAAAAACACTTATTCCCTCTAACTCTGAAACTATGATTTGAAAGGCCTAATTAGATTTCTTTTTATACTATCACACTAAAATAATATAAAGTAATCAATGAAAATGAGACGTGATCTATCACTACACATGTAATGGAAGATGTGAGTAGATATATGTACAAACTAAACATATTACAAAGCTCAATATAGATAATGGAACCTTGTTAAAGAAGCCTCATTATCATTAGTCAATATAGACATCTTAGAGAAGCCTCATTATCATCAATCATAGGCATTTTATAGGTATCTTGGGAAATTCAACCCAAAAGAAGACTTTAAAAGACTTAACATTTGAGACAACAAAATCTTGTGTCCATAGTTTGAAAACAAGTAGTGAGGAATTGACAAGCCAATGGTTGTGATTAAGGGAGATGTATATCTAGAATGATGAAGTAGTACCTCAATATGGATAAATTTAGAATGCTATCAAAAGGAAACCTACTGATAGAATATCCTACCAAAATATATGATTGTAGCCGAGAATAAGCATTATCCAACTCTAGAACATGCAGTGTAACATCAAGTGATGCAACAAAAGACATACCTTGTGAAATATTTTGGGAACAAGCTTCCAAGGATAGTTGGATGGGGGTGAAATTGTTTGTCATTGTCAAATCTTTGAGCACCATAAACTCTAAAGGGAAGGAAGATTTAGTCCATTTAAAATGAAGTATAAAATTTTTGCATGCTTGAAAATAAATAATACTTCAATAAATACAAACTAAAATATATGTCATATTTTTATGGAATAGAATGACATTGGAAATGTTGCATACTAACTCTAGAACATGCAATGCAACATCAAGTGATGCAAAAAAAAAAACACACCTTGTGGAATATTTTGGGAACAAACTTCCAAGGATGGTTGGATGGGGGTCCAATTGTTTTCCACTGTCAAATCTTCAACTTGAGCACTAGAAAATGTGAAGGGAAGGAAGATTGAGTCCATTTAAAAAGAAGTATAAAATCTTTGTAGTCTTGAAAACAAATAATACTTCAATAAATACAAAGAAAAATGTATAAGTACTATTTTTGTGGAACTGAATGACACTGGTAATGATGCATACCAACTCAAGAACATGGACTGCAACATCTGGTTTTGAATTTGATGGACTTTGGATGGTAGGTTTTCTCTGTGAGCTCTATTTTTCATTCCATTGGATTCTTGATCAGAATGTGAAATGGCAGCATTTAGGATGACTAGGAAAGTTTTAAATTGTATGTAGGAAAAAACCAAAGGAATGAATGGAATCCAAGGTTCCCTATATTTTGGAACATGCTTCTTCCATAGAAGAAAATGATTTTATGGAGTACCACTTGCAATAGACGAAGAAGATAGACATTTGCACTACTCTTAAGAAATATGGGAAAAACTTAAATGCATAGTCTTGACCATGGGAAAAGTAGATAACTAAATAATATGATCACATCCTTTTAGAAGTTAATATTGATAAAAAAAAAAGATAATTACAATCAGTACACCTAAAAAATTCTATTCCTTCCCATACAAAAATAATGTTGCAAAGAACAACACACTTTGGATAAGGTCTATATGACCTAACCTAACTACAACTAGTAAGTGTGTATTTCTTGAGTAGAGTGCATTTGCTAAATAATATTAAGAACATTGAGTAATGATATTAGCCTTCAACTAGTTATAAGCTTGGGATCACTGTCAATAGTACAAGAGCTCATCCAAAGATCTAAGTTACACATGGCTCTTCACATTTTTGTCACCTTATAGATGACAATATTTATTCAAGTTTGGATGGCCATCTAATATTGATGCAATTGTTCCTTTACTCCAGTTGTTTAGTAGTATTTGTATGAGTAGATTTAGGAGTTAATTATTTCTACTTTGGACTATTGTTTCATTGTAGTATTTACATGAATTAATCTAGGAGATTAAGCATTCTATTAAGGAGTTAACTTAGGAGTTTGTTGATGATAAATAAGATAACTAAAATGTAGAGTTTCAACGTTTGGAAGATGTAATTTTTTTTTGCTAAATAAAGAATCCAGTGAAGGAGAATTAATAGAATATAATAAGTTTTAATATCTTCTTATATTTACTATCTTGGCCTTGGAACGTGTGAGATTTTTTGGCTAGGTGCAATAATAAGAGACCAAAAGAAAAACACAATAATAATAGCATTAAAAAATATTCATATTTTGATCAAAAAAATTGGCTAAAGAAAATAAATTGATCCGAGATTTGAAATTAGCTTTGAAAAAAAAAAAGATATGATCTTGAAATTGCAGGAGACTCTATGCTCATAATTAGTTTTATATCCTAATTTTTTTTGTCATCTAAAATCCAAAATGTTTCTCTTTCTTGATCTCCAAATACTCAACAATCTTAATAATTATTAAGTTACACACTATTATAGAGAAGAAAATACTTTTAAAAAAATATAGCTAATTTAGATAAAAGATATAACCAATAGTACTTTGAGGTTAATGACAAGTTTCCCAATAGTTTCTTCCCAAGGAAAGAGTAGTGATTCCTATGAAGAATTTATAATAGATTTTATATGGAGCTCCGTCCTAGATGTTTATTTCCAATTCAACTATGGCATCCTTTTCTTTTTTGGGTCTTGCACGTAGTTGCCACTTGTCTCTCAAATGCTACATGAAAGATAGTCTACTCAAAGCTAATTTTTTTGTTATGACACATACCCCTCTCCTAGTCTCTCTAATTTATCTTCACAAAAAGTTACCTCATTTTTTCTTAAGGGAATGAAAGAAATAAAAATAAAGGAATTATTTTAACTCCCATCAGACTAAAGGTAGTCGATGGGATAGACTGCTTCAAAAAATTATTTTCTTCTTTTCAGACCTTTTATAATGCAACTTGGTGATGAGGGGCCCTAACTAATCAATTGTCCCCTCATTGAATAAATAATACCAAGAGCTAGTTGTCAAGATTGAACAGATTTATCCCCATTTTCCTGAAAGGAATCACAATCTAAAATGCAATATTTTTCTATATCCACTTTTTTGAAAGTGAAAAAATACAGTCTTTCTAGTGATGCTTCTTTTGGTCTTTTCAAAAATCTTATTTCACAATGAATTTGATGAGAGTTAGTTCGTAATTGAACAATAAAAATTTTGATATGTCAATGCATCATTAATCAACATAAACAGGCAAAGTTGCCATATTAAGGAGGCATCGAGGTAAAATGATTGCATATAAAAATTAATTTATTCATTGATATGCTCTAGATTGATGTGTATTTAGGATGTGTACATTTATTTTCATTCAATTTACTACATGGCATCATTCAACTTAATGTTCATACATCTATTTTGTCAGGAATCCAAGTTCATGAGATTTAGCCATGATAAAAACTGAGGTGGAATTACAACACACCTGTAGTCTGCAACAAAGTGTCCCGATGCTCAAAAAAATTGGGTTTGAAAATAGATTAATTGAAAACTCTGCATTGATTGACCTATATCCTGCTTTCTTCATGACTTCTAGCTTCCACTGTTATTGCTTCACAACTTCTAGCTTCCATTGCTATCACATGAGAAAATAAAAATGAATTAGGGTAACTTTGTCTTCTTCTTTTTTTAAATGTGTTCCCACAACTATCATAATTATGACGGTGTAGATGGCATCAGAATTATGATGCTATCAGGAAAAATTACAAAAACAAAACACCAATTTCACAAAATGTGCCCCTCCGTCAAAAATTACCATAAAAAAAAATGCCCAAATGTATTAGTGACAAAATTAGAGTACTTGGAGGCATATCATTGTATTATTACAAAGAAAAGTGTCAAGGCATGCCATATGTAAAAGTTCAATCTTGAGACCAAGCTTGTGATAGAGGATTCCTAGGAATCTTAGCTCTCATCACTGAGGACGTAAATCATGTTCAATTTCTCCTCACCTATCTTAGCGATCTCCTTTATTAGGTTCCTTTTTTTAGTATTTCGGGTGATCTCATCTTTCCAGACACCAATTACTTATTTGACATCAAAATGTGTCTTCACTTCTTCTAAAAATATGGAATGGACTCACTAAGAAAGCTGATTGATTACTTTTGTAAGGCACCATAATTGTCCCATTTGGGTCTTAATAAATAAATTAGTTGGTGTTAGTGAATAAATGATATATGATCAAGTGAAATGATGGATTAAATGAAAGAAATATTTAAAATAAGGTACAAGGAATATAAATCAATCAATAATTGACTGTGCGCTTGGTTAGGACCCACATTGATAATCCTATTATATTTAGTTTTCTAATGCATTCTTGAAATTAAAATTTCTTATTGTTTACTTTTTATAACTATGCATCCATTTTACGGTGTGCTTTGAAAACCATGTGGCATATGATTCCTATATAAGACTGTGATGGAAGTTGGTAATTGAAGTGAAATAAATGTAATAATTAAATAGGGAGTAAGTATAATTAGTTTTTTGTGAAGATACAATATGAAAATTGAAGATTATTATAATTAATTTATTGGTATTTATAAAATGATGGTTTTGGTACATAACATAAAAAATTAGTATATATTATTCATAAAAGAGAGTAGCATTCAGTTTATTTCAAGTAGTATCAGGCTTTCCTCACCTTCTTAGGGATTCAATCATCTACATCCATTGCTTTTATCTTTATTATTGTTAAATAATTCATCTTGTCTTGCAGAACTACTTTCGAGGAAGATGCTTTAGGAATTTGTGATGATAAGTGAGTGGAAAACTCTAGGGTTATTCATTTTAACTTATCCACTAAGGCTTGCACCTATTTCTTCTTCTGATACTCTTTGAAAAACCTAACACTCTTTGACTCAATGTCTTCATTGAGGTTTTTGAATTCACTCCATTTATTTTACTTTTTGAAGTTAACCTTGTGCACTTGGTAGTCTCTCAGAGTGACCTTAGATGCATCCTTATCTTTGGGCACTGATAAAATTTTTTATACTTTCTCTCCTCTAGAATTCCTCTTCATAACAAAAATGGAATTCTCCTTGTTGGATTTCTTTTCCTATGGGGCCATGAGCTTGACCATTATTTCTTACAACAAGGGCATGATAATAGGTTATTTTGGTTGCTTCCTTTTATGTTTCTTTGTCAACCACTCTGGATGATCTAGAAAATTGACCTTAGCATTCGTGATGTCCTAAAGGTCAGACATCTTGTCACCTAGCTTTAATTTCTATTCTTGTGTTTTTTCATCGACAGGAGGATTCTTGGGATTGGCTTTGTTGGTGTTTGAAAACACTTACGCTGCTTAGGGCTGCCAATATGCCTTGAGACTGATGTTAGGAGTGGTTAGTTCCAAGTATGAGAGCTCTGCAAGACAACTGGACCAACTATAGGGTCTTAATATGCCCTCTTCTACTTCTAGCTCTGCAAAACCAAGGCGGGTGCACCTAATCTAGACAAAACTCCACTCACTACACACCTTATACTTCTGGATTTATATAGCAGATCATAGTAAAGGATTACTAAATACTAACCAGGTATTCATTGAATCAACTCTACTATGCAGGGTAAAATGGTCTTGTGAAGGGTATTACTATCAACCAAACAATAGATTAAAACTTGAAAATGGTATTGATATTCAAAGATACAGAAAATAGCCCAAATCCATCAAACACTGAACTCAACTGAATGTACTATTCCTTGATTAGTGCCATTATCCATTGGGCAAATCATCAAATGCAAGTATAGAAACATGAACCAACTATTGTCAAAGACTCATAGCCATAAATATAACTATTTCAGCCCATCCACTACTTATAAGATCCTTTTGTAGACAACCAAACTAAATCTACGCCCTATCTGAAGTATATTTCACTTGACCCTAGATCAAGAACTAAAGAATAGAACACATACAAAGGTTACCCAATGCAATGGATCATAAAATCCAAAACTCATAAGACTGACACCAAGGAGAGACTTGAAAGCTTGAAACAATTGTATTAAGTATGATGAGTAATGTACATATCCATACCAGAAATGACACTACCACTTCAATAACCTACAAAAGATGCAAAGAAGTTCTATTCAGCTTCCTACAATGTGACAGAGTTTTCTACTTCCCACAGGAACCAAAAGAATTCAGAACCCTTACACAGTCAAAAAATCAAAAATTTAGACCACTAGCTACCCTGGAATCCTAAGAGTAGGATGCAACAAGCTTCAGACAGCTAGGGTATAGGTTACAACAGCTAAACCACAACAAAATTTCAAAAAACCATTGGAGGGAAAACCAGCACTAGCCTGTCAGACTAAGGATGATCTTCACACTTGAGAAGAATCTCTGAGAAGGACAGGAAGATCATAAATTTACCATGCAAATCAAACTAAATAGACCTGCAAAAAGCCTCAAGCAACAAAATATGTCCATCACCATACGATACAAATCCTTGCAAATGATCATGGAACACCCTGGACCACAGTGCAATCAACTGGTGCCACCAAACAAATCAAATCTAGTCGTGAAAGCATTCAGAACCAGTACTTCTTGGTCGCAAGAAACCCTCTGTAGATTTAAATTTGAAAAGCAACGGTCAATCGACAAAATTTAAAATGTGGCCATAGATCTCTTCCTTTTCTTGGCACATCGAGCGGTCATACTTAATTCATGACAATCGCAGGCCCCTCAAAAAGTCAACAACCCTATCACCAATTAGCAACCAATCAAAACCGAACAGCTCGGCAACACTGGCACTGTGGACCCGCCCTAACTCTACAACCGCGATGCCAAACAGTTGTCGCATGATCACATAGCCAAGAGACGGGCTATGTGAACATGAAACAAGCCTCTACATTAGCACCATGTCACCGCTCCCCACCAACGTGGCACCCTTGTCGCATGAGCACATGGCTGAAAGATGGCCCTTGCGATCATGTGACAAGGCCACAAGACTGCCACCTTGTCACCCGCGGGTCAATTAGGAACAACCTCATCATGAAAATAGATCAACTAGACCCCTTTAAACACTACAACCCTTGGCCCCACTGAAAAAAGCCAAGTCACTACCTCAGACTAGTGAAAAGTGCACACATCGCAACAAACTGAGAACCGGACCCACCGCACTATTGCCCTTGTGAATCACTAGAAGATCGAATGGTTGTCACATGATCGCATGGGGAAAGAATATTCCTTGTGGTCATGTGACAACTGTAAGATCAAAGGGATCTGACAATCAGGCCCGCGACTGGCAACTTTTCCACATCGCCACTCTGCATCCAATAGAACTCTACCACCTTAGCATCCTCTGACAGCAGGCCCACTGCAAACAAACCCGTTGGCATTCAATCAGATGGTGGGTGCATGATTGCATGGGGTGAGAATATTCCATGTGATCACACACCGACCATAGATTGAAATCACTAACATAAGCCCCGCTGACATTTTTGACTCATCACCACATGGACCAATCAAAAATGAGCACCTCAGCATTGTCTGACACACAGACCCACTTGGACCCATGACACGCCCACACAGGAAAATCCAACAGCTATCACAAAAGCATGAAGGATAAGCACCGTGCATCTTCACCATGCAAACATGCGACAACCACTGATTCTATCCAAAATTTAACCACACCAAACAACTGAGAAGAACTAGGTCCCATCAACCGATCGCACTTGCGCAGTTAAGACCGAGGTCAAAAACACACAAAGTTTTCGACACAGCAAAAGACTAAAAACACATAGATTTTTTGATGCCAGAAGACAAGTGCACAAAAGTGGGAAGGCATAAGGTCGAAAACAATGAAGGTTTTCACATAGACCAAAAACATCATGGATTTTCAAAAACATTGTGGGTTTTCAACACTTAGGTAGATTCTGAAAATATTTTCCTGTAGACCTTAAAACATTAAATAACTCCTTGGGCTTTGTGAATTAGGAGTTGTGATCTGGACTGAAGCAAGGTGACACATGGAAGAACATAGGGCTAAGAGTGCACAACATGAAACATTATGGATTTTCTTTGCAAATCAAAACTGTGCAGCAGGGTGGGATAACTTAACAAAAAAAATTGCAAGGAAGATAGGCCATTTTCATAAGACTTTTGCATGAATAGGAAAATGGACTAACAGGCTATTATTTCTTTCTTCTATGTGGTGCATTCTCTTGTTGAGAATCCTAATGAGGGTTCTCTTTCAAATTTAGGTAAGGGTTTGGCAATGGATTCTACAGTAGATCTGGCTATGATCTTGGATGAAATTAGATTGAGGATTTCCTTGATGAGTGCTATAGGATGGGGGTATGGTTGATTCTGAAGGTCCAACTTCTTCTTGTGTTTTAGCTTGTTCCTCTTCCTTTTTATTTTCATCTTCTTCTTTCTTCTAGGAATCTTCTTTTGGATTTATTTTCTCTTTGGATTTAGTCTCTTTGTGGTGAGCATCTTCATTTGCCTACAGTTGTACTATAGCGTCAACCACCTTCTTGTAGATCTCTATAGTTTTGTTGACCATTAGTGCTTCACACTTAGTCATATATCTAGGCAATGATGGTTGGTCATCACTGTGACTGAGTCATTTTGTAAAGGCCAAGTTATGTATTGTATACTTACCGAACAATAGTACTGCAGATTAAAGTCATGGTCACTATGTGTCTGTATTATGCCGAGTATATTTTTTTCCGAGTTACATATACAATGATTACCGAGTGACAGAGAAGATTAACAGATGCTGAGTATAGTTAATGCTAAGTACCAAGAATAACTTTTTCTGAGTTAGACAAGAATGAAATATAAGTTTGGAATGGCACAATGATCGAGGTAAACCATTTTTGGTGATAGTGGTGTTTTTTATTTTGTTTGTTGAGGTAATTACGGAGGTAATTACGCATCCATCTTATAATCATTGATCCCTATGTAATACCTAGAGCCAATCATAAAATTGTATAGCTTAAGTGGCAATAGAAATAAATCTGAACCGTAGATCCTGAATCGGTAAGAAGTTTTGGTTATTATATAAGGTTAAGATCTAAACCAAGAGAAGTGTGTGAATTAGAGAGAAAAAGAGATATCAAGATCAAATGAGTATGAGAGAATGATCAAAGAGGTATATTCAGAATAGTCAAGTATTCAGACAGAGTCCAGTGACCGAGCTAAGTAGTGAAAGGACAAAATCAAGAAAGATCAGATAGAAGAGATCACTAATATACAGTAAAGAGGAGATCTATAATCTGCATACAAGTGTAAACCGAAAGATCAGGTACTGAGACATTTTGACCAATGTATCAGGGTAAATCTCTTAACCAAGTAGTCTTAATAGACTTTATGTAATCTCTTTACTGAGTGCTTACTTTGTTGTAAGTTTATAAATCCTTTAACAAGGTAGACTGTATAAGTCTTTTAGCTTTTAACAGAGCAGACCTTTCATAGGGTAGATCATGAATTGATCACATTTTGTAAGCCCTAAGAGGAAAAACTTATTACTAAAGTAGTGAAGATTTGTGGGTGTCATCCCCACCCCAGTTTTACCTTTCAAGGGTTTATGGGTTACCAAAATTATGGTGTCATGAGTGATTTCATGTATGCTGCTTAATATGTTTAGTTCCTTACAATGATCAAGTTTTGTTTATGTCATGCATAAAGTTTTATCAAAATAAAAAGTTAAAGTAGGTAATATCCGATTCACCCCCCCCCTCTCAGTATTACTTTCCCACTTATATTTCCAACAATTGGTATCAGAGCAGCAAGGTTTCTCTTAAGGAAGTCTAACCACTTGAGGAAAAAGATCTTAAAATAGAAGCTTATAAACTAGGGAAGATCATAGAGAATCAAAAGATTGAAGTACAACTGGCATTACAAGAACTGGAAGTAGACAAAGGGGAATTGAAGAAATCCTTGAGAAAGAGAAGAGAGATTGAAATTCAACAAAATGAGCCACAGTACAAAGAAGAAGACATCTCTGGACTATTTGACAATGGTAACTCTATCGAGAGTGATAAAGCTATAAAAGAACTACTGGATAAAAATACCATACTAAATGATGACATCAAATCTCTAAAGAGATAACAAGAAATCCAATCTGTCAGACTTTGTGAATTAGTGGAACAAAAAAACAAAGCTGAAGATGATAAGGCAATCGCTGAAGAAGACAAAAGACAAATTGCAATCAGGCTAGATGAAAGAACAAGTGACATGCAAAGGTTGACTAATAATCAACTAGATATGGTAAATCAATTACTGCTGGTTAATCAAGAATTGGGCAGGAAAGATATGGAAATCAATCAACTAAGGTCTGAAAATGATCAGTTGAAACATGAATTGAGAACTGAAAAGGAAATCAATGAAATGATGAACAAACCCAATGAAGCTGCAAAATATTTTGAAGAGATGTTAAGATCACCTAGAAGATCCAGTGATAGATCTGGACTTGGACTAAATGAACATTCATCTACTGAAGAAGGAGAATCATCAAAGAATGAAGAACAAAAGATTGTTGAACCAAAGAACACCAAGCCCACATGTCATCACTGTGGAAAGCCAAGACATACAACCAACATATGCAGAAGAAAACATGGTAAGTCTGATTCTAAACCTAAGTTTAATGGACATTGTTTTAACTACAAGAAGCATGGACATCAAGCACATGAATGTAGATCTAAGGCTAGTAATTCATCCACCTCACCTAAGTTTCAAAGAAGCTATTCCAATTGTCAAAGATATGGGCACAAAGCATTTTAATGCAGATCTAGACCCAGGTGGTCATCAAATGAACAAACCAAGCCAATCACAAAGCACAACTTATACAATTGGGATTACAACACTTGGTATAATTGCCATTATTGTGGTAAATATGGACACATCAGAGAAAATTCCATGAAGACTCATTTTAGAGGCAAATCTAAAAGCTGGATGAATGGAAGCATGGTCTGTTACAAATGTAATAAGGTTAGTCACTTAAAGAAAGATTGTAGATCACCCATGCCGAGCAATGATAATAACTAGAATGAAGATATCCGTGAGAAACTGAAGAATCAGATGGAAAAGACATGGAGGAAGAAAGAAGAAGAAAACTCAAGTGAAGCTAGCACATCTGCGATGACCCAATCCAATGGATCAGGTGATCACACTTCTTCTAATTAAGCTTGGAAGGTATGTTTGGAACTGATTCTTGCAAAGTCTTATTTTTCATCAGTTCCTAACATAGAATTGAGAAAAAGTCCATATCTGCATAGATAAAGATGCATTAGGACATATCTGAGAAAAATAGAGAATTTCATTTTGATGTCGAGCATCAGTGTCTTGACCAAGCTATTAATGTATGTTGAGCACCTATTGGCCAAAATGCTATATTTTTTGAGTTGTATCACAACGGTTATATCAACCGAGCTTGTGAGTTTTCTGAGACAGCTGTATACCACCAAAACCTGTACAGAGCATTTATGAGGCCCTAATTCTATTTTTCAGATTCTATAAAGTGGAAAGTTTCTGTTAATTTTATTTCACTGGGCTATTTGAGATTTCAAAGAGAAATTCAGAGTTTGTGAAACCAGTTTAAGAAAGGCGATTTTGAATTTTCTCAGTGTGCCGTCGGCAAAATTTATCTACAGGGTTATTGACGAAAAAGGTACCCTACCGAGTATATATATTTTTTTCAAAAATTATTGTTTAAAATGGCATCATCTTCATTTGCACCAATCAAGAAACAAGGGATGGAATTTTTTAATGTGAAATTAGTAAGGAATGAAGTTTTCAAGCCGAAGGTATTCAAGGCAATATCGGAGAGTGCAATTAAAGGAGATTTAAATGGAGCCCTATCTTCCATTCCAGAGAATGTGTTATTAATGAACGATGTTAGGTCTTGCTACATGTGTAAAATTGGAGAAATCAGTGATTACGAGATCAAGGAAGCTTATGAAAAACTATGTGTCAACGGAGTGTTGAAGTCGAAACATAAGATTGTTGTTGATCAAGGGTTAGTGCATGCCCTAGATTTCCTGCAAAATTTTAAAGTGGAATGGATAAAGATTATTTTAGGTTGAGTACACGACATGCATTTATGGCTGGAAGATGGACCAGTAAAGATTACAAAGGAAATGATACATAAAGTCACTAGTTACCCTACAATTAAAGGAAAAAGAATGATGAAATGTGTAGGTAAGGAAGATATTCAAGCTAACACCTAGGCAATTTGGAACAAATGAGGAATGAAAATTTCCACCACAATTGATCCAGAAATTGACTTTGTTGTTAGAGTCATCTCGCACAAGCTCTATCAATCTAGTCGGCTAGACAACGTCCCCTATATGGTAGTGGACCAAGCATGGAAGATAATCAAGAAAGGACACACGTATGACCTTGCCGAGCTCCAGCTGACTCAACTTGCTAAGAACTTGAACTCCATCTAGACGGTGAAGAATTCTATGTGTTAGTTCGGTTCCTTACTGATCTGTTTGTTCTTTTATGTCAAGAAGAGTTTTCCTACACATGGAGATGTTACATGGGACAAAAAGAAACCCATCACTATTCAAATAAATGAATTTATAAATCAGATTAGAGATGATTTTGAAGGAATAATGGATAACTATTTTATTGAGTTTAAAAAGAAGATGAGAAATAGGACTAGAGTCCCTATGTCTTTGATTGAAAAATACAGCAAGGATATATGTTTTCTGGTAGACACAAATTTTACTTATGCATAGGTAGTCCTACCTAGGGTTTCATGGTTAATGCCATTACCCTATGAACTTAACATAGATGAAGCTACTGCTGCAATCAAAGCCCTCTTAGCTAAAGAAGTTGATAGTAAAGCACCTTACTTTGGAACATTTGTTGAAGCCAAATCCAAGATCTCTTTGGGATTATTAGCTGACACCACAGAGAGGAAAAGAAAGAAGATAGTGAAGAATTTGGAAAATTATGTCAAAGAATCTGAGAAGGATGGACCACTGGAGTTGACCCAAGGATTGGGAGAAGATGAATAGACTAAAACTAGTGGTAGTGAAAAAGAAGAAGAGAAAGAGAAGAAACCAATAATTGTTGAGTCCCCGACTAAGAAAAGAATGTTGAAACCTAAAGTGCTATTGATACCATCACTTAGGCCCATAACTAGAAGAACTACTGTTGAGACTCCTAAAATGCCACCTACATCTGCTAAGCAAAAACCTGCACTACCCAAGGTAGTGCCGACTAAGGTTAAGAAGAGGCTGAGAAGGAAACTTGTTCTAGCACAAGATGATGATGAAGAAACTGAAAGTGATGAAGGAGTAAAGGGGAAGGTTACACAATAGGGTACACAACAACTCACTATTGATGAATTATGTCATAAGATTACTAGCTCTGTAGCAGTGGATGAGTTGAAAAGATTAAAATTTGGGAACATGAGCATAGGAGATAAAGAGAAAGTAGAAGATTCTATTCTTGAAATGTTGTGCACTTTCAAGATGCTACTAATTCAAATTGAAAATAGAATTCCCAAGGAATTATGCAACAGGGTTTCACAGAAATGGGAATATGCTCTCCAAATAAAAAAGGAAATAAGGGAGAGTACATTAGCACAAGTTGAGTCCACTCTCACCCCTACCAACATCAAAAAGATAATTGAACAATACAGAGGTAAGTTTGATCCCAAACTTAGAGCTTATCTAATTCTTCAACACAAGGTTGAAGATGTTGTACAAGAAAGTATAAAAATCTGGAAGATAGTGTTTGGATTATTGATCGACAAGGATGAAGGAAAGGATGTTAGTACTTCGAAAGTTGTTGAACCTGACATCAAACAAAATAAAATGGAGACTAGAACTCCTAAGGAAGTGAAAGCATAGGACACATCTGAGGTTCACATTGTTGACATACCCAAGGAGAGCCCCATCAAGATTTCATTTTTGACTGAGGATGATTTAAAGAATGCGAAAGCAAATGATACACCCTTGCTAAGTAGTAACACTGCACTCTTACAGGTCATGGATTATCCAACAATTACTGGCACACAATTTGTTGATAAGAATCCTACTCTACCTGAAGTTGCTACTATTGACAAGTTAGTCGGTACAAGCCTTATGGAGGAACCCATCAAGTCGGTACCACTAACTCAATCTACATCTGCCGAGGAAGAGGACAAAGCAGAAGGCAAAATCCAAAGTCCTCCTATGGAAGATAATAACAAAGAAGAGAAAGGAGATAAGTTAGATGGACAAGTTGTTAGCCCTCATGCCAAGGATAAGGGGAAAGGAGAAGAAAATATTAAAGGAAAATTCATTGAGGAGCAACAGCCAAAGGAGCAAGAGGCAATAAAAGCTCTTGTGTAGATGTCGAGTGGAAGCACCCCACTGAGAGTAGGGAAGGAGAAAGCTAAGGTGACAATTGATGAGGTCATTGTTATTCCTAAATGGGATACCGATAACCTCTCTTATGAGCAACTACAAATATTGAAGGATTTGCTGACGAGGAAAAGCAAGAAAGAAGAACTCCATAGGGAACATCAGCAGAAACAGGTCCTTTATGAAATTAAAGATATATTTAATGAAGTTTATGAATTATCAGATGTAAATAGTTCTAACCCCATATTGGAACAACTTGTACACATTGTCCAAAAAGTAACTAATGAAGTTAGTTGTGCAAGTGATAAGTTATTTGAGTGGTCAGAACGAACGTTTGAGACCAAAATGCTCAAGAAAATATCTACTGAGATAGCAATGAAATAGGTTGAGCTGTCTACTTTGGTAAAGGAGACCGAGGAGTTAGTTGTGAATGGACAGTCTATGTTGGCCAAAATCTGTAATGTTGAACTGTTCACTGATGAGAATCAATGACTGCTTGATACTCTAAAACAAGAAATTAAGGCTACAAGTCAGTCCCTGAGCTTGGATGCAGACACCAGTGCAGCACATTATGTCAAAATCATGCAAACCCAAGGTAAGTTAGCCGAGCTGATGGCTAATGATGGCAAGATTCATTCTCACCTACTCTCTATCCAAATAGTTTTGACACCTCATCTAGAGGCCACATAGAGAAAGTTAGCAAAGGCTAAGGAATTAATGCAGAGTACTCCACATTTTTCCATAGCGGAGAGCCTCACTAGTTTAGCTGTCAATCTAGAAGTGCAGATAGAAGTTTTAAACATTGCTTCAATAGCTTGGGCAAATGCACTTTACATGATCATGGTGTTGCATAAACCTTTTCTGGAGAAAATTTTTGAGCTACCTACTGATGAAGAGATTCATCATGTCAAAAACAAGGGGGAATCATCATGACATGACAGGACAAGGACATAACAGGGACAGGTAACAAAAATTTTGTAACAAAAATTTTGAGTGTATATATATCTCAGGGGGAGTATTAGGCTAGTACAAACATATTTTTGTAATTGTAAGTACCAATGTCATGACAAAGTGTTTTTGTCACTAATGTCAAAGGGGGAGATTGTAGATCTCTATAGTTTTGTTGATCATTAATGCTTCACACTTAGTCATATATGTAGGCAATGATGGTCATTCATCACTACGACTGAGTCATTTTGTAAAGGCCAAGTTATGTATTGTATACTTACCAAGCAGTAGTACTACCGAGTAAAGTCATGGTCACTATGTGTTTGTATTATGCCAAGTATAGTTTTTTGCTAGTTACATATACAATGATTATCGAGCGATAGAGAAGATTAATAGATGCTGAGTACAGTTAATGCCAAGTACCAAGAAAAAAAATTTCCGAGTTAGCCAAGAATGACATATAAGTTTGGAATGGCACAATGATCGAGGTAAACCAATTTTGGTGATAGTGGTGTTTTGTATTTTATTTGTTGAGGTAATTACAGAGGTAATTACGCATCCATCTTATAATCATTGATCCCTATGTAATACCTAGAGCCAATCAAAAAATTGTATAGCTTAAGTGGCAATAGAAATAAATCTGAACCATAGATCTTGAATCGGTAAGAAGTTTTGGTTATTATATAAAGTCAAGATCTAAACCAAGAGAAGTGTGTGAATCAAAGAGAAAAAGAGATATCAAGATTGAATGAGTATGAGAGAATGATCAGAGAGGTATATTCAAAATAGTCAAGTATTTAGATAGAGTCCAGTGACCGAGATAAGCAGTGAAAGGACAGAATCAAGAAAGATCAGATAGAAGAGATCACTAATATATAGTAAAGAGGAGATCTGTAATCTGCATACAAGTGCAAATTGAAAGATCAGGTACTAAGACATTTTGACCAGTGTATCAGGGTAAATCTCTTAACTGAGTAGTCTTAACAGACTTTATGTAATCTCTTTATCGAGTGCTTACTTTGTTGTAAGTTTATAAATCCTTTAACAAGGTAGACTGTATAAGTGTTTTAGCTTTTAATAGAGCAGACCTTTCATAGGGTAGATCATGGATTGATCACATTTTGTAAGCCCTAATAGGCAAAACTTATTACTGCGGTAGTGAAGATTTGTGGGTGTCATCCCCACCCCAGTTTTAGCTTTCAAGGGTTTCTGGGTTACCAAAATTATGGTGTCATGAGTGATTTCATGTATGCTACTTAATATGTTTAGTTGCTTACAATGATCAAGTTTTGTTTATGTCATGCATAAAGTTTTATCAGAATGAAAAGTTAAAGTAGGTAATATCTAATTCACCCCCCCCTCTCAGTATTACTTTCCCACTTATATTTCCTACACTTCTTCCATTCTTCTTCCTTACATTGTTACTCATATTTGACCTATTTATTTTTATAGGCCTCTTCCTCCGCCATGATGCAAGATTTGTCTTGGCAAGTGTACTCATTTGCTTCATGCTTCTTCCTAGCCTCCTATTCTTCAATGTGATTCTTCTCTTCTTCAATCTTATAGAGTCACTCCTCCTCCACCTTCACTTTTTGTTCCTTTTATATTCTCTCCTCTTCCTTTCATCTTATTATTCTCCTTTATATGTATTGAAGAGCAGGTCCTGATACTATAGATTTAATACATCATTGAGGTTCTCATCAAGAATTTAAACGGTGGGATTATTTAGGTCCAAAAAGTCTTAAACTTGTTTGAGAACGGGTTTCCTAGTGAGAACTTCAATATCAGGAGCTTTTTCCTCATCAAAATTGACCTCACCTATGAGGTTTGTGGTGACATCACCCAATTGTTAATTCCTTCTTTTCTTCCATCAGGTATGTTTTAGTGGTATGTCCTCAGTAGGAAAATCCCCTACATAAATCAACGAGATGTTAAAGCCATGAATATTCAAGCTCATTGCTTCTTGGGAGGTTCCCGCAATCAAAAGGGGTTCCGCAGTAGGTCCATAAGTGACCACTTATTTCATGATGGAAGAAATCTTATGTGGCTAATCCATCTTCTCCCCAAATTCTTCCAAAATTAACCTTGTCAGGGCACCTTTCATGGGATCCATCTTCCTAGATGAAGTACCCTATTTATTATTTTCTCACCTCTCATATTAATGAGAGGATTTTATCTTTGCATTCTAATTTCGCCCTTGGATGCCTTTCGGGAGTCAAAGATTGAAAACTACATGACTTCTATAAATTACCTCTTGGGTTACTTCCCTAATGTCAAAATCTACCATCTACTCCTAATTAATCTTTGGGAGGAGCCTATCTCCTATCTTCTCTACCTCAAAAATGGGATCTTGGACATATCTAATGTCTTTGAAGCCCCTTGGGAATGTTTGAAAGTTAAAATTTGCCATTTTTTTATCGTGGGCCAGTGATACTAACATTATCATAAATCAGATTCATCTTGGTAGTCGACCCAAAAATCTTCAAGGTTAGCCTTGTGACCTTCATACGCATTGGTGATCATTTTCTTTATCCACTCCTAGGGATTATAGAATGGTCATGCTAAAGCCATTTTTCTAAGTTGTGTCTTTACAACTCAATCTCTACCTCTTTAGCACTAGTGAGGGTGCACTTGTAATATCTATAATAAAAATGAAATTTGACCCTTGTCTTATGGTTTAACTTCATCAAGTTTTGAGTCTCTAACATTTGTCTACAAAACTCTATAAAAATTACTTGATCACTATAGTGTCACACATGAGGAGGTAGGACCTCACAGAAAATTTAGACATGCAAATGTAGGTACTGGCATGAAAATCCAAAAAAAAACACCCCCATGGCTCTATCAAGGTCATCACCACCAATGATAGCCAATACATAAAATATCCTATAAGACTTATTATCTGATTATATACAAACATGTCATTGATGTGGAAAAAAATGATGGGGAACCTCTCTAGTTGAAGTTGTTGATAGTGATCCCATAAGAGATTATCCTTTGACCCATCTCCCTGGTGTCCATTTTTTTCTACACCACCTATGCCTTTGAGGCAAGCCACTATACACACTGTGTAAGAATTCATGTAAGACTATTGTGTGCCCTTGACTTCCCAATGCTTCTTATGGATATTTTTCTAAATTATTTGGGCCCAATCAAAATGATCCTTTCTGGTGATGATGAACATGATGAAGTAGTACATACAGGGCATGTACTCCATAGAATTCATCTTCCAGAAGATGTGGCTTACCATTAATATCATTCTTTGGTTGGATGGGATGAAATCAGTCTACAAAAGAGTGTTCGACATCTTTGTTCATCCTTCTTTGGCATTGTGAGCCATAATTTATTCAAATACTTTTTATTTTTTTCCCTCATCTTTTTGTACTCAACCATTGCAAATCCCTTCTCTACAATTATATGTTTTTATTTGTTGGAGATGTAGATGATAGTGTGGATGGAATCTATGTCAAAAGTGGCCACATAAGTTTTGTCTAGCTGGGTGTACCTCCTTGTAGCCTCAAAATAATGAGAGGATAGAGTAGTAATGACTTTTGAGAATTGGAGTAACAGTGGAAATAAGACATCCTCTAGTAATCTAGATCTCTTGAGCCAAGTGTTGATGTGGTCTTCTAAGGTTGCAGTCATCATTGCATTTTTTATCAGTTGTAAATTGAAATCCACAAGAACTATGCATGGGATATTATTTACCACACTCTCCAACTTAGAAATCCTCATTTATTTCTCATAGGTGTATCTAATGGTAAGAGGTGTCTTTTCCAATTCTTTCTCTACCTTAGATTTCCTTCTTGACAGACCTACAAGTACCTATCCTCGATCAACCTCTTGAATTGATGATGGTGGCATTGTATCTGATGTGTTATCCTACAAAACAAAATAACTTAATCATTTTATGCAATTATACAATAAACATGTTCAATATTCAAACATACTCCAGGGACTAGAGTCTGAAGATATGTGTGAGGGCTTGCTTGAAAAAGGAAGATGAGGTAAGAAGGAATCCTAGGACGTGAAGTTTGAAGTTGGTGTTTTTATTAAAGGATTTACAAGGAA
The DNA here is from genome assembly GCA_027943335.1 of Chamaecyparis obtusa. NCBI lineage: Eukaryota > Viridiplantae > Streptophyta > Pinopsida > Cupressales > Cupressaceae > Chamaecyparis > Chamaecyparis obtusa. The sequence goes on from BSBK01005969.1 coordinate 348,373, forward strand.
TGAAGGTTGCGAATACTAGGTCATGGATCTTGTTAAATGCCTCCTTGTTTTTAATGGTAGATGGTATGGAGGAATCCTAGAATGTGAAGTTTGGAGCTTCTTTGAAAAAATTAACACTTCTACCATAATGAATTTTGATGTTAGTCTTAACTTGAAAATACATGTTCTTAGGAATGAGAATTTGTAATAAAAAATAACATTTATTCAACCAACTTCGGGGGATTTGAAAATTTATTCATGAAAATGACTCGTAGGCTAGGAGCCAAAGTTCCGAGCAATAAAATCCAGTAGCTATTTGGTGAACTGTGAACACTAAGAAAAAAATGGTGTCAAAACTAAGCTTAGGGGTGGAGACCTCACGTGAAGACCCTTCATTTAACTACCCTACAAACAAACCCTAAGTAAAGGAAAGCAAGAAAACAAAACAAAAAATGGAAAGAAAAGCCTTTGAAAATCTTACCAAAATGCTTAGAAAAACCTACCTAAACAGAATGTTGCAGGAAATGGCCATGGGATTATTTGAAAACACTTTTCACACAACCAAATCCTCATACAAGCACTTGAAATTGCATGCTTGAAGGCTCAGACACAAAAGCACTCTCAAAATAAATTTTAATCACTTGGAGATTAAAAATGACCTTCAAAGGTTGTTTTGTACATTAGAGGAGGAAGAACATTAAATTCCTCATACTTCACTCTATAATTAAGGCTTTGGGTGTTATTTATTTGGTCTACGCAATCATAAAAATCTTTATGGATATCAAGATCCTGAGACCCAGCCAAAAACTAAGATAAAGGAAGAGGGACTTCAAGGTCATAAACTCTAGAGAAGAAAAAATGTTAAAGAAAAAAAATCAAAGAAAGGGAGTAAAATAAAAAAGAGGGGACCCAACATTTTTCCCAAGGGAAATACAGGGACAAGTATGCAGGGCATAACATGATGTTTCAATTGTGTAGAAAACTTCAATATATTCAAATGTTGAATAAAGAGTGGAATAGAAATTTCTTCAAGAATATTTTTATCTCCAAGGTTGTACTTGAAAAATCAATTGAATTAAATCAATTAGGAGATCATCACTTTTGGCATAAAATCACTCTTAACCAATGAACAAAAAAGAATCCAACAAGATTATAAAGAAACATTGGGTACAAAAGAAATATTTTAGAGGCAAAAATCCATATAATTGTGGCTAAGAGATGATGATAGAGGAATTCCTTCTTTCATGCTTTAGAAAAAGCTAGATATGTCCATAATTCAATACTTAAAATTTTAGACCCCTCTAGTACCACCTTATCAAATTTTGGAAAAAATTAGGAAGAGGAAGTGTGTTATTTTTCTTCATTATTTACTTTGGATTAGCATGATGAAGCTTTACATGTTAGAACTAGAGAGAACTTTCTTAGGAATAGCCCCTAGCTCGTTTCATATTAGGACAACACTGACCTCTCAAAACACTTCTCTCTAGATGAAATCAAATCAATAGTCTTCTCTATGGGTTTGGATAAGAGCTCAGGCTCATATGGCCTTACACATCGTTTCTAACAAAAGTGTTGGGACTTTATTGGGTCGTATGAATGTGTAACATTAGAAGAGAAAGGAAAAGTGGGGGAATTTTCAAAAAAATTAACACTACTTTTATTACTCTCATTCCATAAAATTTTTGCCAAAATATTTGTAGATTTCAGACCAATTTCCTTGTGTAGCACAATTTAGAAAATTTTCTCAAAATATAAAAAAAAAATATTAGCTAAGGTGGTCCCTAAAATTATTTTGGATGAACACGGGGGTTTTGTCCCAAGCAAGGAGATCTCTGAGAGTGCACTAGTGGCACATGAAACTCTCTATACCATCAAACAACATAAGCTGCGAGATATGATTTTCAAACTAGGTATTCTTAAGGCATATGATAGGGTAAATTGGAAATTCTTACATCAAGTTCTCATTAGCTTTGGTTTTTCACCTAAGTGGTGTAAATGGATATTATCTTTCTTGATAAAGGTCAAATTTTTTATTCTTATTAATGGAAAACTATATGGTTTCTTCTCCCCCTCACAAGGAGTTAGGAAAGGTCATCCCTTGTCTCCTCATTTATTCATCATCTTGCATAGTGGGGAAAAGGAGACAAGATATGTATGAGAGATTTTTCCACCTTATCTTATTGCACAATTTGAAGAAAGATGACCCAATAGGCACAAGTAGAACTTAAATGCTAAGTGAGTACAATGATTCTTCACTATTATGATTAATAATGAAATAGATTTGGGAAATTAATCTAATAATGCAAGATAATAACTATAATTAAGCTAAATTAAGCAATTTTAGGAACATATATATTGACAAAAATAGGTAGGAAGTTGCAGTAACATGAAATGGAATGGCATAAAATATACTAACCTGCAAACCATTTTTTCTCGATTTTAGTTGCAAACCTCCCAAGAGAGCCATTACTTGTTAGATCAATCCCCAATAGTCACACTACCTATACTTGCACATAGAAAAACAAGGAAGAAAGTTGGATAAAGCATTTTGCCTCAATCAAACCCTTGTTTGCAATAAACATTTAAATGAAATGAAAGAAATAGAAGCTTGTTGTCATATAGAAGATGCTACATATGAAAAGTAGAATGTATCATACCTTGATAATGCAAATTTTTATTTGAATGTGAACAGATATGTTGATGCAATAGCTTTGACTTAACACAAAAACCAAATAAGAAATCATTAAAGAAAAAACCTCATGTAATGGATGTTTTGATTCACCATAATACTGGATTGAGAAGAAGAAAGAAGATGTAGATGTAGCTGAATATCATTCCTTGATAGATAACTCATTTACTTGGCCTTTAATGAGGGAAAGAAGCTTGATCCATAGAGAAGAAAACCTTGAATTCTTGAGAAGACATGTAGATCTTGAATACTTGAATACTTGTCTTGATTGCATGAATTCATTGATCGTGAATGTTAATTCTTGATAATATTTATTGTGGTTATTTTATAATGAATGGATAAATACTAAAAATGAGGAGAGATTGGGTGTTTATATACCCCTCATAACATCTCAAGGATTAAAGTACATACATGTCGACTATAGATCCAAATATCTCACTAAACCTCTAATATGGAATCCTAGATCTAGTTTGGGCCTAACCCTCAGGAAGAAAAATGCCCTAGGTGTTATGCTCCCAACAAAAGATTACCCTAGGCATTATGTTCTAATCAGAGCTTAGATCGGGACCACAGGTCCTGAACAATCAGGGGATCCTAGATTACAGAGTATAATTGGTTTTGAGATTGGGGCAAAACATGAAGACCACAAATGGTACTATAGGACCTAGGTGATGAAATAAATTATGTGATTTAAGGAAAGAAAGAGGAGCATACTTAGAAATAAGGGTCTATCTCGATTTTAAGAAAGATTGAAAAGATAGAGGACTCATATTTGACTAGGTATCCATTATGTGTCATATGAAGTCCTATTATGAAAATACACTAAGGTGGGTGCTAAATAAATTCATAAATTATACACTAATTTGTGCTTACAATTTAGGATGGTACATTTAGCCTCCACTTTAGTATGAATATGAGACAACCTAATGCTCACTCTAGTACCACCTTATTAGATTTTGGAAAAATTTAGGAAGAGGAAGTGTGTTATTTTTCTTCATTATTTACTTTGGATTAGTATGATGAAGTTTTAGATGTTAGAACTAGAGAGCACTCTCTTAGGAATAGCCCGTAGCTCGTTTCATATTAGGACAAAACTGCCCTCTCAAAACCCTTTTCTCTAGATGAAATCAAATCAATAGTCTTCTCTATGGGTTTGGATAAGAGCTTAGGCTCATATGGCCTTACACATCTTTTCTAACAAAAGAGTTGGGACTTTATTGGGTCGTATGAATGTGTAACATTGGAAGAGAAAGGAAAAGTGGGGGAATTTTCCAAAAAATTAACACTACTTTTATTACTCTCATTCCATAAAATTGTTGCCAAAATATTTGTAGATTTCAGACCAATTTCATTGTGTAACACAATTTAGAAAATTTCTCAAAATATATAGAGAAAATATTAGCTAAGGTGGTCCCTAAAATTATTTTGGAGGAACATGGTGGTTTTGTCCCAAGCAAGGAGACCTTTGAGAGTACACTAGTGGCACATGAAACTCTTTATACCATCAAACAACATAAGCTGTGAGCTATGATTTTCAAACTAGGTATTCTTAAGGCATATGATAGGGTAAATTGGAAATTCTTACATCAAGTTCTCATTAGCTTTGGTTTTTCACCTAAGTGGTGTAAATGGATATTATCTTTCTTGGTAAAGGTCAAATTTTTTATTCTTATTAATGGAAAACTATATGGTTTCTTCTCTCCCTCACAAGGAGTTAGGAAAGGTCATCCCTTGTCTCCTCATTTATTCATCATCTTGTATAGTTGGAAAAAGGAGACAAGATATGAATGAGAGATTTGTCCACCTTATCCTAATGCACAATCTGAAGGAAGATGACCCAATAGGCACAAGTAGAACTTAAATGCTAAGTGAGTACAATGATTCTTCACTATTATGATTAATAATGAAATAGATTTGGGAAATTAATCTAATAATGCAAGATAATAAATATAATTAAGCTAAATTAAGCAATTTTAGGAACATATAGATTGACAAAAATAGGTAGTAAGTTGCAGTAACATGAAATGGAATGGCATAAAATATACTAACTTGCAAACCATTTTTTCTCAATTTTAGTTGCAAACCTCCCAAGAGAGCCATTACATGTTAGATCAATCCCCAATAGTCACACTACCTATACTTGCACATAGAAAAACAAGGAAGAAAGTTGGATAAAGCATTTTGCCTCAGTCAAACCCTTGTTTGCAATAAACATTTAAATGAAATGAAAGAAATAGAAGTGTATTGTCATATAGAAGATGCTACATATGAGAAGTAGAATGTATCATACCTTGATAATGCAAATGTTTATTTGAATGTGAACAGATATGTTGATGCAATAACTTTGACTTAACACAAAAACTAAATAGGAAATCATGAAAGAAGAAACCTCATGTAATGGATGTTGTGATTCACCATAATACTTGATTTAGAAGAAGAAAGAAGATGTAGATGTAGGTGAATATCATTCCTTGATAGATAACTCATTTACTTGGCCTTCAATGAGGGAAAGAAGCTTGATCCATAGAGAAGAAAACCTTGAATTCTTGAGAAGATATGTAGATCTTGAATACTTGAATACTTGTTTTGATTGCATGAATTCATTGAATGTGAATGTTAATTCTTGATAATATTCATTGTGGTTATTTTATAATGAATGGATAAAAACTAAAAATGAGGAGAGATTGGGTGTTTATATACCCCTCATAACATCTCAAGGATTATAGCACATACATGTCAACTATAGATCCAAATATCTCACTAAACCTCTAAGATGGAATCCTAGATCTAGTTTGGGCCTAACCTTCAGGGAGAAAAATGCCCTAGGTGTTATGTTCCCAATAAAAAATTACTCTAGGCATTATGTTCCATCCAATCATAGCTTAGATCGGGACCACATGTCCTAGACAACTAGGGGATGTTGGATTACAGAGTATAATTGGTTTTGAGATCGGCGCAAAACATGAAGACCAAAAATGGTACTATAGGACCTAGGTGATGAAATAAATTATGTGATTTAATGAAAGAAAGAGGAGCATACTTAGAAATAAGGGCCTACCTTGATTTTAAGAAAGATTGAAAAGATAGACTCATATTTGACTAGGTATCCATTATGTGTCATATGAAGTCCTATTATGAAAATACACTAAGGTGGGTGCTAAATAAATTCATAAATTATACACTAATTTGTGCTTACAATTTAGGGTGGTACATTTAGCCTCCACTTTAGTGTGAATATGAGACAACCTCATGCTCACTCAGAGAGAGAGAGAGAGAGTAAATCACTAAGTTTGAATCTCAACTTAGACAACCATGCATAAAGGCACAAGAACAAAATTTCAAAATACAAAAGGAAAATGAAGGAAAATAGAGAAAAAAGCCACAAACAAAAGGGATTAGTACTAAAAATAAGCTCAAAATCAATTCACACTGAGTTCACTAAAACGTATAATTGGAAAAGGGAGACAAGATACACAATGGATTTGTGCACCTTTTATTAATGCACAACCAGAAGGAAGATGAACCAATAAGATCAAGTAGAACTTAAGCACTAATTGAATAAAATGATCCTTTGTTGTTATGATTAAGAATGAAATGGATTTGGGAAATTAATCTAATGATGAAAGATAAATAATAGAATAGCTAATTTAAGTAGTTTTAGGAAAGCAAAAACTAATAGAAAAAGACAAGAAGTTGAGGTGATATAAAATAAAAATTCAAAAATTGTACTAACTTGCAAATTGATTTTAAAGGTGATTTGTTGGGAACAAAATGCCTTAGGCATTTTATTCTTATTGTTTATGCTTAATTTTATTTGTATACCTTGTGATAGAGCATGTTGTCATATCAAGTCACGACAGTTGCGCTACTTGTACTTGTACACAATAAGACAAGGAAGAACATAGGATAGAGGATTTTTCCTCAATCAAACCTCTATCTAGAATCAACCTTGAAATGAAGTGAATGAAATGGAAGTGTGTTGTCACATAGTAGAGGCTAGATCTAAAAAATAAAATGTATCATACCTTGATGATTCAAATACTTTTTTGAATATGATCAAATATGTTGATGAAAAAGATTTGATTAACATGAAAAACTTAAAAGGAAATCATGAAAGACAAAATCTCATGTAATGGATGTTGTTATTCACTATAATGCTTGATTGAGAGAAATAAAGATGTAGCTATGCGTGAATCTCCTTCCTTGATAGATAACTCATTTACTTGGGCTTCAATGAGGGAAAGAAGCCTGATCCATAGAGAAGAAAACCTTGAATGCTTGAGAAGATGTCTAGATCTTGAATGTTTGAATACTTGTCTTGATTTCTAGAACACAAATATTTGATCATAAATGCAAATGGATGATGATCTTGATCGTGGTTTTTTTATAATGAATGGATAGATGCCCAAATTTTGGAGAGATGCAGTGTTTATATACCCCCCACAACATCTCAAGTATTAAAACATAAGTAGGTCAATTGTAGATCCAAATTCCTACTAAAACTCTGAGACGAGACCCTGGATTCAGTTTGGACATTATCTTTGGGGAATAAAATTCCCTAGGCATTATCTTTCCAGAAACATAGCTACCTAGGCATTATGTTGGACAACTAATTAGAGCTCAGATCGGGACCATAGGTCCCAAACAATCAAGGGATGCTATGTTACAAAGTACAACCAATTATGAGATCAGAGTAGAACACAAAGGCCACAAATGGTACTTGTAGTACCCCACCCCTAGTCTGATTATATATATGTTATGATTACTTTAGGATGATAGATTATACGTTAGGAAATCATTGATATATATGATTTTACTAACCCCATACTGGCATGTGTATGGTTAATGTGATTGTTTTACATTTCTGTTTGACGTACTTGATGTGGTTGAGGGACAAAGTTGTAGTTACTTGCTTGCGAGATCTACACAATCGGTCGATCCCCACCATTGTCTGTTATATATCTATTTATGTATGTACATGCAGGTGTTGTATGCAGGTTCACAGGTACCGGGCATCGTCTTCCCTGAATTGTCAGGATGAGCGTGCCCTATCACAATATCTCAGATGGTAAGAGAGGGGAGATAACATGGATCCAAAACCCTAACCCAAACCCATTTATCCTAGTTGTTGGATAAGTATCTGTTGACTACCCTATCTGAATTTGTTAGGTTGGCAAAGTTCATGGATCCCTTTCTGGTGTTGCTTGGTTTTGGTTTTGTTTGGTTTTATGTCATATGTTTTTAGTTGATTTGTGGTTATGTGAGTGATTTTATATGATTATTCATTTATTGATTATAGTGGATTTATGTTTATATAGATTATTTTATGATTATCAATGTTAGATGCATAGTTGAATTTAATCATTAAATATGATCCTATGATTAATTAAAAATTAAAGTTAATTATTTGAGTATTTGGAAATTAATATTGATTATGTTCTAAGTTTATTTTGATGAAATTCAATTAAAATCGAATAATTGATTATTTGGATTTAAATGATTATTTTATTGATAATTGAATTTTATTATGTTTGTGTGTATTATTAAATAAATTAAATATTTAATTGCATATTTTAGGATGCATTAAGTATTTTATTTATTTAATATGTGTTTTAAATTATTAACATGTGCATAATTGAAAAGAGAGTTGTTGTCAAAAAGTGAACAACTAGTTTTCAAATCTCAAGTTGTGTTGTGCATATAAAAGATATTTTAATTTATTAATTAGTAATTACTTTCAATTTTTGAGTTAGAGTCTGATTAAGAGTTGTCATATGAGTCATTTTTGATTTGGAGTTGGACTCTGTGTTAGCTTTTGAAGTTGTCTTTGGGAATTGCATGAATTTGGGGAATTGAATTCCAATTAGGAGATTATTGCATTCTTTGGAGATGAGACAGGTTTCTTGGGAGGAGAATTTTTGGAGAGCATGTGTGCTTGAGATTTTGAAGATTCTTGGTTTGTTGTGGTTGCTTGTTGTTCTGGGCTTGATTGTGCTTCTGGTTCTGGTTTTTGCTTTCATCATAAGTTTTCAGATCTACAGACAGGATTGGATTTGGAAGAAATTTCACTCTCAGATCTTCAACAGGGGTTTCTAGTACAGTTTTTGGCATTGGATTCAAGGTAGGATCTGGAATTCTTGTTGTGTGTGTGTTATGTTAATTCATTTGGTAAAATTCTATGTTTGAGTATATCTAGATTAGTCTCTTTAGATTTGTATGCATTCTATGATTCTGGGTGTTAGAGAAACCCTAGATCTGTTCTTTTATATTTCTATGAAGATTTGGCATTGTACCGTTATGCTGGTAAAATTTTATCAGTAGTTTGTTTATGGTTTGCTTGTAAAATGGAAAATCAATCTGAGATGATAGTTTAATTATATTGGCAAAGGAAAAATATTAATCCCCTTTAGAAAGAAAAACAATTTGTTTGAAAAACCCAATTTGGGTAGAAAATCCAATTCTGGTAAAATAATTATATTCTGTGTAAAAAATAAAACAAAAATAGTCAACTATAAAAGACAAAATAGAAAAGTCTGTTATTGAAAAACTAAACTATACTGTGTAAAAAAAATATTATTGTTATCTTATTAATTTGGAATTTCGGATTTTCTTTACTAATAAAAAATTACATTGCTTTGTAAATATGTTTGTGTTAAAAGAAATTTAATTTAAAAAAATTATGAAAATATTTTTGGGGAGGCGGGGCCCACACCCCCCCTTACCTCCCCCAGCATGACATCCTAGGGCCCGTGCATAGTCCCTTGGGACTATCACGGCAGCCCCAGGTACTGTCGTGCATAGTCCCTTGGGACTGTCACGATAGTACCAGGGAGTACTGTCGTGGGTGCTGGGTGGGGAGCCGTGGGTCCCCCCCACACCATATACTTTTCTTTATTAAATTTAAAATTCCCTTTTAAAATTGTTTTTTTAGTTATAATTTGTAAGTTATTAGTTTATTTTAACCATCATTTATTAAGTTAATTTATTTTAGTTTAATTTAAATTAATTTATTAATTTAATTTATAATTCTTTTTATTTATTGTTAGTTTAATATGTTTTCTATTATAGTTGTTGTAATGAAATATGAGGTTTCTTTGATTAAAAGATATTTGATTAAAAGATGGATTAGTTCTATCAAATATTATTCAATTGATGGTTAGTTGATATTTTGCATTTATTTTATTTTTAATAGAATATATAAATATCATATTTTGACAATTGTTAATTTTAGTATGGAGTATTGGATTACTCTATTTTTAATTGATATTAATATTGATTAAAATATTTTCATCATTTATTGATTTGAGGTAATTTTGATATTATGAATGATTCCTGTTTAAGAGAATTATATATTCTTTTTATGTACCAGATTATTATGGTTAGGAATTTTATACGATAAAGTTGTTTCAATTTCTTGAACTTGAGTATAAAAGTTTAGTAAAATTTTCCATGCTTATTCATTGTGTTAAACTTGGAAGTTGTTCAAAGTATTCTAAACGATAACATGAATTTTCACAAGTGATTAGTTTTATACTGAATTTGGGCATTTTTTGTTCTATTGAAATCTTAGAACGTAAATATGGATTATTCTTCCATTAAGACATTGATGCTATGCTTGTGATTAGGTTCTCTTGGCTGATTTATGTAATTGAGTACTTAGAATCAATTATGTTCCAAAATGGAATTTTAATACTTATGGATTAGTTTTCAATTTTCTATGATGTGTTGTGTCTTCTTCATGCCTAGAGTGTTTTCTTTTGCTTAATGTGTTTTGGGCATTAGATGACCTAGGGGAAGACAGAGGCCAGGGTATCTTTTTAGTTGATCATGTTTTCTATGTTATGTTTTGATGAGTGAATATATTCTGATTATACCCTATCTTGATCATATAGGCTCATGATATTTTGTATTATGCTTTTGGTACTTTTGTAATCATGTACCTGATTTGATCTATATGAGATTTGTGAGCCTAGGGTAGTTTACCTAGATATGTAGTAGGAGGTGGCTTGCAATAAGCGTCGGGGCCTACAAGTGGCTGCCAGGATCACTTATTGTTAAGTATCTTAATCAAGTGATAACTAAATATAACATTGAGAGTTTTATTAAAATGAACCTAATAAGGTATGGTCCTCACCCAGGCGTTAGTGCTAGTACAGACTAAGATGGTGTTGAGAAGATGACTAGCCCCCTTTTAAGGGATGAGTTGGCATAGTTGATGACTTCGTCAGTACGAGAGGTCATTGATACCGTGTATGGTCACTTGAGTGCCGGGATCCAGCAAGATTACCGAGATGAGACTCAAGGGTTAGGCGTACATGATGACACCATCCTATGCATAGTCTAGTTATCCTACATGTGTCGGTTGCCTCTGGAATAGTGAGTCTTTCATGACATTATTAATTTTTCACCTTGAGTTAGAGAGCTTTCAAGATCCTTTCCTTAGCTTGATCTGTTTGATGTTTGTTATCCGAGTGGGATCTGTTGTTGTCTCCTCAACATGGTGGGAGTGGACCATTTAGGTTCATGAGGCCAGGTGGTAGTGGTTCTTTTACCATTTGAGATTTTGATGTTTGTGCACCAGTGCTGGATGATCCCTGTAGCAGTTGTTCCTTCTTGATCTTCATTGTTGGAGAGGTGTTCTTCTTTATGATCTTCTTTCTTGTGATCTTGTATCTTTGCATCAGTTCTTCAGAGATATCATGATATACTTCTTTTCAGTTATTATATTACATACCCTGCGACATGTGTAGTGGATGGAGGTTATTATGGCTACCTTATGGTACCATATGTAATTATGTTATCTTCTAGGTGATGTTGTTTTTATCTTTCATTTTCTTATGTGAGTTTCATAATTGTACCTTATCTATATTATTAATAAATGTTAAGTAATCTTTTTCAAGGAACCTGTTGGTACTAAAAAATACAGCATGGGTTTTTGAGCACCTTGTTAAAAATTTTGCTTTCTAACCCCTTTAGGTGCTTTGATGCCTACTTTCCCGGATGCATTTCTGAAGTTCCCCATGCATATCAGGTGTTCATTACCCTTATTTTATTATATGAAGACATCTTAGATCATCACATTCAAGTTTCAAATTGTTTCATGATGTCTTGTTTTGAGCACTTGTCCAAAATCTGCATTCGTCCCTAAGTGTCAAATTGTTGTAGCAGGCCCTGTTTGACTGATCATAACTTTTGACCCTTTGACCCAATTGAGAAAATTCCTTTTACACTATATTCTAGTGGTCAAATAATTCCTATATTTCAATTTTTAGGCCATGATGAATCCATTTTCCCACTTTGCAAATCCGATTTCATATGCAGTTTCTAACTTTTTGATGAAGGGCAGTTACATACTTTAGTCAGAGGCCCTGTTTAGCTGATTGTATCTTTCTCCCAGAGATTGATCATAATGTTTTAGTGGTTGCATCATGTTGTAGACATGGGAATGAGTCATCATGCCAATTTTCAGCTCCCCATGTGTGCGTTTAGTCACTTTTCTAGAGCCATTCCATTTGTAGTTTGTCAATATTCTCTAGGTGTGCATTGTTCAAATTTTCAGTGAAATTTTTTATCATAACTCAAAAAATACGAACTGGGTCGGGCTGAATTTTACATATGTTTGAGACGACCATGTATGCATTGTACATAATTTTTTTATAGAAAAACTCAGCTTGAAAATCAAAAGTTATGGTCCTTTGAGTACTGACAGCCATAAAAAATCAGCAATGCTTCATAAAGTTTAGTCCCACATTGCTCCCAATTTCAAAATTTGAAATGTTTATATGGAATGCTCCAAATATATGAAATAAATCAAAGTGTTGGAAGCTATGCTTGCCCAGGCTTGTGCACCCACCTCATTTTCCATGACAGCGAGCCCAGAAGAAATTTTGCAGAAAGGGGACACTTGTCAAGAGGTCTCTAAGTCTCACAAAGGAAAAAGCTCATTCTGAGATTTGGAGACTTAGTCTCCAAATCCCCAAGTCTCTAGATGTCTAGATAATTATTCTGAGATTAGTCTCCAAGTCTCCAGATCTCTAGATAATTATTCTAAGATTTGGAGACTTAGTCTCCAAATCTCCAAGTCTCCAAATCTCTAGATAATCATTCTGAGATTTGGAGACTTAGTCTCCAAATCTCCAAGTCTCCAGATCTCTAGATAATTATTCTGAGATCTAGAGACTAAAGGAAGTCTCCAAATCTCATAAGGAAATATAAAGAGAGGAAATGATTATGAGATTTGAAGACTAGTCTCCAAATCTCTAGATGGCTATTCAGAGATCTAGAGACTAAAGGGATGTCTCCAAGTCTCTAAATGAAACCATGGTCAAGGAAATAATTCAGAGACTTAGAGATTCATGTAGTTTCCAGATCTCCAGATGGACTGAGGTTAAAGGTGAGTTTATCCGAGCATCCAATGAAATGGTGACAAGTGGCAAGTTCTAGTGGCATGTGCACATTTTAAAGGTTATAAAAGATTTAAAAAGTTATAAAGTTCAGACTTTGGAGAAATTTCAAAATTTTTTAATGACAGAGCTGTTCATGGGAAAATGCCTGGGAGATTCATTTTTATCAGAATATGGTAGTATAATATGTTTTTGGAAACACTAGAAGATGACGGATGCAATTATGGCAGTTAGAACCAGATCAGATCAAGTTGCTGAGAGCAACAAAGGCTTTTAATCCATGACCAGATTTTGGGGAGATTTTTCTTCTTCCAAAATTGATTGATTTTGCAAATCCGGTGGGAAGAATGAATCAGAATTGCATGGTGATAGGAAAAGAGGGTACAGAGGACTAAATCACATTTCAAGGAAGAGCAAAGAACAAATTAATCAGATTTCTAGTAGATGAGAAGATTTTATGCAAAAAAGGACAAATTTATCAGATTTTGAAGATGCCCAAGAAGATCAGATTTTCAGAGAAGAGAAAGAGTAAATGAGATTAGATTGCAGAATGGACAGGTGTTGGTCAAGCACAAATTTTAGGGTTTCTTCTTCTTCTTTTTATTCTCTTCTCTTCTCAGTTGTAAGGGTTCTTGGTTCCTGTTCCTTTTTGGTTCCAGTTCTTGTGGTTGCTCTATTGTGAGCAGACCCCTAAATGGTGAATGTTGAATATCTTGCTATAGAGCAAATTTCCTAGTTCTGTGTCTAAATTTCAGAAATTTCAAGCTTTGTATGTATTGAGACAGGCTCATTTTCAATAAGATACAGTGCAATTTCTATCCTACATGGTTATTGTCTCTTGTCTTTGTGTTCTATTCTTGTATGTCTCATTTCTAAGGCATTTAAAACATACTAGTTGTAAACTAATCTAATTGCCTATGAGTTTCTTTCAAGGAAATGATTAAATCCTCATATGCAATTTCAGAGAGTAGACATATGTGTTAGAATTTTGATGATAGCAACATAGGATTGACATGATAGTTTGTAAGGCATCCTATCCAGATTGCATGTAGTTTGTAAGACATTCTACTGTATTTCCTTGTTCCTGTGGATTTATATTTAGACTCTTCTGCCCAATGGAATAGGCACTGGTTGGCTATTTGTGATGCAGTTATCTTTAAGTCATCAAACACAAAATAATCATTACCAGTTCATTTCTATTTTAATTTTTATGCATATTGTGAAAGGACTGTATCTAGGTGATATAGTTTAGTTTGTTGATTCCTTGAAGAGTGAATCAGAGGTTAACCTTCCTTGAGTTGTACTCATAAAAAGAAGAAGGATTCATATCATTATCCCATTGTCTATGCTATTACATTTGTAGTTTCTTTTGTTATACTCGGTATCAGGAGATTCTCAGCTATCTACAGAGTGATCTTTTATTGAAATGATCTGAAGCCTAAATAGCATAGCAGTGAAGAACCCTATCCACTAATCAAAAGCTTACTTGAAACATAGTAACCTATTCATAGGCAATACCCACCTGAGTCCTATGGAGCTCGAAGCAGAAGGAGGATCTTATCCAATCCTCATTAATTAGGCTTTTCTTGCAAACTTGGAGCCCCTTTTAACTAAGAATCTAGCCTATATTTTTGCCAAGTTTGACCCTACAAGAAAAATCTCTAACAGAACCCTTGAGAGTTGTAACCTATGTTGGTTGTTTTTTTTATGTGAGTTAATGGTCATTGCTTTCGCATTGGTGTTTATCTTGTATGTTAACTTTTTTAAAAAATTATTCTGCAAACTTAGTTGCATGTTAGGTTAAGTTCTTCTGGGTTCCTTGGCAGGGCATTATAGTATTATACGACCTATTTTATGAAATAAATTATGTGATTAGAGGAAATAAAGAGGAGCACACTTAGAAACAAGACCTCACCTCAATTTTAATTTGAACAGATATAAGAGCCATATTTGAATTTAGGTGTCCATTAAGTACAACATGAAGTACTACTATGAAAATACACTAAGGTAGGTGCTAAAAAAATCTAGAAATTGTACACTAATTAAGTGCTTATAATTTCAAAGAGTACACGTCCTAGGAAAGGCTCTTAGATGCTCCATCATAGAAAACACAATAAAAACTTATGAAGAGGTATTGATTCTCTGTGTTCCCAAATTAATGTCACACCCATTCTATCTATGAATATTACCATTTTGTTTGGGGAATCAACTTGCTGAAAGAATTCCAAATTCCTCAAATAATATTATAGAGGCAAGAGCCCTCCTAGCTGGTGTAAAACTAGTAATCTCCTTCAAAGTAGTAAAATTAGTCATCAAAGGGGATCCAAAAAAATATTATTTCAACTCTTAAGAGATTTGAGTCCTCAAATTGGAGAATTAACTACATCATTCAAGAAATTTGGGGACTCCTACAATTTTTTATCAATATCAAATTCTCCATTGATAAAAAGAAGCTAACAATGTTGTTGATGATCTTGCTAATCAAGGTTGCATGCTAGAGTTAAGCAATGCAATCACTTTTGGCAGAAAAGTTATGGATGACCTTATACTTTAGATTTCTATAATATTTGATATTCCCAAGTGGCTCTTGTTTTTTAAGGTTTCTATGTCCTCTTTCCATCTACCCCTCCTGGGTTGTAAGGTCTTTAGAGTTGCTTGGTTTTAGTTTCATTTTGGGCCTAGTGTTTAGAGTGAGCGTTCAATTTTAGTGACAATCTAATTCAATTCCGTAGTTGATTTTCATTTGGGTTTAGTGTCAGAGTGTGCAACTTAGAAATAGTTTGAAGCATGTGGTATCCAAATTGTCATAACTTTTTCCTAAAACTATGCTAGTTTTCATTTTCAAGTTGGTACTAGATTTTTGTCTTCACTCTCTCTCTTTTATTTGCATGATAATTTAGTGGAATTGTTGAATCCTTTGGTTCTAAATTGTATTCCACATTGTCATTTGCATCTATAGTTAGTTTGGATGCTTAGTCTATTTTGGTTTTGAGTGGGTTGTATCGGAGTTTCCTTTTATTGTCAATGGACTATCAAAATTCAGTGACAAGACAACTTTTGTTGACAATGTGTTGTCCATCTAATCTGCTTCAGATCTGCACTATGATATTTTTTAGTTAATGAGTTATCTAGCAGTCTTTGCAAAGATTTATAATTTCATCCTTCATTTGTTAGACTCTCTAGTTTTAATCCATGTGGGATATGTAGTCCATCTAAGTTAAGGCTTAACTTTTGCATTGTATTTGTCACCGGTAATTTTAATGTGCCTTTTCTAGTTTTTTATGTGTTCTTGCAAGAAATCTTCTTTGGTTCACAAGCTGAGTTGTTTGCTTAATCTAGTTTATGGTACGTCTACCATGTTGGGCTTATGTGTTGTAGGATTTTCCAGGATCATCCAGTTCTTCCCTATTATCATCTATTTGGTCCTTTCAAATAGTCAAACGCAATTTTTTTTGTCTCTCTCATTGTTTCTGCTCGGTTTTGGAGCTCGTTCTTTTTCTTTAGTGCTTGTGATGTTTGTTCTTTCTTTGGGCTCAGATTTATATTCTCTACTCCTTGCGCTCATTGATGCAAATATGTTGTTTTCTTTGCTTCTTTGTGGATTTTCTACTTCAACTTCCATTTGTGTTATTTACTATTGTAATTTTCTCTTATACCTTGCTCAGACCTCTATTTTGTTGGGGGTACCTACATTCTATGGTGTGTGGAATCTATAGCACTTTTGGTATTTCATATGAATGTCTTGAAGAATCATTGTAAGAACAATGTATTAGTTTTTTTTCAATTGAGGATGATGATCTCAAACAAGAAATTATCTGCCTACTTCAACATAATGTTGTTGTAGCTCATCTCCATGATGGACATGTATATAAGCTCCTCTTATATTCCCCTCTTCAGTTAGTTGGTTGTCTAGATTGGGTTCTTGTATATGGGAACCAAATTGTTGTGCCTTAAAATTCGGTGCATGTGTCTCAAGGTATTGAAGGTATTAATTCAGATGCAATCTCTAGTAGACTTGGGTGCATATTTGATCTAAACATGGAAGGATGTAAAGAGAAGATGGTTTTGGCCTAGGACATCTTTAAGTCATGCATTGTGCAAGATGAATTTGCACCCATGAACATTTTTCATGGCAACAATGAAGATTTCTTTTTAGCTACAAACAAGTATATGTTGTGGGACTTCTTTTTTCGTCTCATGCTTTTTGTCTCCAAGTTTGAAGATCTTTAATTTCTCCCACTTATCTTTGTGTGCTCATGTTCAAATGTCATGTTGTATTTTCTTTTGCTTGATTAGTATTTCTTCTCTATGTATTTATGTGTGTTGAGCATTGGTAGATAGTATGTCACTTGTATATTTCCCTCCATGACATTTTTTATTATTTGATCAACTTAATCTAGTCTTTTCTCTATTTATATATTCTCTACTTGTAACTTCTCTTTATCTAATATATTACATGCTTATTGTGCTTTATCTCAAAAAAATATTGAGTTACAAAACTACTTGTGAATCTCGAATTGTAACCCTATTGCAAACTATTCAACAAGTAAACCATATTCCTAGAATCTACAAATAAATCAATAACACAAATAGAGTTCTAAATCAAGTGTATGCATATAAAATAAACCAAATGTACCTCTGCACACATTGATAAGCTTGACTTATTTTTTCTCCAATCCTTCAAGGCCTTGTAGATAATAATATTGCTCTTAGCATTAAGCACTTACAAAGATGGCATGAAAAAGTAAAATGTGGTTGATTGATAATGCAAGCAAGATAGAAATATGATAGAAAGTAGGCAATGATAGCATTGATAGCATGCAATTCTCTGTATAGCTTGTTGTAGATGTCAAAATGAGAGGAAAACCCTCCAAAAGAGTCCAATGTTTAAATCTTAAGGTTAAATAAATGGCTAAAATTATGAGATGAGATAAAAATGAATATGATTAAGAGGTGCATTGACTTTTGATAAATCATGAATATTGTCATGTGGGGAGGACATAGAAAGGGAAAATAAAGAGGAATAAAGTCACTTGTCACATGACCACAACCTTAAATTATGATCCATGTGTACATATTAGAGGGCTATGATTAGATAAAAGATAATAATTAATTAAAATAAATAAATAGGAGCATTCATTTAGTTAATAGTAGAAAAAGGTGGGATTAAGATAATTATGTGACAGAAAATGCTAATGGATTAATTAAAAAGATAAAAAAAATATTTAATTAATAGATGAAAAGACTAAGGAATTAATAAATAAATAGATCACAATTAATTAATAAATAGAGGGAAAATCATAAAATAATTTAATAAATAATAAACATTTATTTAATTAAGTGAAGACATTTGTAGGTGTCTACACTACATTCCCAATTCACATACCCAACCCAAGTATGCAACTCCAACATTCCACATTCGATTTTTCTAAATCATGTATACGACTTTTTCTAAGTGTCTTCTTAGCTTGAACATCAATTAAATCTTTTTCATCTTAATTATTTTGTGGTGTGTCACACTTTGTTGCACATCACCCATTCACCTTAACTTAAAGACTTTCATATCTTTATAAAATCAGTGTTTAAACTCTACTTTTCAAATAAGTTAATAAACCTAAGAGCAATGTTTCATAATCTTTGATATTTTATACAACAAAATTACAATTGAAAATAATGAACAATCAAATTGAACATTTCAAACTACAAAATGGTTCCAATTTCATATCTAATGTGAAATATAGTTCAATTAGACTTTTCATAAAGTAAAGCATCAACATGTAAATACTTGAATGAATACCTTCATAAAAATCTTGTGATTACAACCATAAAGATCAATAAAAAATAACAAACAAATGCAGAAAAGATCAATCAAATACATGATGTATATAAAGCATATTTTTGACAAAACACCACCAATTTTATAAACTACATTTTAAGTCTTGCACATTGAAGCACCATCAAGAAGAATTGTCTAAAGTTTATGGTAAATAAATAACTTTGGACAAACCTTATTTCATATTCTCTTTCCTTTTTTCTTAAGAAAAATGTATCAAACTAATTATTAAAAATGCTATGGAAAGGGGACCCCGAAATGGGCCTAAGTTTAAGTCCATATCACAATAATTTTCAGGCACTACAACTTTTGTGGATCATCTTTACATGTAATATTCCTCTATTACAATATTTTTTTCTTGTGTATGAATGTGTATAGATCTTGTAAACAAATCTCATCTACAACCAAAACATTGCTTCTTACATAACAATTCTCCATTTTTTCTACAAAAGTTGTGTTCAACTTTTTTTATGACTATTTTATTCCATCCCATCTTGCTTCTTTTTCTAATCTCATCCATATCTTTTTCACATATTCGTTATCTTATTCAGCTCCTGCAGATCTTTGTTTTCCCTTCATTCCCCTATTTCAAGGATATAAATAATTTTTAACTGTGTTTTTCTCACAGTTGGAGAGAACTCGAGTAATGAAGAATGAAGATATTTAAATGTAGACAACATTTTAGCTATAAAGTTAATCATTAGTGGGTCATAATTTTCAGCAAGCAACGTGTGCTATTTAATTCAAAATGTGAAATGAATCTAAGAATGAATTTTAATCATGAAATGTAAGAATTGTGGGATAGTTAAATGTAAGATGTTTGGACTAGATTACAAGATGGGAAAGTTATAGAGAGAAGTATCAAGTGTGTACAAGCGACAAAGGTTGAATCTGGTGTTTTGACATTGGGATTTAAATGGCCCTCTTAAAACCTCTCACTATTTTCTTTTTTTTTATATGCTTTCTTCAACTTTACAGAATGTTCTTAAGTCCATGGCTACCTTATGGTAGCCATCATACCAAAAGTTGCATTGTATGCATTCTTGTATGCTTTGCATTTTCTTCAGGGCTTTTTAATAGTTGAAACATCATTGTCATGGTTGTCCAAATAGTAGAATCTATGGATGCATGACATATGTTGTCTTTCACAAATCCAGTTTACAAATTACGGATATCTCTTTCTCTTTGGAGTTAAGGAAATAGTCCTTATTCAGTGGATTTCTCTTTACCACCATAATTTCAAGTGGGGCATTCTCCCTATATATTTGGGTTCTTGACTAGGCTCATTTTTGTCCTTCAAAATGCTATTTTTATTTTCCATTTCAATGCTTGTTTCTTTTCAATTTTCTAGTAGGTGCTCCTTTTCTTCTTCAATGTAATAGTTTATACAATTAATATTTCTTTGGTATCAAGTGTATTGTGAGCACACCGCATAAAGGTTATTCTATTTTACTTCTTATTCAGTGCTAAACAAATATTTCATGGGAATGAGTTTATAATACCAATTGTAGTATCATAACACTCAGAGTCCATACAAATATAGTAAGTCAGATGTTGTAATACTTATCACAACATGTATCTGATTTTCTTTCGCCAAAAGGAAAGTCAAGAGTTTAGTCATTCCAGTCATCCTAATGGTTCTCTGCTAGTTCTTGAACATGCTAGTACAAGTTACTTCATAACAAGGAAATAATCTATGGACCTAGAAGCTATGATGTGATTTCAAAGTCACTGATAAAGGAAGTTAATTTTATTGAGAATCTAGGGTGTATCTCCTCAACTAAGATGCTTCAATAGGAATTTTGGTAATGTCCCCAATCTGGGAAAAGCCTAATTTATCTCTAATCAAATAGAAAATTAGGTTTAGAGAGTACATTTCCCAATTTATACTCCTGCATAGAGTGTTTGGAAAATTTCATTCATATATCAGATAATATAAAAGATAAATTAACTATATTGTTAGTGTAATATAATCATATTAAGTTTTATAAATTGATAAAAGAGATATACAACCCTAACCTAGAAATTTAGGTAACAATATATAATGTATATGAAAGACACTCATAGCATTTAACTTCCATATGGATTGGTGGAAAGATTACAATAGGGTTCCCTTAACTCAAACTTAGGCCTAAGGGCAAAAAAATTGTCCCCGTTGACCCCATGCTTCATGGGGTTGGTGTACCTAGTGAGGCCTCACCATTCCACCTTATTGCAATTTTATTCCATCTATATGGATTATCCCTCACAAATAATGACTGTGTATGATGTAACCCATGTCCATTTGACACACACCTTATCTAGTGCCATTGTATGATGTAGCATGGCCCATTCTACCATGGGTCTTATCTAGTGCCTTTGTATGATTTAGCATTGTCCATTCTACCACAAGACTTACCTATCTTGTGAGGTATTAATATAATGTAGATACCTAAGTCACATATTATATATGTATGCACATCAAACTATAGATACAAATCAATAATTAACTAAATATAAACACAACACATCTTATCTCAGATGTATGATACCATATGGATATTTGTTGTGAGTAATAAAATAAGTCACAAGTATTAACTATATGCACTTATTGATGAGAAATAATAATTATTGTCATCAATAAACATCATATACGCATACCATATATTATAGACAATTGTAATAATGAACTGTTATAGGTTTGTCCTTACTATCAATGTTTGATCCTTCTTATTTGATGATTGATAGTATGATTTCCTTTAGTTTGATGATTTTACATGTTAGTGAATGATGATTGATTGAATGGAGAATTCATAGATTGGGGAGTGATTATTAAGGGAGTTGATTTGATGTATGGGTGAGTGATGATAGACAAATGATCCTTGAATACTTGGAACAATTTCTCCTTTATACATTATTAGTGGAAGGGTCACCACCTTTCATAAGAATTGAGTCACCACTTTCTATTATGGCCATTTGAGAAAATAATATTATTCCCCAACTTTATCTCCCTTGGATGCCCTCCTCAAATGAAACCTTATCCTCTTTATATCTTCAATGTGATGAAGAGTCGTATCTCTTCACCATATCTACCCATTGCAATGGTCACACCTTTTCACAATTATCACCCTTCTAAAGGTGTCACAACCCTTCATTATTATTTCCCCTTAGGAAGATACTTCCTTATTCTTTTCCCCTTCTTATTCTTCCATTAATCCTTCCTTAATTCCTATGTTTCTTTTTCTGTAGATCAGAACTATCTTATATCTCATAAAAGATATTACTACGATTACCTTCCTTGTGACAATTTCTTCTTCCATGCCTTTAAAAAATAACTTCACCTCCTATTTATATCTCCATTATGGAAGAGTCACAACCTTACATTTATTACAAACTTTCAAGAGAGTCACAAGCCTTCATCCTTTATGCCCTTTGAAATAATCACAACCTTCCATAACTACCACCTTTCAAAAGAGTCACAAACCTTCATCATGCATGTCCATTGAAAGAGTCACA
Organism: Chamaecyparis obtusa; assembly: GCA_027943335.1. Classification (NCBI taxonomy): domain Eukaryota; kingdom Viridiplantae; phylum Streptophyta; class Pinopsida; order Cupressales; family Cupressaceae; genus Chamaecyparis; species Chamaecyparis obtusa. Next base: position 370,772 of record BSBK01005969.1, read on the forward strand.
ACATTTCATCTTTTATAGAAGACTTCCTATTCTTTCTTCTCTTTCCTTCCTTCTTCCCTTAATATTTAATCCTTATGCTCTCTTTTTTTATACCTTACTATGATTACCTTCCTTGTGACAATCCCTTCTTCCATGCCTTCAACAAATAAACTTCACCTCCTATTTATATCTCCATGATGGGAGAGACAACCTTACAATTATTACAACCTTTTGAAAGAGTCGCAAGCCTCCATCCTTTATGCTCATTGAAAGAGTCACAACCTTCCATAACTAACACCTTTCAAAAGATTCATAGCCCTTAATCATGCATGTCCTTTGAAAGAGTCACAATAGTTCATCTTTTATAGGTGACTTCCTATTATTTCTTCTCTTTCCTTCCTTCTTCCCTTAGGGCCCGTTTGGGTGCTGGAATACCAAATGCCAAATATAGTCAATTCTGGAAGATACATATCCTTAAAATGATTTTCGGAATGTGTTGGAACCATTTGGTTCACTTGGAAGATGACTGAGAATATGTATTTTTTGCATTTGGGTGCCACAATCTACAATTGGAATACGCCCTAGAATTATAATATGCACTGAATAAGGATTTATTTATTGTTTAATTTCTTTGAATATAAATAATTTCTGATTTTTTTAAATGTAATTATATTTTTGACATTTTGTAGGAGTTTTTGAATATTTATTTTATTTTTCTATGAAGGTTAAATTTATAATATTTTGAAATAAAATTATGTTTATAAGTTTTTTAAAATTTTAACATTTTGTATAAATTTTTTTAAAACAAAATTATTTTCCTATACAAATTTATAAAATAACAAACTCCAAAATACACATGTCGTCATTATAAACAAGTCATTGATTTTATTAATTATTTTTTTCAAAATATTGCCAACCCAGCTCAATAGGAGCACTGGTAGGAAAGAGCCGGGTGGAGAAAACCTCTGGTCTAGCCCCAAAAAGAAAACATAATAAGATTACAAATAAATAGATGAGGCATTCCTCATTACATAATGAAGATATGAAATTACAACTCAATGAATGAGGCATTCCTCATTTACATAATGCAGATACAATGTTATAAATTTATAGTCTGATGAGTCTTTGAGCTCTCTCATGCCTGAACTCTTATTTTTGTCTTTGGACCCTGCATACATTGATCATATGACTACTTTGTGCTTTTGTTAGTACCACAATCCCTATAATATTTTAATGAAAAAAAAACATATAAATTGAAACCCCTAACAAAGTACATTTAGCTGCTAACTTTTGTATGAGTTTTAAAAAAAATCTTGTTATTTATATTACCTTCTATGGCCTCCTTGGGTTCTTACCTGAATGATCCATGCTTGTTAGGATCAAAACATGACCAATTAAATGAGTTCATACATGATATATCTCTATTAACCTCAAAATTTCTCCACAAACCTGGGTTAGAATTCTACAAAGCAATGTCCAGTAAGTGCATTAACCAATAAAATATGATATACATTAAATCATGTGACTAATAGAATATTTGAGCTCACATGAGACATAAATATGAAGAATTATTGTAAAAAAGATGTAAACCATATATATGTGCACTTGAAGAGAAGTTACGCCATATCCATATTAAATTAAAAATAAGTTACAATATGAAAATACTAACTGACTAATTCCTGAGCTCATCTCTGCATATGGTCACAATAAAGGTATGCAATTACAATATAGAGAAGGCATTGTAAAAATATAATTTTGGCATTTTCCCTAGCTCGACACGTTTTCAACTCAAATCCTTCATCACAAATAAGTGGAGATGGATGAATAGATGCAGATGAGCTATCATCGATCCAACTAAAGTATCTGCAACCATTATTTCCCTATGATGCCCAATCTACATTAGTTCTTATAATATAATGAATAGTATTTACATTACAAACATTAAATATATACACATTAGCATCCTTTTTTGTATTTGGGCAGCACCAAAATTATCGTCCAGGGTTGCTTTGTGTCCATGAAGTCTTCAACACACACTTCTCACCAAAACATTAACAGTTTGGCACATTGACAAGAGCCATCGAGCCTATATCAATAATGCACCGCACCATCTTTACTACATTTATTACATAAATATTATAACATATAATCATATGATTATAATAATTATAGATTCACCACTATTGTTCTATTGTAGATTCAAGTACTTAAAAAATGTTGACAATCAATGGTTTTCAATGACATTCATGAGGTCCCCATATAATCACATTTACTTTCACTTATCGGGCTAAAGTTGAGGTCATCTTTCCAAAGAACTCAAGATATGTCATGAGTCATGACCCTTTTAGATAGTTGTATTATAGCTTTGAGTGTTGGTGAGTTTTGTCCCACTATAGTTTAACATAACTCTAGGTATGTTGTATCATATTGAAATGTTTGACCCTACAAACCTTGGCCAAAGTTTAAAATTACATAATTAAATCAACTATATAAAGACCCATTTAGAATTGGATTCAATATGAGCCAATGTCCACTTCTTCCTCATGTTGATGCATAGTGATAGACCTAAATAAGTGTAAATAGTTCATTCAATTTGTTAACTATTGTTGCACAACATACTATTCCATAAGGCTTTAATCCACACATCAGAATACAAGGGTGACCATCCTGCCAATATCCTTGATGACCTTATCAAGATGTAGTAGATCCAATGTAAGGATTGTTCCAAGGGCCATGAAGCTAACAAATGCTATGTATGTTCCATCATTCACAGATGGATTATTGCTTTATTTATCTATTCATTCATTTAGGTGGATGACTTATCTTAGTTTCCATCTTCTCCCACATATTCCAAAATCATACCACAAATAGTGAATCCCTATCCAAAACAATAGAATTTGGCAAATCAAAATGTCCCCAAACATAAAAAAAAACAATTCAGTTACTTCACTTGCATTTAGAATATTTTTACAGAGAATGAGAAAATAAATCTTGTTTGTCCACGATGAAAAATAAATCATGCCCTCTATTTAACATGGTCAACCCTCCTACAAATTTCATGAAAATACTATCTTATGGGCTGAAAATAACCTGCAAGAGACAGTTCATGCCCAACTTTCAATTACTGGGCTAGCTAGTATCACACAATACACATCCTCAAATGATCTTTTGGAACATCAATTGCATCTTGGGACAATACATGTATCTTTGAATATTTGCAACTAGTTTGGTGACCACAAAATAACCTGCAACCTTAGAAATGTTGCTTTCTCTCATAAACTGAATCATTCCTTCCTTCGGCATTACCATTTTCCTTATTGAGGTGGAAATAATTTCTAGTGCCTAGTGCATTGGAACACACTATTCCTATAGATTCTAGGCATAAATTCAACACCCCTAGCTATTCTTGGTACAATTTCCTCTACACAATCATGTGCAGAGATCAGTGAATCTTGAATCTCCCACTCTACTAGAAGCATGAACATTTCATTGAAATATGCGGCTACAAATTCCAATCACCCATACATAATTACACATCATTTCACATCACCGAATAATCCTAGAGTCCTGGAAAGGCTACCTTACCCATGAATGGACATCATTTCAGTAAAATTTCAAGCATTTCACTTCATTCATTGCGATTAGACAAAGACCATCATAAATCTTCCAAGCAATGAATAGACCGACACATCCTGCATAACTTGTAAACCTTAAAAAATTAAAACCCCACTAAATAGCCCTCAAAATGAGACAAAATACCTTAAAATCACACTTCACATCCCTATTCAAACAGTGTATACAATCTATGTATACAACAAGTTCATAAAATGGGTTTAAATGACAAACAAATTTTCAAGAAACACAAATGAAAAACCCAGATTTTTGAAATCCAACAGGCCTCTAGGAGGCTTTGAAAAAAGCTAACAAACACAAAGAAAGTGGAGGTGGCTTTTGAATTAATAAAATTAGACCCAAATGTAAAGTCCACCTCCATTAAACCAAATAATAATTTAACTCTTCTAGGTACCCAACATTCTGATAAATTAAACTAATCTCAACTTTCTCTACTATTATTACAATACAATGCATTAGTTCACCATTAGCATTTAACCACCCTTATCAACTTTATCTAAATAGTATAACAACAAAACAACACAAATGATCTTTTATAACGAATACAATTGTAAAATAATACCAACTACTACCTTTTTTATCTTATTCAAACTGTATTATTCAACTTATTTTCTAAAAACAACAAAACAGGATATGGAAAGAAGATTTGAACTCAAACTGATCCATTTTTAAAGTTTAGAGTAGACATTCTCATGTCTCTATGAAACTGAATACAAATATTATCATCAGAAAAAGATACCATTTCTATTGGTGGCTTTTCGTGAAGAAGATGACAATGAAATGGTGGTCAACTCATACACAATGATGCATCGACATAAAGACATAATAGTGTAACATGATGATTTCATATACCAAACAATGAGCATAGAAGAAACATCAATACACACATATTTCCACTCAATAAAAATTCATACAACCAAAAAGCATTGAAAATTCACAAAATTCATATGAACATTGACAAATACAGAGATTCCATAGCCTGGGAATTCAAAATTCAAAAGGTACAATGTACATATTAATCTAACCAAAATGTAAACAACACTAGTATAAACCTTATCATGTATAAACTATTAAGAATACTTCTGCCTATTATGAATATCCTTTTTAGTGATGAATCAATAGTTATAATTTGAAACATGGATCAAATAAACACAGAATTGTATCAAAAGATTTTGCATCCTAACTAGAGTCCTCCAAACTTCTGTATAATGTATGTGACTCTCTCCCCTTCATTCATTCTCAAGAACCCTCTAGCTCTTATAGGTTCAAGAAAAAACTTATCATATGCATCAAGCATACTATCGTCTCTAAGGCAAGGGATTCCTTTTAGTGCATTATACACATCCCCTTCATCATTTTTCAAACCAAATGATTTATCCACTTTCAGAGGCTCTCTAAGGCCAACACTCAAGTCTCTGATCACTTTGCAAATTGTGTCCAATGAACCTACCATTCTTCCCTTCTTCCTCTTTGGCCTCCTTGACGATGCTAAAGAGTTGTCTCTGCCACTTGCATTAGATTGGTTTGATGTAGGTGTATCGATACCATCATGAACCAAATCAACATTAGCCTCAAAAGATGCAGTATCAATACCATGATAAGTGACATCTTCCTCATTATTGAGATTGACAGCCTCATTCATAAAATGCCCTTCTTCTATCTCTTGAGTTGTTGCAGTTGTAGTGCCCTCCGCTATGTCATTCCCAAAAATGAAGGATAATTCATTGTAGTATTGAAATGACTGCCTCTTATACACTCTGGCATTTTTAAATTCCTTTCTCTGTATGATGGCATAACAATTGAACTCATTATTTGTCTTTCATTAGTAAAAAATATATATTCAACTTAAAAAGAGATTTTAAGACCATATTACCTTCAATAAATAATCCCAAACACTATCATCGACATCCATAGTTTGTGTACTCTCATTCCATGCTAAACCACTTATATTCTTCAAGTCTTTCATTATTATATACCCTTGCATCCAATTTTTGAGCTTGTTCTTGAAGTTATCCTTCGATAGGTTCATTTTCAACTCTACATTGAACCTCCTTTCAATGGCAATCCAAGCTTCTTTTTTGAAACCCCCTTCAACTTTTTTTCCAAGTTGCACTTGCTCGTGTAGCAAGTCTAGAAACTTGTGTTCCATTTCTTTGGTCCAAAAAACCTTCTTGAAAGAAGAAGTTGGATGGATCACTTGAATGTCAGCATCCATGCTCATCAATATATCTATGTAAAGACTGATGCAGGAGCATCTTGGGTCTTGAGCAATCTTGCATCACCAAAAATATTTCTTATTTCTTGTACTAGACTGATTTTTGTTTTAGCGCTGATGTTGATGTTGGTTTTATGCCTTGCACAGTTAATGAAGTATTGTGGACCTAATTTTGAACACTCTCTTAAGGGTGCATATCATAATTCACTTGGATCTGAAAGTTATCACAATTCTCCTCAAGCATCGATTTCTGCCAGTTTTGTTCATGAAACATGTGGTATTTCGGCTTGTGCAGTAGCATGTAGGGAAATTGGATCTTGCACGATTGGGGATCTTTTCTTGGATCATGTGTGGACCTAAATGTAAAGGTGCATCATGTTTTGTTGTTTCTAGCTTTAGTTTTGGTTTCTCCTTCCTTAGTGTGGACCTATAATGTACTAAATGCCCGACTGGCCGACTTGTGGCTTTGTTGGCTATATATTTGGAGCTTAGGTTGTTTTGTAGAGTAGTGCTAGATAGGAGAGGGATAGTAGTAGTAGTATCACAAAAGAGGATATTCTTGCAATAATTATGATGGCATAATTCTTATTGTATAAGGTCAAAACCCAGAAGGCCTCACATTCGGGCATGTTGAAAGATCAATACAATTGTTCCAATGTAACGCCCAGTTGCTTGTCTCATATCCATTATGTTTTAATTGATTTCATATGGTTTTACATTGCTTACATTGTGTAACTTTTCACAAGGCTTGTTCGAGGGTTTAATCAGTCTCAATCAACCTTGATTCTGCATGCACCTTTCTTGCCCCTGCGTCAAGTGGTATCAAAGCAAGTTCTTTCTTGTTTATTGGATCATGGAGAACCTTATTGGATTGGTTGTAGGGTGGAAGATCTAAGATCTGGCCTAAAACTTGTAGAAGGTTACGATCTTGTTGGAACCTGATTGTCAAGATGGTAGAGGAAATGATAATGCTATCATGGATATGTTGAGGCAGATTACAACTAGGCTTGAAGTTGTAGAGATAGCCTAGAGAAGAGGCACACATCTTGAAGATGTTAGTGATGAAGAAGAAGCGGCACCTAATCTTGAACCTGAAGTTGAACAGGATGAGGAAAGACTTTTGAGATTTTTGTCTAAGGCTAACCCCAGACCTACAGTTGAAGTTTCTTGCTATGATGGAAGAATTGAGACCGATACACTTTTGGATTGGATCTTTGAGATGGATAAATAATTTGAGTATGAAGGTACAACTGATAATAAGAAGGTTAAAATAGCAGTCACAAAGTTGAAAGGGCATGCATCTCTTTGGTGGAATCATTTGCAAACTGAGAGACAGAAAAGAGGAAAAGAAAAGATCAAGACATGGATGAAGATGCTTGCAAAGATGAAGAAGAATTTTCTTCCAGTTGACTACCAAGTTACTCTAATGAGGAAACTGAAGAATTTGAGACAAAAAGACATGAGTGTGAAAGAATATACTGAGGAATTTTACAAGTTGGATATCAGATCTAGACATGTAGATGATGAAGTTGAGAAGGTGGCTAGATATTTGGATGGGCTAAGGACATCTATTCAAGATGAGATCAGCTATGTCAAAATAGATAGTGTAGAAGAAGCATAACAATTTTCTTTAAGGTAGAAGAAAGATTGACAAAGAGGAAGAGGTGGCAGATTTTAGAGAATCAGAGGTAGATCCTATGGAGAAAGTAGCATATTTGACAATGTAGTACAAGATAAAGGATGGAAATATGAACCTGCTAAAAGAGGTAATTACTCTAGAGGTAGCTACACTGGTTACTCTAGGAATAACAATAATGGAAAGAGAGAAGATAAATCTTGGTTTAAAGGTACTTGTTACAAATGTGGTGAGGAAGGACATAGAGCTTTTGAATGTACTAATTTTGGGAAGAAGGTTGGAAGTAATGGTAGAAACAATTTGTCTTGTGAAGAAGTTGAGGAAATGTCTAATGAACCTAAACATGGTGAGAACTTGATGCTAAGAAGGATCTTGTGTAATAAAGAAGCTGATGAAGAGCCTATCCTAAGGAAAAGTTTATTCAAAACCAGATGTAAGATCACTGACAAATGTTGTAAGGTAATCATTGATAGTGGAAGTTCTGATAATTTAGCATCCAAGGAGCTGGTTAACAAATTGAAATTGCAGAGATTGAGACATCCTAAGCCTTACCATATTTCTTGGATCCAGAAGGAGCATAAACTACTTGTAAGTGAACAATGCCTTGTTAAATTCAAAATTGGAAATTATCATGATGAAGTCTTGTGTGATATTATGCCTATGGATTGTTGTCATATTATTTTGGGTAGACCTTGGCAGTATGATAGGAAAGCTTTACATGATGGTAGATTGAATCAATATACTATTTGGATGGATGGGAAGAAACAAGTATTATTGCATTTGGTAGAAAAGTCTGATGAAGGTCACTGTACTATAGTCAGAATATGCTTGGTTGATGGTAAAAAGTTTGCAAGAGAATTAAAAGAACAAAATGTTTGTTTTGTTTTAATTCCAAGAAAAACTGAGAAACAAGATGAGTTAGAACATGCACATGACATTAATCCTTTATTGAATGAATTTCATGACATCATTTCTAATAATGTACCTGATGGTTTACCACCTATGAGAAGTATAAGTCATTGTATGGATTTGATATCAAGAGCTAGTTTTCCTAATAAATCACCACATAGGTTGACCCCTGATGAAAAGATTGAATTGAATAGACAAGTGAAATAATTGTTTGAAAGAGGTTTTATTAGGGAAAGCTTGAGTCCTTGTGCAATACCTGGTGTGTTAGCACCTAAAAAGAATGGGGAATGGAGAATGTGCATTGATTCTAGAGCTATAAATAAGATAACAGTAAAGTACAAATTTCCTTTGCCTAGGATGGATGACATAATGGATAGTTTGAGCAGAGAAAAGTATTTCACAAAGATTGATTTGAAAGTGGAAATCATCAGATTAAGATTAGAGAAGGGGATGAATGGAAAACTACTTTTAAGACTAATGAAGGTTTGTATGAATGGTTGGTTATGCCTTTTGGTTTGACTAATGCACCTAGTACTTTCATGAGGCTGATGAATGACATTCTGAAAAGATTCTTGGGTAAGTTTGTGATTGTATATCTTGATGACATTCTAATATTCAGTAAGAGTAAGGAAGAACATCTTGAAAATATCAGACAAGTATTGCAGAGATTGAAGGAAGAAAAGTTGTTGATTAATTTGAAGAAATGTTCATTTATGAAAGAAGAGATTGTGTACCTTGGTTTTGTAATTTCAGCTGATGGATTGAAGATGGATCCTGAGAAAGTGAGAGCTATACTTGATTGGCCTACACCAGAGAATGTTGGAGAGGTAAGATCGTTTCACGGGTTGGAAATTTTTTATAGGAAGTTCATAGAAATTTTAGTTCTACTTGTAATGCTATGACTGAAATTAACTATGAGAGGAGATAAAAGGGATTTCAAATGGACACATGGAGCACAAAGAGTTTTAAAACATTGAAACAAAGAATTGTAGAATTGCCTACACTTGCTTTGCCTGATTTTAGTAAATGTTTTCAAGTTGAATGTGATGCTAGTGGAAGTGCAATTGGATCTATTTTGAGTCAAGAAGGAAGACATATAGCTCTCTTTAGTGAAAATTTGGATGATGCTAAGAGAAAATATTTAGTTTATGACCAGGAATTCTATGCTATTGTTCAAGCTTTGAAGAAATGGAGACATTATTTGATGCCTAAAGATTTTGTGTTGTATACTAACCATAAAGCTTTGTAGTATTTGGGAAGTTAGAATAAATTGAATTAGAGACATATGAAGTGGGTTTAGTTTTTGCAGAATTTTTCCTTTTTATTGAAGCATAAAAGTGGATAGTTAAATAAGGTTGTTGATGCCTTGAGCCGAAGAAGAAGTTTTCTAATAGAGATGAGAGTTGAGGTACTTGGTTTTGATTATTTGAAACATTTGTATGAGACTGACATTGATTTTGTAGAATGTTGGAAATCTTGTAGGGAACACATAGTGAGTGATAAGTGGACTGATTATTTCATTCAAGAAGACATGGTGTTTAAAGGAGTTCAGTTGTGCATACCTAGAGGATCTGTGAGAGAGAACATAATAAAGGAGAAACATAGTGGTGGACTTGCTAAACATTTTGGGATTGATAAGACTGTGAAACTGATTTCAGAGAGATACTTTTGGCCACAGATTTATAGAGATGTATAGAGAATGGTAAGAGGTTGCAGAATTTGCCAAACAACAAAGGGAACTAGTCAAAATTTAGGATTGTATACACCTTTTCCTGTACCTGATAGACCTTGGAAAGATGTGAGTATGGAATTTATTCTTGGATTGCCTAGAACCTAGAGAGGTAATGATTCTATTATGGTAGTGGTTGACAGATTTTCTAAGATGGCTCATTTCATACCTTGTAAGAAGATATCTGATGCATTGCATGTAGCTGAATTATTCTTCAAGGAAGTGGTAAGATTGCATGGTTTGCCTAAGTCTATTGTTTCAGATAGAGATACTAAGTTTACTGGTTATTTTTGGAGAACACTTTGGAAGAAGATGAACATTGAATTGAAATTTAGTTCAACATTTCACCCTCAGATAGATGGGAAGATTGAAGTTGTGAAAAAAAGTTTGGGAAACTTGTTGAGATGTTTAGTTTGAGATAAGCCTACTAATTGGGACTTAGTTTTGGCACAAGCAAATTTTGCATATAATAATTTTGTGAATAGAAGTACTAAGAGGACATCATTTGATATTGTCACTAGATTACATCCTAAGGGAACCAAAGGGTTGAGAGATTTACCTACTGAGACCAGAAGAAGTGCTGAAGCTGAGGATTGTGCAGAATACATGAGAAATTTTCATGATGAAATTAAAAAGAATTTGGAGGATAGTAATCTGAAATATAAACAAAGAGCAGATAAGAGAAGGAGACATAAATCTTCTGAAGTTGGAGATGAGGTTATGATTCATTTGAAGAAAAATAGATTTCCAATTGGTACCTATAACAAGCTGAAAATGAAGAAGTTTGGACCTTGTAAGATTCTGAAGAAGTTTGACAGTGGAAATGCTTATGAACTGGAATTACCAGAGGACATGGATATATCACCTATATTCAACATTGTAGATATCTTTGAGTACTTTGAATCAAATTATGAGATAGAATATGATCTAAATTATCCTAAGAAGAATAGAGATAGCATTGTGAAGATCTTGAATAGAAGAGTAAGCAAGAGTACAAGAGGAAAAGACTACATGGAATACCTAGTTCAGTGGAAAGATAAGCTGGTTGAAGACAGTTCATGGATTACACAAGCCGAGTTGGATCTTTATGATTCAGGTTAGAGTTTGAGCAGTTCCTGATGTGGACATCATTTCTTTTGTTACCCCAAGTGTCTGATGCGGGAGCATCTTGGGTCTTGAGAAATCTTGCATCAACAAAAATATTTCATGTTTCTTGTACCAGTCTGATGTTTGTTTTAGCATCGATGTTGATGTTGGTTTTATGCCTTGCATGGTTAATGCAGTATTGTGGACCTAATTTTGAACACTCTCTTAAGGGTGCATATCATAATTCACTTGGATCTAAAAGTTATCATAATTCTCCTCGAGCATCGATTTTCGCTAGTTTCGTTCATGAAACATGTGGTACTTTGGCTTGTGCTATAGCATGCAAGGAAATCAGATCTTGTACGGTTGGGGATTTGTTCTTGGATCATGTGTAGACCTAAATGTCAAGGTGTGTCATTTTTTTTTGTTGCTAGCTTTAGTTTTGGTTTCTCCTTCCTTAGTGTGGACCTATAATGTATTAAATGCCTGACTGGCCGACTTGTGGCTTTGTTGGCTATATATTTGGAGCTTAGGTTTTTTTGTAGAGTAGTGCTAGATAGGAGAGGGATAGTAGTAGCAGTATCACAAAAGAGGATATGCTCACAATAATTCTGATGGCATAATTCTTATTGTATAAGGTCAAAACCCAAAAGGCCTGATAGTTGGGCATGTTAAAAGATTAATACAATTGTTCCAGTGTTGCGCTCAGTTGCTTGTCTCATATCCATTGTGTTTTAACTCATTTCATATGGTTTTACATTACTTCCATTGTGTAACTCTTCGCAAGGCTTGTTCGAGGGTTTAAGCAGTCTCAATTAACCCTAATTTTGCCTGCACCTTCCTTACCCCTGCATCAAAGACATACCTGAGGCACACACAACAACATGAGATTGCCCACTTCTTTTGACAGCACTAAATATGTCATAACACAATGTTGATGATCAAATCTAAATCTAAGTTAGGGATGAAAGATCAATTGCAATGTAAACAGATGCAAAGAGGCATATACGTAGATGTAAACATTAAATATAACAACATTAAACATAACATGACAATATTAAATATAACATGACAACATTAAATACAACATTGAATATAACAACATTGAATATGACACAACAACACTAAATATGTCATAACAGCTTTTAATATAACATGACGACACTAAATATATGATAAAAACACCAATATAAAATGAATTCCTCAATTTTTAAGTAGATATATTAGTTCGTGAAAATTATGAATCTGACATTAAAGTTCAAACACTATCATAGTAGTTATTCAACTGACTAAGATCAAGATTTCCAGTCTTCCCACATCCTTCTTGCTATTTCATCTTGAAATTTCACCCAATCATCTCTTTCACGCTGGCTCAACCCATATGTCTCGAGCATTGGTACATCTATCCAATCACAACCATCTTCCTCTTAAATTTCTACTTAGGATGGAAGGTCATCCTCTATCTTTGTTTGTGTCATGATTTGATAAGATGTTGCATGCTTCAAGATAGGAAAGTGTTGCTTCAAAATCCCAAATTTATGCTCTATTACATTCCTAAGAAAGGAGTGTCAATGATTAAACAACTATTGCAATGTGTTTATTGGGTTTTCTCTTGAAAAATCCTATAGGTGGTAGCATGTGTACTGATAAGGCACAAGAAATCCTGGTACATTTGGATATCCAGCATCGACCAAATTATATTTACCTAAATAAATAAAAATGGCATTGTTATAACGTTGTGTTATTTTTTGTACGCATCACTATATAATCATATTTTACATGCCTATGGGGAGCTACCAATGGATCCTCTCTAGATAGAGTCAAAGCTAGAACATGGCTATCTATAGTAGACCCTTCCCAACCAACAAGGATGTATTGAAACTTATAATCAAATGAACACACTCCCATAACATTTTGTGATGAGTTGCCTTTTCTATCGCACAATTTAGCTTGTATGTTAACATCAACAATGACTGGTATATGGGATCCATCAATTGTTCCCACAGAGTCTTGTAGTCAGAAAAATCATAATCTAATGAACACGCAATAATAGGATTACAACTCAATCAAACAAAATTGAACCACTGGGAGATATACCTTGAAGTATGGATCAAAATGGTTCTTCCCACTAATTTCCCAAGGAGTGTTTGGACTAGGGGGTATAAAATAATCCACATGGAGTGCTAAGATAGCCCTCGAGACCTTGTGGAAGTATCACCTTACCATCTCTCCAGAGTGCCCAAAGTTATGGGCAATCTTATAATTCCTCATATTGTGACCAACGGTATGGAGGAACATGACTAATTGTTCTTCTAACGCAAGGATTTCTCTATCTTTGATGCTTCCTTTTTTCCTTAAAATATTGGCTAGTTGAAAGAAGGATCATCCACTCATGCATATTTGGTCAAAGCAATATGTCTCATTGGAGTTGATAATACACTTATAAAAAGACATTACATCTCTTTTGCGCTTACGCATATTTCAACTACCTTCTTTTGCAGACACTACTATGGTTGTGGCAAGGGTGGCAAGAACAACTATAGTAAGAGGAATGACTCTTATCCTCTTGATAATCTATCCTTGAAGTTCAATATCAGTAATGAGATCCATCAATTACCTAAACATACCAACAAAACAATCACCAAACAGCATAACAAAACACCCAACTATAATGAAAGAACTAGAAGTGCATTCTTCTAATGTAGAGGAATGAATTAAGAATGCAAGGACAAGGATAGGACACATTAACCATTACATAGAGACAATCTTTTTAGTCTAGATCTCTTAGTGTCAAAGAGGTTGAAAAAATTAGGCCTAGATACTATATGGCATGTAGAATACAGGCAAGAGTGGGGCAGGTTAACTGTTAGATACATATGACATTTCTAATATGGATCTTTTAATATGAAAGTGGTAGAAAAATGTTAGGCCTAGATGCTCTAAGCCTTATAGAATGTAGGCAAGAGTAGGGCGGGGTAACCATTACATTAAGTCATGTTGATAATACCTTTTAAGTTTCATGTCTAGTTGAAGGGGGTAATGTTATAAAATCTTAATGGAATACAAATAAATATTATAATGGCCCTTCTAAGTTGATTCTAAAACACTTGCACAAGTAGTGGGCATCATTATGATGGCCAAATTTTATGTTACATTTTCTTGTTTATATGAAATGCTAATAATCATGCTTGATTACCGAGAAATGAATTACGAATTCTCAATTTTGTGTTAGAACTTAGGAGTAGCATATGATTTAGGAGGATTCAAAGGTTGTCCTACCTTCTTAGTGTAAGAGAGTAGATATTTATTAAGGTATTTTTTTGTCGATTCAACATGTAAAATTATTAATCTGTCATACATATGACAAATTGAAAACAGGAAAAAATGACTTAAAATAAGCATTTAAGTCTTGGAGGTGGATATGCTTCTTGTAATGTTTATGTGTGCAATCTCTTAAAGGCTATATCCTTTGTTGAGTATGGTATTCATAGTTATGACAAGCATGGACAAAATTTGCATTGATACAACAATGGTTTATATTTTTCTGATATCTATAATTTTATTCATTATTTGAAGATTTATATCATTTCTTGGTTAGAAACTTATCTTTATTACAACAAAATCATGAGAGTAACATCAGCTAGGCTAGAGTTATAAAATTCTCTTCTTGAGGATTTCTTGAAAAGCTACTTTTACATCCACTTCAAAGGGTGTTTTTTTGAGATTGGCATTCTTTATTATCCTAGAAGTTCCAATTTCTGATTAGGAAAATTTATAGCTTATTTTCCATAAATTTAGCTTTTACATTGTAGGAATGAGAATGGATCTTGATTGTGCTAGCCCTGCTCCAAACTTAATGAAAGCAAAAGGAAGTTTCAAGTATTTAGTTAGGTTCATTCTCCTGTCATCATCAAGAAGTGTTGTTGGAATATAGTAGATGATTTGTTTTCAATGTGATGTATGTGATATATGTTGTGGTGGCATCTTCTATTTATCTTTTCTTTAATATTCAATGATACAAACATGTTGTGAGATATAGTTACAATAGGTGTCTGCAAAGTATATGCAAGACCATAAGTTCCTTCTTAAATATAAGTGTCCTATATAAAATACAGTTTTAATCAATCAAGAATCCATGATAGTTATAAGAAAATAAGATTAGAAGAATACTGGATCCATTTCAAAATTGGAAGGAAATTGTTGTAGATGTAATAACAAAGTTGATAATGTGCTGGAAATTAAATAAAAAAATTAGTAATCATAAGAATCTTATTCAAATTTGAAATAATATTTAGTAAATGCACACAAATAGAAAACAAACCTTATCTAAACACTAATCTTCATGAGTGGGCCCTTCCCTAATTAGATTGGTGTTGGAGCCACAAATTTACTCCCTAAATAAGTATTTTGATATTAAGATAATAAACAAGTCTTTCAAAATGGCTGAATTGCTTAGTACTTGCAAAGATACTAATCTGAAACTCTAAAATAATGTTTCTACTTGCCTATGACTATACAAATATTTAGATACTAGCATTGGCATTAGTAAATAATAATATTTAAAACAAATCCCACCTATAATATTTGTAAACAACTTTTACAACAACTTTTAAAATAACTTTTAAAACAAATTTATCTCATTTCTAACTTCAGTTTGCGGTTCTTCTTTGGTAGCTATCAAATAAACTTTCCAACAACCATTTGGTCTTTTATACAACAAGTATGACTTCCTCGAAGCATAGCATAACCATTTTGGAATGTTGTTGTTATTATGGAAAACATGTGAATATTGCTCTATATGTTGCTCATCAAAAAATGCTCACCTTGCATAGAAGGCTAAATTTGGACAACTCAACAACTGCCTTGCACAATAGAGTTGTCTTAGGAAGCAATTTTTTGGAAAATTTGTCTTGCTCAGCAGAAGTGTGCGCTTATGCAGCAAGGTTATTGGTTTGTACAATAAGGGCACTAGCTTGTGCAGCAAGTAAGATGCCTTCCATAACAAAGAGACACACTATACAACAAAACAATTACATTAATGAACTTTCCATGACTTACACAATAGTTCCAAAACTTAAACAAACACATATAAATCAATTGTACAAAACATCTTGAACAAACTAATACTAAATTATCATTTTATTCTACCTTTTCCTACTTTAAAAGCAATTGCACTATCTACAATAATCATGATATAAAACATAAATTACTTTATAGGTACAAAAGCTAGAAATGAGTTTATGAAGAAGGTTTTCATATTAAAAAGCATGTTTCAGGGATATAAAAAATGGTGCATAGTAGTAAAATTTCATGGGGCTCATCACTAGTTTGGAGTATGGCTTTGAATATTTGATATTCCTATCTTTCTGGGTTCAAATTTAAAGCTTTTTCAGAATGTTGGAAAGACAATTGGAGTCTCTCCTGAGTTTCGTGCATGAACTGTTTGTGGGATGAAATTCTTATGCATGATGGCATATATTAGTAGTCTTATGTAGGTGGCTTGTTTTGAATGGTGAAAAAAGGGCCCTGTACATTGAAATAGTGAAGCAGGTTGGCATCATGGTTTGGATCCTGACTAATAAAGTAAAATTCTATTAATAGTCAACATTGGTCTGAGGTCTAACTACAGTACACAAAATGTAAGGAACATTGTACATACTGAAGAACACATGGGTGCTATTGTAAGAAGACCAAGGGATTTCAGAAGGGTAAGACCATGGAAGTCAATTAAGAAGTTGTATGCATTCACTTCAAGACTACAGAGCAGTGGTCTATACCTTGCACGCTTAAAAGTGAACAAGAAAACTCATAATTCCTAATGGTAATCAAACCCTAGGAAAATTATATATAACTACCAAATTTTCTATGCAATCTATGCTTCGACTATTCCTTCAAAAGTATAATATGATAAGAGGGTAAATTTGAACCCTAGTTGAATGGTTGATAGGACCATAACAGATAATCACACTTGGAACCCTAATTCATTTGAGGTCTAACTAAAGTACATAGTACACATAATGCAAGGAACATTGTACATACTAAAGATCACATGGGTGCTATTGCAAGAAGACCAAGGGATTTCAAAAGGGTAAGACCGTGGAAGTCAATTAAGAAGTTGTATGCATTCACTTCAAGACTGCAAAGCAGTGACCTGTACCTTGCATGCTTACTCAAGGTAGATACAAGAGTCATCTCTTACAAGATTTGATGATATTAAGTGCCAAAAAAATAACAATGTTTTCAAGAGTTGATCACAGTGATGCACATAACAGTAACAAATAAAGAACTAACAAAGATTAGTCGATGCACGTAGTGTCTAGTAAGGATGTATATAAATTTTATTCCTTTGAGAAACTATTTGCTAATGTGAGAAACTTACCAAACAAATGTGCAACCATAGACAATGAAGCAGCTAACTACAAACATGGAATTGACATTATATGGAATTAGAAAATGCCAATTCGAATTTGATTCTAGCCCCCAAATGGGCCCTTAAACTTTAATTCTTATGCTCTATTTTCTTCTCCCAACCATTTCCTCATTTGTAGATCTGCAAATGTCAGTCTGATATAAACTCTTTCTCCCCCACAAATGCACTCTACAACTTCTTAATATATCTTTCCAAGAGTGGTGTCTCTTCCACTTTTTAATTTCTCTTTTACTAATCTTAATTGCACCTTTTATTTCTAATTTAGGATTTTTCATAATTCTTCTCTAATTTCAATCTGATTACTTCATATTTCACTTTCCAATTTTCCTTCCTCCATCCATATCCTCTTTCAAATAAAATATTCACCCTTTTATATCTAATGTTGAGGGAGTCAACTCTTTACTACATACCCCTTGACCTTTCAGTAAACTTAATTAACTTGTAATCATATTTTATTATTTATTATTTTTATATATTTTTTAATTTTTTTAATTATTAATTATTATTGAATCTTATTTTAAAAGAGGGACATTACACTTCATTCTTTGTAGTATTTTTACTGCTTCACCCATGCTAATATTGAATTCTTTTAACTCAATCTTGGAGTAGGAAAGAGAGTTTGTGTTTTTCCTTCTTTACCCATATATCAAAAGGTAGCATTAAAGTGTTGTAACACTTTATTGGAGGATAAATTTTCAATTAGGTGACTAAAAATTCCATTTCAACTTCCTTCTACACTTTTAAATTCTCAAAATGAGAATATTGGTAAGTTCCCTTATTCAGGGCTCCTCCGTTTGAGATGTGTTTTGAAGTCACTTATGTGCCCTGTTATTTTAGACTCTAAATGAGTCAATATGGCTATCCATCATGATAAATTTTATAAATTCCAAAAAAAATAAAAATTGACTCAGTTGTTTGCCAACAAGAAAAGAAAGTTTTCACTCTCATGAGGTACTTTCTGGTTTGGACGGGACCTTGATCTATGTGGGACAAATAACCTTCTCTTAATGTGAATCTAAATGCTATGTTTATATGGCAATAAGCTAATGTGGAGCTGCACCAATATTACAGATTTTTCACTTTCAAAGCAACCTGCATAGTTAGATGAGAAGCTTTCGTCTTCCCAATATGTCCATAGTACAGATTGCTCTATATACTCTTCACTATTGCTCTAAATGATCATCACAACATGATATACTAAACATGGATATAATATCTCTAATCTAGACTCTTTATGGTTTATCAACAAATCACATGAATATTATTGTATTCCAACTATCATTCAATGTTAATCTTATCCCACAAAGGACTAACTGTCTTAGATCAATCCATCAGGGATTTTTTTAGTGGTGATTATTCACCAATTGGCAAATATGTCCCAAATGGCAGATAGAATTTGGCAAATAAAATGCTCATATAGTGGTTGACCAGTTTGCCCAAATTTTATAAAATGCTCATATAGTGGTCGAATTGTTCACCACTATTTTTACGTAATTTCATTATGGTAGTCAGGTTCTTTGCCCATATTTCTATTTACTATTTCACTCTTATTCACCATGGATTAAATTGGGTGTCTTCTTCAAGGGTCAACATTCGCCAAAGGCCCATTGTCCCAAGTAAAATTTTTATTTACACTAGGACCCCATTCACCATGCATCATACATAATCATATCCCAAATTCCCACCCTATTCACCCAATCAATTATTTGAAAGTATGCAGGTTCACCAAATATTAGTTGTTATCATAAGCAACTGTCGGCCCCTTCGCCAAAATGGAGGATGGAGATTATGAGGAAAAATCTGATGGCTGATATGAAAATGGTTTACTTGTAGTTGTAGTTGTCTATTTAAGAGATATGAGTTTCATTATTGAAACATGTCGGAGAGAAGGAGACTTCAAAGAGATTTACTTGATTCTGAGCTCATAATTGCATTTGCAATCGGCAGTGAATGATTCAAGTAAAATTTTATTGCAGCCTTAATTTGTTGGAGATGTCATAGACAAACTTAAATAGGAAGAGGACTATTGCAGGTGGAGATGACCAAGAGAGCCAGAGTCCAACAAAATGTAGAAATACATCTTCATACTTTGGCATGGGCAGATGCAATAGTGTTGGTCAAAGTGAGGAAGGTACATCATCGGAGGAACCTATACAATATCAAGGTTCTCAACCTACACAGGAGTCTAATGAACAAATTGGTGAGCCTAATAAATCTAGTGATGAAGTTGTGGAACCTGATATCTCTAATGAAGATGACCTTGAAGAAGAATTCCAAGTCAACAACCAGTACCAAGATGAAGCAATCGACTTCGGTGATGATGATGGTTTAATTAATAGTAGCACTAAAGGGAGAGGAAAATCAAAAGAAAAAATGGATCATCAATGGGAGATGTCAAGGAGATTTAAATTTGATTAGGTGGAAAAGTATCCATTCATTGAACCCGTGGACAATCCAATTGTAGGTGAGCCACCAGTAGAATGCAAATGTATGATTTGTAGTTGGAAGTATAAAAAGGAAAAGTGGTTGCAGCTTAAACTAGACACCATAGAGAAACATGTTGGTAAGGTTTATGAAACCTCAAGTGTTGATGGAAAGGAAATAAAAGTGGTAAGATATAAAACAAAGGAGCAATGTCAACATAAAAGGAATGCTAAGGAATATTATTTGTTTCAAAAATTTAAGATGAAGCCTGGTGAAGTTCAAGGTTCTATTAATGCTATTTTTGCAAAAGCAAGTGAAGTAGAAGAACACGAAAAAGTTGTTCAATTAAGTAATGTTTTTCATATTTTGAGCAGAGAGCGTCCAATGACAGACTATCCAAAAATGAGTGGTTTTTTACACTTTCTGAAAGTTCCTAACTATCCTATCACTCATTGGTCAATAAACAGTGGATGGGAATTAGCAAGTTGTATTGCCCAGGTTGAAATAGAGGATGTACAGAGAAAAATAAAAGAGTCAACCTTTATTGTGTTGTCCTTAGACAAAGTTATGGCAATAGATAATACGTTGTGGGTATGCATGCATGTTTATACTATACAGAATAATGTCCGCAAACCACATCTACTAACTGTTGCAAAATTGAGGGACAATGTGACATCAGAAACTTTATTTCAATTAGTAAAGAGCCATTTAATTGAATATGGAGGTATGGATGAATTGACAATAGCGAAGAAGTTGATCTATGTTGGAGCAGATGGAGCTTCAATAATGCAAGGTCAAAGGAATGGTCTTTGCACAAAGATGCAGACTTCTTGTTCACCATATGTTGTTGGCATTCACTGTATGGCCCACATGATGAATCTTTCTTTTAGAGTTGTGAAGAAGTTTCCTTTAGTAAACAAGGTTGAAGATTTAGTAAGAGAGTTGTACTCATATTTTTGTTGAAGTCCCAAATGTTTTAGGGAATTTCAGCTCTTTGCTAATGGAATTACCAATGGAAACAAGCTTCTTAAAGATGTTGATACCAGATGGATCTCTTTGGATGGACCAGTGCATCGAGTTTTTTCCGAATATCAATCTTTGATTGGAATGATATACGAAAATTGGGACAATGTAGAAAATCATAGATGTGGTGACCTGCTTCAAAGGTTAAGCAATATAGAGACACTTTTGACTTTAGCATCTCTTCTTTCTATGCTAGAACAAATGACATTCATTATGAAAAAAGCCTAGCAAAGAGCCATGTATATTGCAGAATATGCTCACTTGCGTAAAATGTCATGCCAAGCCCTCGATAGTCTCTATCGAAATGACCTAAATTTATCTGATGAAAGATTTAATCACTGGTAGAAACTAACAGATTTGGGCAATCCTGATAATTATTTAAAGATCATTGAAAATGGGGATTTATGTGTTTGTGTAAGGGGATTTCAGATACCAATGTACTATAGTGCCCCAAAGAAGCGAGCTACAAGAGTTACAAGGGAAGAGTTTACCAAGATCATCGAGTCTATAGCAGGTAATGCAAGGGACATAGCCTATAAAGTTTCCTCTGAAATAAGATCCTGATTCCCATATGAATAACTACTTGAGGCCATGGCAATTGTGTTTCCTCAATATTGGAGCTTAAACTCTAAGAGAGATTATCGTAATTGGCTGATGACTTTGATAAAGGAATTTTGCAAATCTATAGAATTCAATGGAGTGACTATCAATGGAATTTTAGATGAGGGTCTTCTTAGACAGAAATCAAGCACTTTTGCAAAGACTTTGAGGCATCAATATCAATTAATGCATAACCCACATGAAGAGGGCTCAGAAACAAGGCTTTGGACAGAACTAAAATAGAGCACAATGTTGCGTGAAGAAATTTCAGAGTTCTTCAAGCTTGCTGATCTATGTCAGACCATGATATTGGGTTCAGTGGAGGATGAGAGAGTTTTCAGTGCTTTGGGCTTCCTAAAATCAAAGCTAAGAAAAAAACTAGACAAGAATTTGGAAACATGGTTGAGGGTCTACACATCTAGGTATGATGTCAATACTTTTCCTTATGAAAAAGAAATGGAAATATGGAAGAAAAGATGCAAAAGAAGAGGGTTGGGCAACACCATTAACCAATCTCTAACAGTGACTCCAAGTGGGACAAGTACAGGTGGCGATGGGAGTCATAGAAGCAGAGGTCAGAGTGAAGAAGGCACAAACAAAAATGAAGAGAACAATAAAGAAACTAGAATACCAGAATTGGATGATGATGACGATGCAGAGATGAATTGGAAAATTTAGGAAATTTATGCTAAATTAGCAGTAGCAATCAATAGGTATTTTTTGAACTTATTAACTACTATATCCTATCATTCAATGTTCATTTTAGAAAAGAAAGAATGTATTATGTTTCATCATTAAAATTTGAGAACAAAGAGTATTATTATTGTAGAGTGTAGTTTGTAACTTTTTATCATATCATCAATGATCATTCATATTTGATTTGAAATTCTTGAGTGAAATTTTGTATTCCAATAGCATATAACAGAGTAAATCAACTAAGAATAACTAAATAAAATAGAGTAACTCAACATACATTGAATTGGAAAACATGAAAATTAGATAGAGCACAATTTGTTTTGTTACTTGTATTCATTTGCAATATATTACAAATTTACAATTTACAGTAGTTCAAAATTCAAAGCAACCTTTGTAGGCCAGTCCAAACATCCTCTGATGGTAGAACAATTTGGTTCATAACATACTCACACTCTTGCAACTTCGTTAGCAATTCATATTTGGAAGTGTGACTTGACATCACTATTTCTTCTAAAAATCCATTCAAAGTTCTCACTGGTTTGATGAAATCCATGAATGTATCTGGAGATATGTCTGTAGGAAGAAAGCGTAAATTAGTATTTATTTTGTCCTGCAACCTTAGTTTGTAATTTTCTCTTCCAATGAAGTTATTTGCGTCAAATCCCTTAGGCAAACCAAGACTTTCCATATTCTCTTTCCTTTGTTCCATCTTTGTGATCTTCTGCTTAGCTTTGTCATCCAATTCTTGTGCTTCCCTTAGCTTCTCACATTTTCAAATGATACTTGATACCTTTACTGAGGCATCATGGCAGTTGTTAATTCCCTTGTTTGATAGATAACTATCACTCTTACTATAGAGTTGTTGCATAATATCTTTTGCTTCCTTTTCTTTCTTGACAACATCCATGTTCTGTTCAATGTTCTTATGGAGCTTCAAGTAACATACTCTCATACTTTGAAGCATTTCAAACCACTCATACAAGCTATTACACATCACCAATATTTGGCCCCAAATGTGTTCTTTTGCAATCTTCACTAAATTATTACTAGTATTTGTTAAAGTTTGAATTGTATTATTGGCTTTCTTTAGTTCTTCTACCATTTTTTCAAAATTCTCTCTCTCTTCCACTGCTTTGTGTTCCCAATGATTTTCTTTATCCTCCTGAGACTCCAATTGCTTTTGCAATTCCTAGTTGGAGACAGCATTACTCTCCACGATTTTAACTAAATTTTCTGAACCAACTCTTTCTTCCTCTAGTTTTTTACTAATTTTTGCCAATTTTCCCATGAGTGCCTTCAACTCTGCCTCTGCCTACTCCTGTTCCTTCACTACTGCCTCTGCATGTTCTTGCTAATGTAGAGGTCAATTTTTTAATCTTTTTCTGTAATTCTTTCAAACTGTTCTCTGAAGCTTTCCTCTTTGCTTTTTCATTGCCAATGTCTACCTATTACTTTTCTATATTTTTCTCGAGTTTGGTTTTCTCTCTTTCCAGCTTTAGCAGTGCACTATAGACCACTTGGTTTGTAGACTTTGACACATTGATTTTGTCCACATTTTTAACTTTGGAAAAATCCATTTTGAGAGTGGTAACTTGAAATTCAGATGGATCTATCTGACTCTCTAGTGGGTTTCCATCTTTTTTTGGCGGAATAACAACCATGAACTCCATCATGTCTCTTTTTGGGTCATATGTTGGTAAAACCCTATTGGATGCAATTTGTTCCTGTACAGCTACATTAAGGGCATGAGTCTACAATGCCTTCTTTATTTCCTTATTCTTGGTTCTTGTTTCTAAAATTTATTATAGAAATCTGTGAAATGAAAATCTGGTGTTACAAAAGGATTTGAATGTTTGAAAGGTGATCCAGAGGTAGAGCTTGCAATGCTTGTTGATCTAACTAATTCTCTTTGAGGATTTAAACTTCTAGAGGGTTTTGTTGAACCTGAAACTACAAATAGTTCTTTAGGATCAAATGTCATTGTTGTCAGTGTTCTGGAACTGGAAAGCTTTTGCTTCTTGACACTATCTTCTTCTATGGGATTCTGTGTAGATTCTAGTTCCCTCTTTAGAGAGGGAACTTGTTGTATAAGTTGGCCAGTCCCACTGGCACCAGTGGCAGTGACACTACCAGACCCAAGGCCTGCACCATGATCATAAGAACTTTTTTTTGTCTCAATTATATTCCAGATGCCTTCTCTTGTGGGACCCAAACCACCACCTTTATAACCCATTTTTTCCACAATGATTGCCCCTTTTCTATATAATTTATGTCACTCCTTGCTGGTTCCACTCTGATTCCCAGTCCCTGGAGTAAATGCAATTGGTGGATTATCATCCTCATTGTCTGGATATTCATCATCGATGTCATATGCCATGTTAGGATGCTCCAAATTCCATAATTTTCTAAACTCTATATCCTCATCTATTTCATCTAGATCTTCATTGGTCTTTGGTTCACCAAGATTCTTTCTCATACTCCAAAAATCATCCATTTTTGTTCTAGTCCAGTTTCTATCCTTACAAGCTTCCGCTAATCTCTTTGGTATTTTTATGTTTGATGGCTGAGTAGCTTTTTCGTAGAAATTGTGGGACATCCTAGGCTGTACAATGCCCTGGTTTATTGTTGTCATAATTTGTGATGACAACTATTCAACTAAAAAAATTTCCTCACCAGAAAATTTCACCAACTCTTTTCTAACGTCATCCCATCTATCCTTGTTTTTCAACTTCTCTAGCAATGGTTTACTTTCATGTTGAAATAAGTTTGCAGAGTTCTTATTAGCAACAAGCATTGTTTGAATGACGTTGAGTGGATCATACTTCCAATACCACTCTAAATAAAATTGAAAAATATCTATAAAAAAATTTGCCACTTTGAATGCCTTTCTCTCAAATGTTAACCCTCCAATTGAGAAAGGTAAGGAAGGGAATATGCTCTTCTTTGATTGGCCAATGAAGAGTCTATCTGTGCTCTCTAGTTGTACTACATATTCTGCTGCAAACACCTTGTTTGTCACATGGATTGGAAGTTTGTGGGGTTGCAGTTCCGACCCATAAAACCTTATTATAGTGTATTCTTCCATTAAGTACCAGTCAGCGAATTGAATTGTGCTTCCAAGTTGGATACAATCCCTACATGAAGAAAACAATCTGGGCATTGGAGTGGTTGTTATTTTTTTGTACAATGGTGCCAAAAAGAAGTCTACAAAATTACTATAATTACTTCTATTATCATACATTCTTATTTGAGGTGTCTAGTTATATATTGGAAATGGAGTACATGTCCCCCTCTGAATTTTAAGCTTGTTGTCGTTGCTTATTAATATTGTAGCATGCTTGGCTAGTAGAAGATAGCACAAGTAGGTTGTGAACCTAAATGTCTTAGAATTGCCCCTTTTAATCAATGCTAATTGTTCTTGCATCGATTGAACCACGTGTCCAACAAAATTATATCTTACTGGTTCATTGAGACAATGGATATCCCAAATGAATTAAAAAATGTTGGCACCCACTTCCCTATTGTTTTCCAGTCCCAGGCAAAATGCTAGCGAGGATATAGTATCCTGAACCCATGGCACAAAAATGTTAAAATCATAAGGAGGCTTATGGTTCTCACCCAATGAAGTCTTTTCATCTACAATTATTAGACCCTTTATAAATGAATCTTTTGTGTTTGGCGGGACTGTCTCATATTTCTCTACCAGCAATCCCAGGTTAATAGGGACATTACAGTTTTGTCGGTCAAACCCTAGGTCTAAAAAATTGAGAAATTCTTCTTGGGTTATTGATAAAATTTCTTCCTGATTTTTTTATTCACAATTGCTTTTCTTTCTTCATCATAATTTTCTGCACAAATGAAGAAAATTTATGGGCAAGGGAAAACTTTGGGTAATAGCATGTAACCCAAACCAACATCCCATGAAGAGACTTTATTGGTTTTTGCACCTACCATTGGGTTAAATTTTATAAAATCAAGCCTCTTTGGCCCAGTTTCCTTACTGCACAACACATGTTTAATTTCTATAACTCTCCTTTCATAGTCAATAATAGGATCATAAACATCATGATACTCATCAGTGAAACTAGGGATTTCTACTAGTTTTATGTAGTCTATTAAAGTTTTCCCATCTGCTTGCCCTTGGCCTTGACTTTTCACTTTCCCCATTGTTCTTCGAAAGAATGAAAAAACACAGATTCACAGATATTTAGTAACAAAATCATAGAAAGCCCCAATTTAAGAAAACCCCAATTTAAAAAAACCCCAATTGTAAATTGTAATTTCAAAATCAAGTTAAAGTAATTTTTTGACATTATAAAATTGAATGCATTAGGCTAGATATCTTACCCGAAATTAAAATTTTAAATCTGGATAGATAGAAGTTAGAACGGCTAACTCTAAGGCTCTCACAAATTACAATCTTGAAATCTTCAACGATGGTCCAACAGTTCTTTTTAGCTCTACTACTAAGAGTAATGTTAAAAAGCTTTCGTTAAATGTAAATTGTAATTCTAAAACATGCAACGTGTAACATAATCTTTCTAAAAAATGCAACGTGTAACGTAATCTTTCTAAAATGTACCAATTACCACGTAATCTTTTCATCGAATTACATGTCAACGTGTCACATTTCCAAAGCAAGTTTTTGAAAAAGCTTTTTGAAACCCATAGTACTTTTGAAATACAACTCTAACCGTTCATCTCTCGTAATCCAATGATTGTCACGATTTTAAATATTAATAATTTAATACAGAGTAATGAAGTTTAATTAATGATTGTCACCATTTTAATTCATGATTTTAATTAACAATTATTAGTTGTCACCATTAAATGATAAAGTTTGGAAACACTAAAATATTACATGGAACGAAAGTGCAATGCAAATTATTTATATTATATAAGACCGTATCTATTAACGATTCTTATAATCAAAACAAAAAAGAAAACCAGTAGCACTTCAAATTTTTTAAAACACTTTCATATTATATTTTTCAACAATCAACATACGTGATTACAAATTACAAAAACCCTGGTAAGCTCAAGGAGACACAATAGAGACTACGTAGACTCAGGGATAGGGACTATCTAACTAAGGCTCCCTTCCTTCTGTGTGGAAGTCTAAAGAGAGGAGAATCTCAAAGAATTCATCTAGCCACTGATAGTCCCCGAGTTCATCCAGTAGGTGCCACTTTCAGAGGAAATCCCTCCCAATCTGTGCCCACTTTCGGTGATGAGTGAGCTACTCAGCATCAAGGTTCAGTAGGAATGGTTTCCTAGGAACAACTACTCCTGGTTGTAGAATCTTAGGCAAATCATTTTCCCAAGGAATTCCAACCTCAATTTTTGAAAATACGACAACATGGACATCATTGTCGAGGTACTCTTCTTTGAAAACTTTCATCAAAAGCATGATCATATCCACCTTTTGCTCCTGAGGTCCAACAAAGAAGCCAAGAACCTAGAGGAAATGTCAGTGGTGACTCTATACGTATTTTCACTCTCTAGAAATTTACATCCTAGCACCATCCTTATGGCCTCCTTAATGAAGGCTCCAAACTCAGTAGCAACAGACGTGAGGATTGGGTCAATGACCAGACCCAAAAGGGCCTTCTAGTCCTCCAAGGCAGTGCATCTCAAACAAATTGGAGTGTCCATCGCAGACTATTCTCACAAATATGCTTTCACAGAGAACCTAGCACTCGCAAACTATTCTCACAAATATGCTTTCACAATGGTAAATTAATGAGCATAGATCAATCTATTTATAAGTCTTGATTGGAAATCATTCCCCTAAAGATCTAATTAAATCGCAAGATAAATGGTAACTATCCAAAAATCTCCAAATCTTTCATATTTAATGCAACACTGGGTGAAATTGGAAACAACACTTATGATAAGACATTTTCTATCTTGGGAATAATGAAGGCCAAAAGGCTCGCACCATGTAGGTGGACATAACAATTTTTTATTATAAAAAAAACCTTAAAACTTGTGCCCACTCGGCAGAAACAAGAAGCAAAGTACGTTACCTATGATATGGCGGTAGGAAATGAAGCTTTACCATTGATTTAAGATCATTAAACAGTCAGAAAAAAATGTCCTTATATGATATAACATTTTCATTCAAGCCTTAACTTTAAGGCATTAATCTATGGAGGTACTGAATAGTTATTAGTTATATGATGTCACACATATCTGTCAGTGAAAATTGAAAGGCATCATCAAAGAAACCATTAATTCACATTACTTTAATTGATGTCATGACTCATCTACTCATTGCCATTAATTAATATTTCTATCTAATATTAATGATGTCACATGACACAGACTCACAGTCACAGTGTCACATGACCGTTCAATTACAACATAACAATGGCCAAAGGTTAATTTTGAGCCTATTGTTGGTCTTCATAATATTTATGAAAAACTCTCAGCAGAATCATGACACGTGGTATGACACATGTTCAGTGCCACATGTCATGATTCCACTGAGAGTTTTTCATAAATATTATGAAGACCAACAATAGGCCCGAAATTCACCTTTGGCCGTTGATATGTTGTAAATCCAATGGACATGTGTCATGTGTCATAGTGATGGGAGTGGGACCCGATGCAACTTCAACATCAAATCACAACCATTGGATTAAGAGAGATGAATGGTGGAAGGTTTCTTTCGAAGGGAATTTGGTGCAATAACTCCTTCAGTGAAAACTCTCTCTAGAATCATCACACATGTCATTCTCCAAATTTTCAATTATTCAATCGCCATACCAACTATAAATATTTGAAAACCATTCGCCATGACAAAAAAATTAATTCAAATATTTGGAAAATAGTTTTGCCATATTTTTATAAAAATGGCATCCGTTATTAAAATATTCGCTAACCAATATCCATATTTTGAAACATAATTCGCCATCAATATTAATAATTTTATTATAAAAAAAATTATAGTTGCCATTTTTTTATAAAAATTGTATACACTATTAAAAAATTTGCCACCAAATATCCATATTTTGACACATAATTCGCCATCACTATTAAAATGTTTCCACCAAAAACACATGTGATTCGCCACAATTTTATACTTTTCGGGAGGGGGGGGTTCCTTGAAGTTATCCCTACAATCCATAGATACCATGCCTAAAGTATCAACCCGCTACTTATGACTTAATATTGTTGAATTTATGACATATATGGAAGTTTTGAATACAAGGTTTTCTCTTATCTGCACAAGGCTAAATTCATGTAGCAGAACTAAGAAAAATTCATGAGCCAGTGGGTGGTTGTAATGGATAAGAACATGAAATAGAAAATTAAGGAAAAAACATGACAGGTGTGAATGCTAGAAAGATAGGCAAGAAGCAATCCTCTAAAAATTACGCTCAACCAAATCAAACTTTTATCAACTAAACCCAAAGTATGTTTCTTATATGTCTCTATTTGAAACACACAAAAATTTACATGAATGCAAATAGCACCAAAATTGTAATCCAACTACAACTTTCACAAAAGGGTTTCAAAATGACAAAAGGGTAGGCTCAAAAGATACAAATGATGTAAGTTTTTTCTACAACAAAGCAAAAGCATCATCTAGTCGATGAGTTGAGTATTGATTGTCCTTCATATGGTAAACTATGACAAAATTGTAGCTAGATATAAACCATACTACACCACCACTTGCACCTTCAAACTAACTTTGAAACTAATGTGATAAATCTAATTCTCATTCTCGAATCCACAGCTTATGTTCTGTATCCAATAGCCATAACACAAAATGCCCATCACCCTCATTCTCTCTGTATCTAATGCATTCATGGGTGGAACTTGTTGCCAATTCAAATAGGTTTTCCTCATGGGTGGAATTAAATGCACAAACTAATAGATTTCCCTCCCATTCAATGAGGCAATATACAAAGCCTATTAAAGCAAGAACGAAAATAGAAAAAACCCATTGGTCTTGATTCACATCATTATCTATAATCATGTGTATATTTTTAGTTATCATATGAAACTTATTAATGTGATTTG
This sequence comes from Chamaecyparis obtusa, assembly GCA_027943335.1. Classification (NCBI taxonomy): domain Eukaryota; kingdom Viridiplantae; phylum Streptophyta; class Pinopsida; order Cupressales; family Cupressaceae; genus Chamaecyparis; species Chamaecyparis obtusa. The sequence continues at coordinate 401,163 of BSBK01005969.1, forward strand.
TAGTTATCATTTTTTTTGGCTCCTTTAAATTTAGTAATTGGGGGGGTTGGATTCACAAGGAGAGCACAACTATTGGAATGTATTCGATTTTTATGTTCTTCCCATACCTTCATCTTCTTTTCAATTGACTTCCTCTTCTTTTTAATGTAGACCTTTCATTGAAGAAGTGTGGTCCAATAACCCTAATGTAATGTGATTAGATATTAGTGATGTGTTTAAATACATGGATTTCCATTATTTTATGTGTGCAAGGGTAAAAAATTAGTCATTTTAAAGATGCCTCAATAACCTTACACTACAACCACTTCAAAAATTGTCAATACTTATGCACAAATGTACTGAGAGTCATGCGCTATTGGTACAAGTGAGATGCTATTAGTACATGTAAAATTTATTAATGGGCTTTCAGTGTCATTTTTATGGTTTCTTAAAATTAGTATTTGTGGGGTTGAGTGATCAAGGAGTGAACTGAATTGGAGCATTCTTCCCCAATCCATTTTCAAAAGTGAATTTTTTATTGCCAATTATAACAAATAATAAATATGTTGTTTCAATCTTAACAATAAAACCAATTTTTTTTCAATCCTAAACATGACTTCTATTCATATTTAAAAGTAGCTTACACATTTGTTTAAAAAATTTTAATTTTTAAAGTAAATCTATCCAAATGTTTTTTATATTAGAAGTAGCATAACAAGGGTGTTGTCAGATGATATATAGCGTAGAGGGTATTGTTAGTAGATAACCATTATCGACACATTAGAAGCAAACCAAAAGGACCCAGTCACCATGACTTCCCTTTATAAAAAATTAACCAAAGTCTAACCATAATAATAGAAGAAACAATTCAAACTATACTAACTATACCACCATGAGTATTAATAAACATATTCAAAGAAATCCACAAATAGATATTCAAAATAAAGTCTTTATCAAAACACTTAAAACTACCAATAGTCTTCATTAAACAAAGGTGTTCTAGGCCACAAAGCACCAAAAAACATAAAAAACCAGAGACCAGCATTTCAATTCTTCTATCGATTTCCAATCTTGGAAAACAACATTTCGGCCCAATCTTCGATCAGGAACTTGAAGAGTGCCTTGAAATTCTCCTCCTCGCTGACCTTGCCTTTATGCACCTTCTCCTGCAAAAAACAAAGAGTGATCATTGAACTATGCATAACTTTGAGTGCAAAATGGGCGATCTCCTAGAGTCTTTTGTCTATACCTGCAATGTCACGAGCCACCTCCTGCAACCTCATATCAAAATCTATCATATTTTTCTTAATTGATCTAGTCTCACCTCCACCATCTCCTTTAGCACTACATTCCTCTTTCACAATAGTTTTTTCCTTTCCTTGAGTGGGGGAATGAGAATTGGCCCTACTTTCAAGTTAAGGGGCGGGTTTAGCGTGATCATTTTTTAGACTTTTAAACACATGGGATGAGCTACTAGCATTGGTCGATGGGGCTTCCTTCTCTGGGGTTTCCTCCTCCACATCCTTGCTCTTAGTTTCCTCTAAATCACCAAAAGTAGAATATTTCTTCAAATTTTTTCCCTTTCCAATAGGTTTAGTCACCAATCTAATAGAATGGCACAGGGTACTAACTTCTTTAGTAATTTCAATATCGAAATCTATCCGATGAATTTTAAATTTTCAGCTAACTCAACAATAGGGGAGGTATTTGGGGGTTCCCATGGGCTTTAAGGGAGAGATTTTTTAGGCGCAACTTTTTCTCTTTTCTCGAGATGGCAAGAACACTAGCAGAGGGGGGAGATAGTGAGGTCAGGGCTTTATGGACAAAGTTAGAATGTCGGGGGCATAAAGAAAGGTGGAACTTTTATAACCTATAGATTAAGCCTTGGTGCATAACTGTAAACTTCTTTCCCTGACTCTTGACTTCCACAATATCTTTAACATTAGAATCCATTGAATGTAATAGAAAAAAAGGTAATTAAGATGAGATCATTATTCCTGAGGTGGTTAAGGAAAGGAAGGTGATAGTAGTAGTAAACCTCAAAATGACCTTCAAACATAAAATACTTAATTGTTACAACACACACCTAGTCCCATGGTGGTGGGAGTTTCACATGGTCAAATCCACCTCTACACTTGACAGGTTGCTCATTCCCACAAAAAATTGGTTTAAGCTTGCAACATCTGGGGTCCTACTCATCTTTTTCCACTTTCTTCTTATAGTTGAGAGCTAAGTCGCTTGTGCAATTACATCTTCATTTACTTTAAAATTAATGTCACCTATAGTAACCCTACTTTCAGACCAAGATGAAAAAAACTATCGAGATAGGCTCTATCATAATCAATCATACTTTCAATGAACTGGTTGATTCCCCCTTACGTACATACAAACCAAATTGCACATTTTCTCTTAAAGTCATTGTTCTTGTCATGCTCAATATGAACCCCATCACCTCTTAGTGTCTAAAGCCAGAATTGCAATGATAGCAGAGAAATGGTAGTCTTGAGTATTGTGAATGCAAAGAAGAAGAATACCCCAAAGGAAACATCTAGAGAATCTAGCACAATACCTCATAATGAAATAAGACAATAATCAATGCTTTTATTGCAAGTAAAGCCACCTTTTTCTTGCTCTATCGAAGAGACATCCCACTCATGTGAACCATCTGCTATTCTTAAGGCAATGTGGCTAGAAGTGTCTTCAAAGCATTCATTGGATCCATAGGATTTGTAAATAAGAAAACCAATGTTTTGATTAATGGAAAAAATAGGTTTTGAAGGGACCCAAAACCCTGTACAAAGAAAAAGCTTAAGATAGAGCATTAGGAGCACACCAAACACAATAGTGCAGCCATAACGCAAGGCCATCAACCCCAATAAACCATCCAAAAGAACTCAGCCAAAGAAACACCCAAATGGCTACATAAGATAAAACATTGGAAATCCGTAGTAAAAGAAAAAAGAACTGTCTTTTTGTCCCCTTCAAATGAGAACACAGGGTCATGTCAAAAAATGGGGAGGATTTCTTAGTATTTTTGCCTTTAATTGTAATCTAGCCTTCTTCAACACTAGCAGCCTTATCCTGCAAGCACAATGATTCTAGAGCTGGATATCCAGCCCCCAAAAGTGGGGTAGAGTCCCCCAGAGAAACATCCAATGCATGGCTACTATTAGATCCAACCAAAGGGGGATCAAGAAAAGGAACTGAAAGGTTAGATCCATCACCTAATAAAATAACATCATTTCCAGCTAAACTAGCATCCACCGAATCATCAAAAAATCTGGTATCACCCAACGTAGAAAGAGAAGGTTCAGGTCCAACAACCTGGAAAAGGACAGAATCAGCAACCCTGACAGACCCTTCACGAACATTAATATCAGGACATAAACCAACCTTCTCACCAACAGGAAACAAAATTGTCTGTATCAGGAGGAACCTCCATCTGAGGGTGATGAGCTTTTCAAGACAGTGTAATGTTGGGTAGATGCACCCTTCCACGAAGAAGGAGAAGATTTCTTCTTCTTGGAAATAAAGCCACATTGGGAAGATAAATGACCAGTCTTAAAACATTTACGACATCTAAAAGGAATGCCTTTGAAGTAAAGCTGCTGGATCCAAGGCCCCAAGGATGATTCAATTTTAATTTCAGTTGGGAGGCCCTTCAAGGTATCCTCCATAGAAAACCAATGTTGAGTTACAAAACCACTTGTAAATCTTGAATTGTTACCCCATTCCAAACTCCTTAACAATTCAATCATAAGACTAGAATCTACAAAAAAATCAACAACACCAATAAAGCTCTAAATCAAGTGTATGCATATAAAATAAATCAAACATACCTTCACAAACATTTATAAGCTTGACTTAATTTTTCTCCATTTTTTCAAGACCTTGTAGAAAATGGTATTGCTCTTAGCATTAAGCATTTACACAAGACAACATGAAGATGTGAAATGCAGTTGATTGATAATGCAAGAAGGATAGCAATATGATAGAAAGTAGGCAGTGATATCAATGATGCATGTAGTTCTCCTTGTAGCTTGTTGTAGATGTCAAATTTAAGAGGGAAAACCTCTTTCATAGAAGCCTCCAAAAGAGTCAAACATTCAGATCTTAAGGTTTAATAAATGGACAAGATTAAGAGGTGAGAGAAAATGAATAGGATTAAGATGTTAAATAATTGGAGAGACAAGATTAAGAGGTGCATTGACATTTGATAAAACATTTTTAAGTTTCATGAATCTTGTCATGTGGGGGGAGAGAGAAAGGGGGAATAGAGAGGAATAAGATACTTGTTGATTTGGGTTATGATCCATGTGTACATATTAGATGACTAGGATTAGAGAGAAGAGAATATTAAACTAATTAAATAAATAAGAACACGTATTTAATTAATAGTAGAAAAAGGTGGAAATAAGATAATTTAATTAAATTATGCGAGAGAAAAGGATAATGAATAAATTGAATAGATAGAAATATTTTTTTAATTAATTAATGAAGAGGCTAAATAATTAATAAATAAATAAATCGTATTTAATTAATAAAGAAAAATGGTAAAACAATTAAATAAATAATAAACATTTATTTAATTAAGTCATGACATTTTCAGGTGTCTACAACACATTCCCAATTCACATACCCAAACCTAAGCATGCATCTCCAACATTCCACATACAATTTTTTTTATATTTAACTCTCTAAGTATCTTCCTAGCTTGAACATCAATTAAATCTTTTTCATCTCAATTATTTCTTAGCATGTCACTCTTTGTTGCATATCTACCATGCACTTGACTTAATTGCTTTCACATCTCTACAAATGCAAAGGGTTTTTACTCCACGTTTCAAATAAATTAATAAATGTAAGAGCAATGCTTCATATTCTTCTATATTTATACAACAAAATTATAATTGAAATAACATAGAATCAAATTGTACATTTCAAATAACAAAATAGTTCTAATTCCATCTCTAATTTGAAATGTAGCTCATTTAGACTATTTCATAAAGTGTACCATCAACATATAAATACTTTCATAGAAGATCTTATTATTATAACCATAAAAGTCAATCAAGAACACGACTTTCTATAAAGAATATCTTGGATAAAAGATCATCAATTTTATGAACTACATTTTAATTCTTCACATCATCAAGTTTTAAATGAGTTCAAAGAATTGCCAAGGTTTATATTAAATAAATTAACTTAGACAAACCTAATTTCATAATCTATTTTCCTTCTCTTCAGAAAAACATATCAAACCAACCATAGAAAAGGCTATGGAAAAGGGAATCCCAAAATGAGTAGAGGTCTAAGAATGAATATCAACAATTCAAAATGTGAAACGAATCTAAGAATGAATATTAATTATGATCTGCAATTTGTTTTAGATAAGTAAGTTGTGTCTTAAACTATTCTCTATTTTCTGATATGCTTTCTTAAGCTTTTAGGGTTCGTTTGGTTGCTGGAATTCAATAACACTGAAATTTTCAAATTCCAGTATTTGACAATTCTGGAAGTTTTAAATTTGGAAAATGGTTTTTGGAATATGGCTGAAACCATTTGGTTCACCTAGGATTCACTTGGAATTCATAATGAGAAGATGGAAAATGTTGTTTGCATATGGATTTCAAAATATTATAAATTTTGCTTTACCCTCAATTACCATTTAAGTGGAATTGGAATTGATGAATTCCTATTTCAGTTTCATGTTTTGAACACAAAAATTGAAAATGTCAATTGTGGAATTTGACAATCTCAATTCCACTCGAATTCCAGTCTAACAAACGAGCCCTAAGTGTTAATGTTATAGCTATTTCAGAATCTAATACATTTAAATTATATCTTTAATTTAATTTAAATAAAATCCCGGTTGTATTGATAAATAAAAATCAAGTTCTTGCACTCGGGCCCTTCCCTTTGGCACCTAAAACAATTATAAGTGGGTTGACTTACCTAGTATATATTTCTCCCGAGTTAGCTCTCATAATAAAATGTTATTTCTTGGGTCGGCCCACACAGCAATTGTTTTTCTAGGTCGGCCCTCTTCTCACCTTGGTGCCAAAAGTATTTTCTTCTTCATGATTCGGCCTGCATGGTTTAAGATTTGGGCAGTGTATATAAGGGATTGCTGCAAGTATCAAATAGACACTTCACAACACAACACATAACTGAATTACTCTCTGAGCCATTTGCAGTCACATTAATATGTGATCTTCTTCTCCTGGTGCATCAATGTGTGCGAATTCCTCAGCTTGATAGGCGGACTTCATCAATTCATATGTGGGCATCATCAACCTAACTGCCACAACAGTAAATAAGATTGCATATATTCAGCTTGATAGTGATTTATATTCAACTGAAGATCAGTGACCTTTTGGCAGTGACTTATATATAAGATACGTGATCCTTGACAACAATTTATATATTGAAGATCAATGATCCTTAATAGCATTGCAATCTGCCCTAAGTTAATCAACAATGAAGGTTTGGTTCATGGTGAATGCATCTTGGAGATCCAGTTCACATCTGATCACACAGTACATTCGGGCTTCATCCACAAATCAGAAGTCAGATCTGGATAGTTGTTGGCATCTGTTCTTCATAATTAATTTGCTTTATGGATCAGGGATCCTCAGCAAATTCTCAGCGATATTGTTGTAAGTAAATTGGAAATGATAATCAATTGGATCTAAATGTTGGGTTTTTCCTAATAAAGGTTTCCCAAGGTAAAAACTGTGTTGTGTCTTATTCTGATTTTATCTCATTTACTGTTATGTTATTAGATTAGATCTGATTACTTAAAATTTAACATGGTATCAAAGCCAAGTTCTTGCTAACTGTATCAGATCTAACTTGTATTCTTTAGATTTTTTGTCTTTGTGTGTTTCCTTCTTGTGTCAAAATGGTGACACGATTGAAGGTGGAAGATAGACTTGAAGGTGCCCTCAACTTCATCTCTTGGAAAGTACGAATTTTGATTGCTCTTGAAGAACATGACTTGCTGGAATTTGTTCAAAGTGAAAATTTTGAAACATCTACGGATCCAGAAGTGTTTAGTCAATTCAAGAAGAAAGCTATCAAGGCCAAGAAGATCATAATAGATTCTATTAGAGATCATATTGTTCCTACCATCTCGAGGATGTCTTCAGCCAGAGATATGTTCAAACAATTGGAAGATATGTTTGAAGTAAACATGAGCCAGGCACTTACCTTGAGAAGAGACTTACTTCAAATAAAAATGAAAGAGGATGAATCAGTCATGGAGTTCTTCATGAGGATTTGAGAATTAAGAGATAAAATAAGTGCTATTGATAGTGAAGTTGTAGACAAGGATCTCGTCATGCTTGCGCTCAATGGTCTCCCTCCCTCACGGGAACCCTTCATTCAAGGTTTAAGTGGTAGAGGTAACTTTCCCTCATTTGATCATCTTCATGCTGACTGCATTCAAGAGAAATCTAGGCTCATATCAAGAGGAATCAAGTCTACCCATAATGAATAAAACTTAGTTCTTGCTACTCAATTGGTCAAAGGTGATCATTGGAAGAAGAACAACTTCAAGAGGAACATCAATTTCAGATCCAATGATGCTAACAGCTCAAGGAAGAAGCCAAGAGATCTTTCTCATATCCAATGCTTCAAATGTAACAAATTTGGCCACTATGCTGGGGATATTGTCAGGTTCAACTCTTTCAACAAAAGGCTAACCCAAGTGAAGTTGTCAACCTTGAAGATAAGGAAGAATTTCTCCTTTAAGTATTTTTTGTGTTAGATAGTTGAGAATCAATGTTGTTTGAGATCTAACTAATTTTTATTAAAAATAACATTAGGTTAAGGATATGTGTTGTAGATTTTTTTATTTGTGCAGGAGCGAGGATCAAGAGGGAGTCACACACTTTCTCATCATACTTGAGTTTGGTATATTCTAACCTATGTGGTAATGTGATGGTAACTCTCTTGGATTAGAAGTGTTGGCATGAAATTTTTCTTTTGGCTCAGTAATCTTGGATTTATTGATTTTAGTTCATGATAGAACTAACTTGGAAGGTTGAGTATATGATTTCCTAACTCTAAGTACAGGAAATTGGTTGAATCATCAATTGCTTGGAATGCTTCAAAAACAAGGTATATTGCTTCTTCAAGAGAAGCTATTGGGATTAATTTTTTTTCTGTCACTTGAAGGATGTCCAAGTGCTTTGGAAGTTTTGTAGGGCTCAGCTACTGCTAAGAGGGAGTCTTAGCCTCATTCATGTATCTTGTGTACCACTCTTGCAGGCAATGCAAGGTGGACATTATATCTTGTTATTTTTTAAACTTCCATAAGTGAAGCTACTTGTAATCACCCTTGCAAGCAATGCAAGGTGGCAAGTGTAATAATGGATAAGACCACCCTCTGCAAGCAATGTATGGTGGTAATCACCCTCTGTGGGAAATGCAATGTGATCTTTTTGAGGCTTGTTCTCTTCCACCCTCTGCGAGTAGGTATGGTGGATATTCTTGACCATCCTTTGCCAGTAGGCATGATGGTTCCACCCTTTGGGAGTAGGTATGGTGGATATGCTTTGGCCATCCTCTGGGAGTAGGCATGATGGTTCCATCATCTGCGAGTAGGCATGATGGGTATGGTTGATTTGTTCTTACAAGTATGCATCCATCCTCTGTGAGTAGGCATGATGGAAAGGTAAGGTAATAGCTAGATCCCTCATAGCTAAGAGGGAGTGTTAATGTTATAGCTATTTTGAAATCTAATACATTTAAATTATATCAATAATATAATTTAAATAAAATCCCAGTTGTATTGATAAATAAAATTCAAGTTCTTGCACTCAGGCCCTTCCCTTTGGCGCCTAAAACAATTCTAAGTGGGTCAGCTTACCTAGTATATATTTCTCCTAAGTTGACTCTCATTATAAATGTTCTTTCCTAGGTCGGCCCATATAGAGCAATTGTTTTTCTAGGTCAGCCCTCTTCTCACCTTGGTGCCAAAAGTATTTTCTTCTTCATGAGTCAGCCTGCATGGTTTAAGATTCGAGCAGTGTATATAAGGGACTGCCGCAAGTATCAAATAGACACTTCACAACACAACACACAAGAAAATTACTCTCTAAGCCATTTGCAGTCACATTAATATGAGATCTTCTTCTCCTGGTGCATCAATGTGTGCAAATTCCTCAGCTTGATAGGCGGACTTCATCAATTCATATGTGGGCATCATCAACCTAACTGCCACAGCAGTAAATAAGATTGCATATATTCGCTTGATAGCAATTTATATTCAACTAAGGATCTGTGACCTTTTGATAGCGACTTATATATAAAATCTGTGATCCTTGACAAAAATTTATATATTGAAGATTGGTGATCCTTAATAGCATTGCAATCTGCCCTAAGTTAATCAACAGTGAAGGTCTGGTTTATGGTGAATGCATCTTGGAGATCTAGTTCACATCTGATCACATAGTACATCTGGGCTTCATCCACAAATCAGAAGTCAGATTTGGATAGTTGTTGGTATCTATTCTTCATAATTAATTTGCTTCATGGATTGGGGATCTTCAGCAAATTCTCAGCGATATTGTTGTAATTAAATTGGAAACGATAATCAATTGGATCTAAATGCTGGGTTTTTCCTAATAAAGGTTTCCCAGGGTAAAAACTGTGTTGTGTCTTATTCTGATTTTGTCTCATTTACAGTTATGTTATTAGATTAGATCTGATTACTTAAAATTTAACACTAAGTCCATGGCTGATTTTCCTTAAGTATTGTATGCATTCTTGTTATCTACAAATGTTTGCACTATGGTTTGCATTTGCTTTAGGGCTGTCTGAATTATTAAAACTTGGTTGTCTGAACCTATGGATGCAAGACTAATGATGCATTTCACAAAATCAATTTATAAATTGGGAATATCCTTTTCTCTTTAGAGTTAAGGAAATAGTCCTTATTCAGTGGAACCCTCTTTACTACCATAACTTCTACAAGTGATATATTTAATTCAGGAAATAGTTCTTATTTAGCAGAACCTTCTCATATAAACAATTAATCCATTTGATTCAGGAAATACTTCAAGTGGGACATTCTCCCTATATCATTGGATGCTCGACTAGGCCCATTGTTGTCATTCAAAATGCCCCTTTTATTTGTCATTTCCTATGCTTCTTTCTTTTCAATAGTCTAGCAGGTATTCATTTTCTTCTTCTATGTAATAGTTTCCACAATTCCCGTAGCTCTGGTATTAAGTGAATTGTCAGCACACCGCATAAAGGTTATTGTATTTTTCTTCTTATTCAGTGTTAAACATATCTTTCAGGGGAATGAGGTCATAATACCAATCACAATTTAATAGTACTCCATACAATCTAGCAAGTCAGATGTTGTACTACTCATCAAAACATGTATCTGATTTGCATTGACCAAATGGAAAGTCAAGTGTTCAGTCATTCCAGTCATCCTAGTGTGTTCCTGAACACACTAGTCCAAGTTGCTTCATAACCTAGAAGCCATGATGTGATTTCAAAGTTGCAGAAAAAGGTAGTCAAATTTACTGAGAATTCTAGGGTGTATCTCCTCAACTAAGAGGCTTCAACGGGACATTTTCCATATAATTTCATCGCTCCCCTTTATCAACCAACCCTTTTGTTTCTCCAATTTATAGCTTTGAGAAGGACCTTGCATGGAAATTCATTCTTCTAACCCAGTCGATGTTCACATTTGTGCAGAACCTGCCCATAATATCTCTCTAAGAAAAGTTTGGTGTATTTGAATATTTTGTAGCAGGACTTCTTTCCTCTAGAGTTTTCTGATTGCTTCACCCATACTGATATTAACTATGCTTCTAGCTAATATAATTGAAATATTGTAGCTCATTCTTGGAACAGGCAAGAGAGTTTGTGTTTTTTCCTTCTTTACCCATATACCAAAAAGTGGCATTAAACTATTGCAGCACTTGATTGGAAGATAAATTTTCAATTGGGTGACTAACACTTCCTTCTACACTTGAAAATTCTCAGAATGAGAAAATCAGCAAGTTCCCGTACTAAGGGCTCCTTCTTTTGAGATGTGTTTTGAAGTCATAGTGCCCTGTTATTTTAGGATTTCGGTTCTCTCTGAATGAGTAAACATAGTTATCCATCATGATCAATTTTACAAATTCTACAAAAAAAAATCCACTAAGTTGTTTTGCAACAATGGAGTTAGAGTTTTCACTCTCATGAGATACTTACTGTTTTGAACGAGACCTAGATCTATTTGGGAAAAATAACCCTCTTTTAAGGTGAATTTACATCTTGTCTTTTTATGGTAGTAAGCTAATGAGGAGCTGCACCAATATTACAGTTTTTTCACTTTTAGAGCAACCTGCGTGGTTAGATGAGAATCTTTAGGCTTCCCAACATGACCAGACTACAGACTACTCTATATACTCATCACTACTGCTCTAGATGATCATCACTAAAGGATATTAGTAACATAGGTATAATATCTCTAATCCAAACTCGCTTTGATTTATCATCTGAGATCAATCCATAGATACCATGCCTAAAATATCAACCCACTACTTATGGCTCAATATTGTTGAATTTATGACTTAAACTCTATCATCAAGTATGGAAGTTTTGAATAGGAGCTTTGCTCTTATCTACAAAAGTCTAAATTCATGTTGTGGAACTAAGAAAAAATTCATAAACTAGTGTGTGTTTGTAATGGACAAGATCATCAAATAGAAAATTATTTAAGGCAAATACATGACAGTTGTGAATGGTAGAAAGATAGATAAGTATTAAGAAGCAATCCTCTTTTACACTTCAACTAGTGTGTTCCAAGCCTCGAACTCACCTCGGACTCGGCAAGCTCAAAATGGACTTGGACTCGGACTTGGTGCCCGGACTCGGCAAATCAAAAAACCCATGAAATGCAAAGATTTTTAAGGATTTTAAGTTTTTTTCCTGCAACATTTAGTCAATTAACATCTAATACACAATAATTGAGATAAATAGAAACTCCTTTGCACACATACACAACTTTGCATAGATCACATAAGTAAAAATATAGATTTCTGAAGAAAATTAGTTAAAGTTAAACCAAATATCATATAGAAATATGAAATATAGTGTCACTGTCAAATCAAAATGTCTACAATATTCATGGAATATGAAATCCATGGAATCAGAAGTTCAAAACATATATCAAAGATTCAAAATAAAGGCTCATAGCCTCATAGTAGCCTATGTCCTCCTACGAGTACGCCTAAAATGACTCATGGAAGACTCTAGAGCCATACTCTCTCCCTGTGTCTGAGGCTGAACCAAAACAGGATCCTCAATGACATGTTCATTAGCACCCTCCTCCTCATCATCATCCTCCTCATCATCACCCTCCTCATAATCCTCATCATCAGACTCGGATCCACCACTCTCAGCCTCAGGGTCCTGCACTGGGTCTCCTCATGCTCTAGCCTCCTCCTGTGCCATCGCTACTACCTTTGCCTCTCGATCCACCTAATCAACCCACTCCAAGTCTCTATCACGGAAGACAAGATCATTCATCTCAGTGTTCCACTCTTCTTGTGGATCAATGTTCTCTAATAGAATTGGAGATGTGTTAGTGCCCAAGATATGTTTGTGACGAAGGCGAAGGTTGTAGTGAACAAACACAAGATCATTCATCTTTTTCACGGCCAACATGTTGTGCTTCTTGGAGTGTATATGCTCAAACATACTCCAATTGCATTCGCATCCTGAAGCACAAGATGGCTGACTCAAGATACGAATGACAATCCTCTGTAGATTTGGCACCTTAGTAACAAACATCTCCCACCATGCATCTGAAACAAGAAAATTTCAAATCAGTTCTATAACTTTAACTCTATCAATCTAGATTCTAAAGTGGTAAACCATAATAGAATTAGAAATTAGAAATTAGAATTTGGAATCATAGATTCTTACCAAGCATCAATGCAGTTTGATTTTTTTTGCATATCTCTCGTGCAAATAAGTCCCCTTGTGCTTTGGTGTACATCTCTATCTCATGGACTATACTTGTGGAAATTGCATCATCAGGTGACATCCTCTCTATAACATCATAGAGGCCACTCCACACCTCCTCATCAGCCTTGAAACTTGGGTTGAAATGGTGTGCTGGATTAAGGAAGTAGGTAGTTGCATGTATAGGCCTATGAAGTAGATTGTGCCATCGCCTATCAATAACATCCCATAGGGGACCATATATATCCTAATTTCCTACATAAAAGGATCGAATGGCCTCTTTCACCCTATCCATGCCCTCATAAATGTATCCCATTAAGGGATTCTCTCCATCAGCAACCCGTAGGAGAACAACAAGAGGTCGTACAATCTACAATAAATGAAGTTGAACAATGAACATAAAGTTATAAACAAGTGTTTAACAAAAAATAATGATATGAAATGGAATTGGAAATGAGGACAAAAAGGAAAATTACCTCAACAATCTCTTTGGCCAGTTGCCAAAAGGTTCTCTCATCAAAAACCAAGTCAACCGTGGCAGCCCCTGCAGTTGTCTTTGCATATGATGATCTTGTCCACTCCTCACATACAAACATGCCTTTCACACCGGCCTTTGACTTGAGCATGGATTGCAACATGAGAAAATTTGTTGCAAATCTAGTGACCCCTGGACGAGACAACTCTTTTTTCTTTTTGTGTTGCCTCATAAGGTTGAGGACCCAAGTATGATTATATATATACTTGCAAATATTTCTTCCTATGTCTACACATGTTTTGATCCAAGGAAGTTTTCCAAGGTCCTCCAACATGAGGTCAATGCAATGAGCGGCACAAGGGGTCCAAAATAGGTGGCAGTGCCTCTCCATAAGAAGTTTACCTACAAAAAAAAATTAAAAATTAAAAAGAAGACTTAAAGCAAGAGAAGTAAGACATAGAAATTAAAAATTAAAATAATTTTACCTGCTGCAACATAATTTGCTGCATTATCTATGCATATTTGCACCACATTCTCCTCACCAACCTCCTTCAACACTCCCTCCATCACCTCACAAAGATACTCAACATTTTTTGTCTTCCCCGAGGCATCAATGGATTTCAAAAACACTGTACCACCTGAGAAAAAATAAAGCAATTTAGTAGTAGTACTTACTACTATGATCAATCTAATTCATAATTTCATAACTTAAGTCTTATAGCTTAAAAAATTAACATACCTAATGAGGAGACAAGGAAATTCAAAAGTGTCATATTTCTTCTATCAGTCCAACCATCTGTCATGATGGTGCAACCCTTTGCCTTCCATACCTTACGTTGCTCCTCAATTTCAACTTGTACATCAACAACTTGTTGGGACAAAATAGGACCTTTTAGCTCCTCATCATTAGGGGCTTAGAACCCCGCACCATAAACAGTAACAGCATCTATGGCAATTTGTCAATATGGAGACCTAAAAGCAATTAAATAAATAAATTAAAAAGAAGACCTAAAGTAAGAGAAGTAAGACATAGAAATTAAAAATTAAAATTATATATTAATAAGTACCTTGCTGCATTGAATGGAAGGTTGTTGTAGAAGAAAAAATCTCCAAGTGCTAGTTTTGCTTGGTCATGCATCTCCTTATTCCAACCCATGCTCTCAAGCGATGGTTGTGCACCAGAAGTTGTGCGTGGAACAAAGATGGAATCAAGTGTGGAACTAGATGGTTTCTTATGAACCCGACCCCCAATTCTCACACTCGCAGACATAGAAGTAGTACTAGTAGTGCCAATAGGAGTCCAAGTAGTAGCATGTGTCCTTGAAGAGCCTTGTGTAGCTAAGCTTGCCATTTCTTCTACTTGTTTCTTCTGTAATTCTTTCTTCTCGTTAGCTGCCTCTAAAATAGCTATCATCTTGCATTTGACATTTTCAGGAACAAATTTACATGGTTTAGCATCCTGCTTCGGTATATGTGCAAGATGATATAATTTTAGCCTATTAATGCCTCTCCCATTATGTGTTATCTTGCAATGCCAACATGTAACGACTCTTTTTTTGTGGCCAGGGATGGCATGTAACCAAGCCTCATCCCTTACTATGGCAACAGGGTCTGCATCCAGGTTTATTTTAGGCATACTTCCGCTTCCACTACTCGCAGTCTGAGACATGATGACTGTTGGCAGCTGCAATATATCATAAATAAAACAAAATAAGCATCTGCAATATATATTATAGAAACTAAAAATCAATTTTACGGTTTACCAACACTAGGAACAAATCTCAAATTCTAAAGAATTAAAGAAATGTAAATACTAAATACTAAACAAAATGGAAACAAAAAAAGATTCATGAATGCAAAAAAAAAATACAAAACAACAAAAAGAAAGTAACATACCTCTTGGAATTTTCTCTAGAAATGGAAATGCAAATCAACTTTGTAGAAGCCTCCTCCAAATGTGTCTTTCAACTCCTCTCAATGCTTACATGCAAGCTACAAAGTGCAACAAACAAACAATCAGCAATCCTTGAATGAGAGCCAACCAGTTTTCTTCCTAAAACCCCAATCCTCTTCTCTCAAGCCTTTTTTCTCTCTTCTTTCCTTATGCAAGTGATAGAATGACCTTTTTAGGTCAGACATAATATAAATGCCAAGTCAAACATTAAAAATGACTTAAAATAATTTAAAAATGTTTTTTTAAGGCACTTTTTAACGCTGCCAATCGGCCGAGTCAGGCGAGTCCATGGACTTAGCGAGTCCAGGCAAGTCCTTCCCTGACTCGGCGAGTCCTAAGTCTAGAGTTAGAAAAACTCACCTAGGTGGACTCGGCCTCGGACTCGCCGAGTCCTGAAACTTACTGAAAACAATGCTCAATCAAAACAGATTGTCATCAACTAAACCCAAAGTATTTTTCTCATCTGTCTCTCTCTCACACACAAAAATATTTAAATGAACACAAAATGTATTTTGTGTTTTGTATCCAACATCCAGAACACAAAATTATTTTGCTTCTAGTGTTAAACAAAAATTTCATGGGAATGAATTCATAATACCAACATAGTATCATAGCACTCCATACAAATCTAGTAAGTCAGATGCTGTAATGCTCATGAAAACATGTATCTCATTTTCTTTGGCCAAATGGAAAGTCAGGTGCGTAGTCATTCTAGTCATCCTTCTACTTCTTGAACACGCTAGTCCATGTTGCTTCATAACCAAGGGAAATAATCTATGTACGTAGAAGCCATGATGTGATTTCAAAGTCGCAGAGAAAAAAGTTTTTTTACTGAGAATCTAGGGTGTTATCTCCTCAACTAAGATGCTTCAGCAGGTCTTTTTTCCACTGGAGTTTTTTTGATTGATTCAACCATGTTGATGTTAACTATCCTTCTAGCTAATATTTCTGAAATATTATAACTCATTCTTGGAGCAAGCAAGAGAGTTTGTGTTTTCTTCCTTCTTTACCCATATACCAAAATGGGAAAAACTAGCATTAAACTGTCACAACACTTGATTGGAGGATTTCAATTGAGGGTGACTAACGCTTCCCTTCCCTCTTCCTTCTCCACTTCTAAATTCTCAAAATGACAAAATGAGCAAGTGCAAGTTCCTATATTAAGGACTCCTTTTGAGTTGTGTTCTGAAGCCTCATATGTGCCCTGTTATTTCAGAATTTCTTCTCTCTGAATGAGTAAACATGGTTATCCATCATTACCAATTTTACAAAATTCTACAAAAACACAATCCACTAAGTAGTTTGCCAACAAGGGAATAGAGTTTTCACTCTCATGGGGTACTTTCTGTTTGGGAAACATAGCCCTCTCTTAAGCTGAATCTACATCTTGTCTTTTTATGGTAGTAAGCCATAGTTACCAGGAGACTCGTCTCCTACCCCCTGAGACGCGTCTCGGAGACCTCCAGTACTGGAGACACGTCTCCAGGTACTAGAGATGTCCCCAAAAATGTCCTGATGCACAGGGTTTTTCTGGTTGCCTTCTTCAAAGTCTCTGGACCAACAATTGATGTTTCCCACCAAAAACATAGGGCATAAGGTGTTATAAAAACTCTTAAATCTTATTCTCTATCATCACCCTTGCGACAATCATTATTACTTATCTGTTAGTAATGATAATGATAGCCACTATAGTCTTCTAATCAATTTGCTCAATTGCCTCTCTAGAAAGACTCGTCAATGATGTACAATTATTCACTTTTCTTGTAGTTTCATGATTTACTAACAAGTGTTCTTTTAAAGAGATCACCAGAATGGTAATAAGAGATCTTTGTGTAACATCAATTCAACTGTTGGAAAAAATGGAAGCCACTGAGTATCTCTAGCCTTCTCAAATATCTTATAGGGACAAATCCATGCAAACCTTCTCCACTATCAGAAGAACAATACAAAATTTCTCATAATCACACATCTCATATCCTTTGGCATGTGTATCAACATCAAACTATCAATATTTCTGAATTTCAATATGTAATGACAATCTAATATGAAATATATATTGTGAGTTTTGAACTCTTTCACTCTTCAACACAATGACTTTTGACTTTTGTGTACCTAAACTTAAAAGTTAATGTTAAAGTTTACCACTATTCTTGTTTTCAAAGTTCTATGTCATGATATTTTCTAGAAATTATTAAATTATATTAAACAAAAATTAACATTTCTAAGTACCCCTGTCTCCTATTTTTGAAAATTACCTGTACCCGTACCGGTCCCAGTCTCCAAAGTCTCCAAGTACCCCCGTCTCCTGGTAACCTTGTAGTAAGCTAACGAGGAGCTGCATCAATATTACAGATTTTTCACTTTCAGAGCAACATTAAACACAAGATGTCCAGACTCCAGACAGCTATGTGAGATCATCACTACTACTGGATATATTAAACACAAGTATTATATCTCTAATCTAGATTCTTCATGTTTTGTCAGCATTCCGCATGAATATCATTATGTTCCAGTTCTCATTCAGTGTTGAACTTATCTCTCACAGGACTTATCGTTGAAAACCAATCCATAGATACCATGCCTAAAATATCAACACACTACTTTTGGCTCAATATTTGTAAATTTATGACTTCTTTACCATCATTATATGGAAATTTTGAATATGAGCTTTGATCTTGTCTGTATAAAAAAACTCATAAACTAAGAAAAACATGGAAATAAGGAAATAGACAAGAAGCAAACCTCTGTTACACTTTAACAGTGATGACAACTATGCTAAACTAAATCAGACGTCAAAAACTAATCTGAAAAGTATTTTTCAACTCAGATTATTTGTCTCGTACACAGACAACTAAATTTAAATGAATGCAAACAGTACCAAAGTTGTAATCCAACTCCCACTTTCACCAAAGGGTTTCAAAATGACAAAAGGGTACGCTCAAAAGTTACAAATGATGGAGATATTTGCGTCAATGGTGCAAAAGCATCGTCTAGTCGATAAGTTGACCAATGTCTGTTCTTCATGTGGTAAACTCTGACAAAATTGTAAACTCTGACAAAATACATTCCAGGAAGTGGGAACTCGATGTGATAAATCTAAATCCCGTTCTCGAATCCACAGCTTAAGTTTTGTATCCAATGTCCACAGCACAAACTAATAGATTTCCCTTCCACTCAGTGACGCAATATACAGAGCCTACTGTTGAAGGAATGGCAACAGAAAAGCCCCATTGGTCTTGATTGACATCATAACCTATAATCAATTCTTGGTCACCTGCGTTTTTGACTCTACCAACAAAATAAATGACACCATTTAGAAAAAGATGAGCCCGTCGAAAATTGTAATCAGATAAATCAATAGAGGCATATAGCAAATTTTAAAGTATTCTGCATATAGCAAATTTCAGCAAAATAAATCCGCCATCTATCCACTTTAAAAGGCATTGACATTTTTTTCGAAACCTTCCTCACAGGGTTGTACACCCACAACAGGGGATCCAGAGGACAACGGGGATAAAAGCACATCAGCCCATTTGATGCGGTTATGAGTTCGAATTCTCCATTTTGAAAAGAACTGTCTAAGCCCTCACAAGAAAAAGGAACAATGGAAAAATTACGCGATTGGGAATTGAAAGAGCGGAACTCATATCGTTTTGGCGTCGATCTGGAAAGTAAATCTCTGAGCGTGTGTATGTCCATGGAACGGAAATCTTTGAGCGTGTGTATGTCCATGGAACGGAAAGCTCTGATCCAATGTATGTCCATGAGACAAAGTATCGATTTTCTGTGACGATTCTTGCAATGGATATGAGCAAAACCTGGGTCAAAAATGAGCGAATTCTTTCTGATGTCCGCCTGCGAATGCTCGCCATTTTCACCTGGCTCAAGACAACCTTTGCAAATTGCAATTGGAAAATGTAAGAATTTGCTAAGGCTCCCAAGATCTAGAAGCTCAAAATAAGAGACAAGATGATATGATCAAATGAATTATTTGAAACACAATTTAACAAAGTAGATGTGTTGAATATATAGGCAATGCATGATAATGAGGAGAGATGTAAATGATAATCTATCATTGTTTTGTGAAATCACGTGTTCATCAAAGGTAGACTGTTTTTCTATTTTTTAACCGGGCTAAAAATTTATTGGACCCTACACTATTGACAGATTAATTTTTTATAAAACTGTGACACTTAGATTTATTAATAAACTGTCAAAATTTTTATAGGCAAAATAATATATAAATATATCATTATATAATATGTATGACATATATGTATGATAAATAAAAGATATTTTATAATATATTTGATTTTATTTTATTAAAATATGATAATATTAATTTAGAATCTTTTTAAAATAGAATATTATGTTTCTAATTTAATTATATATATTAATATTAATTTAAAAATTTTATAGGATAAAATATATGAGTTTTAGAAACTTTTTTTTACAAATAGATAATACTATTATGTAACATATATATTTTATATTATTTTTGTCACAAATAAAGATTTTACATAATTGGTTATATATTATTATTATTTTAAAGAATCTTTTTTATATTAAACATATGATTTTAGAAACTTGCTTATATTTATATTAATTTATCATTCTTTTTCAATAAAATATATGAACTTAGAAACTTGCCTAGTTAATATGATATTTTTGTGATTTTATATCACAAATAAAAACTTCTAAGTTCTATCATTTAAATTTTAGTGTATATTATTATTGATTTAGAAACATGCATGATTTTTGAATATATGACTAATTTATAAATTTATTATTTTTATTATTATATTTAGAATTGTTTTCATATAAAAAAATTGAATTTAGAAACTTGCTTCTGTAAATTTGAGATTTTTGCATTTGTTACTAATTTATGCTTATTTTTTAATTTTACATTCTTTGTATCTATATAAAAAAACATAGCACCAAAGACAATTGCATTTCAATGTTATTGTAGCTTCAATCTTTTTCTTTTTCATCATATTGAATTAAGAAGGTAACTACTTCATTATACAATTATATTCTAAATTATGTTATGTAGTTTTCCAATGATTGTATAGAATAATTTTTACACATAGTTACTAATACTATATTCAGCTTTGTAGGTACCTTAAACATGTCTTCAAAGAGAAGGAAACAAGCAAATATTTGTCACGACCGGTTTTGCGACCTCCTTAGTATGCGGATCATTCAGTCGACTTATGATGACTTGGATGAATCGACATTCTGGGTAACTATGAGAAATGGTAAATTTTTATTAAATGAGATGGAAATTTGCAAATGTTGCAATTTTTAAATGATTATTTCATTTTGGAGGTATGTTTATCATATGAATTACTAATGATGGTTTTTCTTGTCAAGTGTTTGAGTGGTTGCAGGTCGGAGGATAGGGATGTGGTCGAGGAGAGAGGTCTAGCTCCCTGCCTAGAGTTAGATTCGGATGACTAAGTGACACCCACACACACCATGGATATACATAGATATAGATGCATTGACATTATTAATACTTTCTTATTGTTGTGTGGTAGTAGGAAGTAAAATAATACAATTATAAATTCATAAATTTAAGGATGAGGACTATATGTTTCATGTTCAAGAGAAGAATTATGTTTTATTGTTGAGAACTAGTTTAATTATTTTATCTTCCTATCATATTGTTAAATAAATGTCAAAATTTAGACACATGTAAATGGGTGTCCCGTGAAGGGAGCAAGATACTATGATGTTCAATTTTTATTACTTTTTATTATTTTACCTCACCCAATTAACACAGGTAATTCAAGAATCAGTTATTTGGGGGGAAACGTTGATTTAATGCCGAAAAAATTTGCATTTTGGATACCTTTTCTTGACTTGCACCAGAGGGAGTTCTGAAAAAAATATTTGGGAACTAGTTTTTGGAATTGGGAAAAAATGGTGGGCATCAGTGCTTAAGCTTTTGGCAGCAAGACCCTGCGCATCGCTGGACCAGGAGACACTGACATGCCACGTTCTCCACCCATAAATCAGGTTCCTCTATTATTATTTTTAATCATGCTTTGGTTCATTTCAAGCATATATGTTTCCTGGTGATGGTTCTGTTATAAAATGGTTCATGCCTATGCTGGAACAGTTTGGGGAATAGTATTGAGTTTTTCTTGAGATTTTTCAAAGTCTTCTCAATAGGAGTTTTTCCAGTATACGTTTCACATTTCCAACTTAGGCATGTGTTTGTGGGTTAACCTGTGCGTTGATTGTCCTCAATATGTTTTCTGCAACAATACAATCATTGCCTTCCGTATCTTGATTGTCCATGTGTTCATTTTGTGCGTTTTGGTACTCTGTCAAACAGTTGCTTGCCTTGTTTTGTTTCTTTGAGAGCATTCTTTCAAACAAATCATTTGTTAGTCCAATCTTGAAATGCTTTCCTTTATGTGAGCAGAAAAAGTGTTTTCTTTCTTACAATCTCTTCTTATCAAGAAATGCCTTTAAAATTAAGGTGCGAAAATACTATCCTTGCCATTTGTGATCTATAAGAAGACTCGAACTAAAAGCCAAATAAGAAAAAAAAAAACATTCAGTTTGTGTTTTCTACGTCCGCATTTTCTTAGAATCTATTCACATGAACTATTTGATAGAATGCCTCATAAGAAATATGGTCTCGTATCAGTGCATCGCCTAATTCATGTTCCATGAACTATTTGATGGAATGCCTATTTAATCTTTCTAGTGTAGTAGGGTTCACAAATATCAGCTCTGCGCATGTAATTTCAAATTTACATAAACTGCTGGAAATTGAAGGAAAATTGTTCCATGGTGGGTAGCTGTACTTGGCATTGCTTGGATTTGTGGGGTTTTCTGTATAAGTTTATTTTTGTGTCACTGTGCTGCCAATCTCCATGCCCTGTTGATAACTTGGTATAATGCCTTACTATTTTCCTGCCCCACAATGCCTTATCTCAGGAAAATTAGTGTATTATAGAGATTAATAGAATTACTCTAGCACGATCTGCACTCCGTAGTTGCAAAAACACCTAGGCATGATTTCTTTGTTTCAGAAATGGGTATGATTCCATATCAAGTGCTGGTAGTAAACTATAATAACATTTTGTAGCATTGTTATTGTCTATTTAGCACCTGTGCATAAGATTGATTGTTCATTAGAAACGAAATGTATAGCAGAGATCTCTATTTTTGGTTGAGAAGTTTTTAATTCTTAAACTGATTTAAGAATGTTAGCAAATTATGTAAACATATTCACTATAGGAAGTTTTTCCAGATAGTCTATGAAATGAAAATTCTTGCGAAAATATTGAACTTAGCTTTCAGGTTCAGTCTATAGTTCACTGACCTACCTGAGAATCAAAATTGGTTAATGGTTAATGAAACACCTTGCTTTGCATGCTGTATTTATTGAATTATGATTCTGTGGTGTTGCTATTTTACTGTTTCATGTGGAAATGGGAATGTATCAACTAGGATGGAAGTTGTGCCAAATGTAGAGATCAAGGGAGGGTAAATGTTTGTTTGCCTGCCAGTTCAAATCTGGAATAAAATTTACTTTGGCCAAAGTATAAAACTACATATGTTCTCATTGATTATGCATGGTTAAAATTCACCCCTTGCTACATCCATTGTATAGAACCTACTATAGGCATATGTGCTGTAGGTTAAGTTACACGGCTGCACTAAGACCATCTGAATCTGCCAGTAGTGAGAAGCTAGGCCTCTCGTGCAGGGATGGGGCGTTCTTCATGTTAGGAAGAACCTCGAGGAAGCTCATCACTTTCGGAGCTGACCACTCCATGGTTGGGCGGTAAAGGCGCCTGGACCCCACCTCTGTTCTCAAGGAAGCGTAAGGGACTCAGTCCGAGGCTCAGGAGATAGAACCCGATGAGTTGATAATTCCAGTATTTATTTTTCTTCTTCTCTCTATATATTTCATGTTGTACTTTATCTAGTGATCAACAAGTTGGTCGACACTTCTGAATGTAATAAATTTGGATGTATCAATCTATTTTGTAAATTTGATTCCTAAATCCGACAAGTTGGTCAGCATGTAACTGTATGTATTTTATATTATGACTCATTATACATTCGACAAGTTGGTCGCTTGTATGATCCTCATTGATGTAACATGTGATAAATGTATTGAATTGTGGACACTATTTTGTGACTTTTCGACTAGATATGCTTAAGCTTATGTGGCATACTTGGTTGTAAATTGCAGTCTTTACAATATTGGAGAAATGTACAAGTGGTCTAAGGAAAATTTTGGGTCTTCTTCAGATGATGATTTAAATGAAGAAGTAAATCAATTTGGGGAAGGAGGTAGTTTTAATGATGAAATTGAAGACAGATCAAATATTATTAGTCAAGAGAAGGAAAAATTACAAGTTAAAAGAAAATTTTGAATGGAATGGCTAGAAAAAATTGTGTGGCTATATTATTTTAAACATGATGGTAACATAGTAATGAAATGTAATTATTGTTAGAAGTATAAGATGCCAGGACCATGTGGCATAGGGGATGGATGTACTAATTTCCAACATGATGCTCTTGTTACTCATGAAAAATCTTGGGTACACAAAGATGCTCAATCAAGATGGATTAATGTATCAGAAAGAAAGATAAAGTCTATTCTTAATCATATTTTAGAGATTGAAGATGCTAATAGAGAAAGAATAATAACCACAATGAAAATAACTTATTTTGTTTTTAAGGAGGATTTATCTTTAGCTAAATATGAGAAAATATGTAAATTTCTCACGGATTTAAAAACTCCTAATATGCCAAAATATCAGGACTACTTTGCATACACAAATCGTAAGGGTGCCAATGAGTTTCTTTTTTGCATATTAAAATATCTTGAGCAAATTCAAATAGATGAGTTGTTGAACAAAATCTAGGTCAAAAATGAGTGTGCGCCATCTCTTTGACACTGTCAACATCCTCAGCACATCTCTTGTTGAAACCCTCGAAAGTATGTCTGTAATGAGCTCATCACAGCATTCCACCTGCTCTGCACTCCTGCTTCCTGCTGTCCGTCTGTGAATTCTTTCTGATGTCCGCCTGCAAATGCTCACCATTTTCACCTGGCTCAAGACAACCCTTACAAATTGTAATTGGAAAATGTAAGAATTTGCTAAGGCTCCCAAGATCTAGAAGCTCAAAATAAGAGACAAGATGATATGATCAAATGAATTATTCAAAATACAATTCATTAAATACAATGTAGATGTGTTGAATATATAGGCAATGCATATTGCATGATAATTAGGAGAGATGT
This sequence comes from Chamaecyparis obtusa, assembly GCA_027943335.1. Classification (NCBI taxonomy): domain Eukaryota; kingdom Viridiplantae; phylum Streptophyta; class Pinopsida; order Cupressales; family Cupressaceae; genus Chamaecyparis; species Chamaecyparis obtusa. The sequence continues at coordinate 425,832 of BSBK01005969.1, forward strand.
AAATGATAACTATCAATTAACAATGTGTAATCACATGTCTACTAAATGATCGCCGTGTTGAAGACTAATTTTTTATAAAATCGTAAGTTTGACACTTAGATTTATTAATAAAGCATCAAAATCTGTTATAGATAAAATAATAGATAAATATATTATTATATAATATGTATGACATATATGTATGAAAAATATAAGATATTTTATAATATATTTGATTTGATTTTATTAAAATATATTAATATTAATTTAGAATCTTTTTAAAATAGAATATTATGTTTCTAATTTAATTGTATATATTAATATTAATTTAGAATTTTTATAAGATAAAATATATGAGTTTTAGAAACTATTTTTTACAAATAGATAATATTATTATGTAACATATATATTTTATATTATTTTTATCACAAATAAAGATTTTACATAATTGATTATATATTTTAAAGAATCTTTTTTATATTAAACATATGATTTTAGAAACTTGCTTATATTTATATTAATTTATCATTCTTTTTAAATAAAATATATGAACTTAGAAACTTGCGCTAGTTAATATGATATTTTTGCGATTTAACATGCATGATTTTTGAATATATGACTAATTTATAAATTTATTATTTTTATTATTATATTTAGAATTATTTTCAAATAAAATAATTGAATTTAGAAACTTGCTTTTGTAAATTTGAGATTTTTGCATTTGTTTACTAATTTATGCTTATTTTTTAATTTTACATTCTTTGTATCTATATAAAAAAATTCATATCACCAAAAAATTTATTTCTTATCAAGAGACAATTGCATCTCAATTTTATTGTAGCTCAATCTTTTTAAGAATGTAACTACTTCATTATACAATTATATTCTAAATTATAAAAATTTTACACATAGTTACTAATACTATATTGGTTTTTATAGGTACCTTAAAAATGTCTTCAAAGAGAAGGAAACAAGCAACTATTGGAGAAATGTACAGGTGGTCTCAAAACAAAGATTCAGGATTTTCCGGTAGTTCATCATTAAATCAAAATGTACAATCTCGTAATAATAATTTGAAAGAAACATTTAAGGAAAATTTTGGGTCTTCTTTAGATGATGATTTAAATGAAGAAGTAAATCAATTTGGGGAAGGGGATAGTTTTATTGATGAAATTGAAGACAGATCAAATATTATTAGTCGAGGGAAGGAAAAATTACAAGTTAGAAGAAAATTTTGAATGGAATGGCTAGAAAAAATTGTGGTTAAATTAATTTAATCATGATGGTAACATAGTAATGAAATGTAATTATAGTGAGAAGTATAAGATGTCGAGACCATGGGGCATAGGGGATGGATGTACTAATTTCCAACATGATGCTCTTGTTACTCATGAAAAATCTTGGGTACACAAAGATGCTCAAGCAAGATGGATTAATGCACTAGAAAGAAAGATAAAGTCTATTCCTAATCATATTTTAGAGATTGAAGATGCTAATAGAGAAAGAATAATAACCACAATCAAAACAACTTATTTTGTTTGTAAGGAGGATTTATCTTTAGCTAAATATGAGAAAATATGTAAATTTCTCATGGATTTAAAAATTCCTAATATGCCAAAATATCAAGACTACTCTGCATACACAAATCGTAAGGGTACCAATGAGTTTCTTTTTTGCATATCAAAATATCTTGAGAAAATTCAAATAGACGAGTTGTTGAAAAGTCTTTTTTTCACTAATGATTGATGAAAGTAATGATCAAAGTTTAGAGCAACATCTTGTTGTTTATGCAACATATTTGACTTCGGAGGGTAATGGGACACCAGTTTCTAAGTTTATGAAGATAATGAATTTTCCAGATGGTAGAGAGAAGAATATATACGATACTATCAACCAATTAATGAATGATAGAGATCTTTCATTAACAAAGGCAATAGTTGTATTAACTAATGTTGCTTCTGCAATGATCGACCGTGAAAATGGATTTCTTTCTCGTATGAAACAAAATGTTCCAAATCTTATTTTAGTACACTATATAGCTCATCATGAATCATTAGCAGCATCTAATGCTTCTAAAAGGATACCTAAGTTACTATTTGTTGAAAAAATAGCAAATAAAGTGCATTCATGGATCCAAAATTCACCAAAAAGAAATAATGAGCTAAATGATTTACTTAGAATTATGTAGATTGATGTTTTGAATATTTTGTAGATCCACACAATTAGATGGTTATCAAGAGGAGAAGTCATAATAAGACTTGTGAAGCTTATGTCAGCCATCTTAACTTTGTGGAAAAAGATAAGAAGTGTTCATCATTATATGAAAAGGCAAGGATTTATTCTATTTAGTTTTGTTTGCACATGCTTGCTGATGTTTTGGGAGAACTAAATAAATTGAATAAGATTTTTCAAGAAGAAAATGTAGACATCATAGTTATTGGTTTGGTTGTTGATGAAGCTATAGGAAATTTATGTAGATGGTTTTTGAGAAAAGGTACATTTGTAGAAGGCACAAATTATCTTTAAAAATTCTTGATTGATTCTCAATTTGGATTTGTTGAAGTCAAAGAAGAAGATGTTGTAATTAATAAGCATGAACTATTATATATTCCTATTCCAATTAAGGGATTTCAGTATGGGGATGTAGGGAAGAATTCCATGAAACCTCATGTTGAAGGATCACAACAAAGTTGTTAACATTTGAAAATAGGTTATATTGAATCTCTCATTGATTGTTTGAATGAAAGATTTCCAGATCTTCATCTTTTTAATGCAGCAAAACTCTTTAGCCCTTCTTATTATCCATCAGATCATCAAACTCAAGATTTTTAGATAATTGAGAGGGGGGTGAATCAATTAAATCCAGTTATCCTACAATCCCAAACTCCCAGATGTATATATTGAAACTTTTTCAACCAAATAACCAACTTGGTAAGATAGCAATAACAATCTTTCTGTTCATTTACCGAATACCAGTAAAATCAGTACTGTGTTTACCGATTAATCAAAAATATGAAAAGTGTAAAGTAAACTAACAATCCAATCACATCAAATAACACATAACACAAGGATTTTAACATGGAAACCTTGCTAATGGAAAAACCACCTGGGACTGGTAACCCAAAATATTTCACTCTTCTGAAGTGAGCTCAATTAGGAGCCAACCTTGTTAAAGGTTACAATGCACACTTTAAGGTGTGACCTAGTTAAAGGATTTATCACCACTAGTTAACTCTTGACCATCATTCACTATGGGGTCAAAAAGAAAACCATCAACATTCATAGAATATCATATTGAAGTACAAATAAGACTGTTAAGTCCACTCGGTTAACAGATTTAGTTGTAACAATGGTAAAATTGATACAATAGTGATCTGATTCAAATAAAACTAAGATTGCAGATTTTCAGCTCTAAGCTAAGCTCAAAATACCTTCTTTGATCAATAATCTCTTCAATATTTCATATCCTTCATCATATTTAGCTCGGTCAACAATGCTCTGATGCTCGATTATGCCTGTAGTTCTGCTCGGTTCTATCTGTAACCAGTTTAATCAGTTGTACATGAAAACTTCCTTTCACGCTAATTCTCCAGTAGATTCAATTAGCTCTAGACTCAACAATGAATCTCATGTCTCTTTAAATAGATGTCATAAACCATTTTCATCTCATCCATTAGATTTTGCCTCTTAATCTCCTTCGTCCATTTTGTCGCTTCAAGCTTCCTTGGCAAATGTGTCTCTAACACGTTTCAATCTCTTCCATTCAATCATCTATAAATTTTGTTAGTTGTTAGATCCTCATAACTAACTTTATCATTTACCTCAAAATAATACACAATTTGCCAGCTCATCAATTTAGTCAGTTTTTATAAACTTTAATTGTTTCTCTCACTCAGTCGATACAAAATGTGTCAGTGAATACTAACTCAGTTAATATTGATACTTAGTATACACTGCACTGGCTTAGTATACATAAATCTCCAATTACTGACCACATTAACTTGTTCAATCCTGATCTTTAATACATAGAAAATTCATGTAATACAATCAAGTCAACAAAATGATGCCATAGACTCATCAATAAGTTACCGAATGTATACCTTAGCCATATCTCCATATCCATCGCATCTTCATGTATATATCTCTTTCCTTTACCATTTTTCTTCTTCAGATGTTTGTAGCCATCATGATAAGTATAGTCAAAACTATTTGACATCAATGACAACATATTGACGGATTTAATTGCCTTACATATCACTTTAATAGCTCAGTGATCTCCAATCATTGTCTTTCACTTGTCCTTGCAGTTCATTAGGTTATTCAATCAGTTGTAGATTACCAATCTCTCCCTTTGGCATTGATGGCAACACAAATACAAAATATGCCATAGAATACAAAATATATGTACTAAAACTCTCTTAGTAAATATTGTAGCTCAGTAAGCTCTCCCTAGCTTGATCATTTAATATGTTTAATCACTACATAGAATTTCAACATTTCAGCAGACTCTCCCTGCGGATTTGATCTTCTTCTACCTTGATACTTCTTTTGATTTTCTCTTCCACTGGATAGATATTAGACTTTCTCTCCCTTCTTTGTGTTCTCTCTAACTAATATTTCATTGAATCTTTCTCTCCCTTTGACAAAAATGCCAAAAATAATAAACAGCTCTTCAATAGCCAAAAATATCTCTATTGTTCGATTCAGATAATGTACCTTAATATAAAAATATACAATTTTCTATTCCAGCTCTCACAACCTTAGGAAACCTAAAGTGTGAAGAATATGCATCAACATCATTTGATTTTCTGATAAAGTATAGGTTGATGCAACCTCTTGATCACCTTAGTGACCGATAGAGAGGGGATGGACCCCTAGTCTAGTCTTCAAGTACTCAAATGTATCCTTCGGTAAGGGTTTAGTAAATATTTTTGGTAGTGGGCCAACGTCCCTCACATGGTTCATGGCATGGCTTAATCGCCTCTTGTGTCTTCTATAAGACTAGTGGTTGTATCGGGCATTAATAGGTTGATCTTTTGGTGCAATGACAACCACCACTTGTAACAAGTGGTATCAAACCTTGGTCACATGTTCAAATCTAGGCAGCCCACGATGAATGACATTGGGAGGGGGATTGTTGGCAGTGGATCGGCATCCCTCACAGGGTTTGTGACATGGCTTAACTACCTCCTATGTCTTCTATAAGACTAGTGGTTGTATCACACATTAACAGGTTGATGTTTTGGTGCAACAACAACCACTACTTGTAACAAATATGTTTGCAAGTTGTTCCTTAGATTTCAAAAACTCTAGCTTCACTTTCTTTTCTTGTACTTGTTCCCTCAAATAATGATACTTAATAGATATATGCTTTTTCTTAGCATGCATCACCATATTCTTGGAAATGTTTATAGCTACACTTGTGTTGTCACAATATATAATCACTGGATCAGTGATCACCTCATTCATGTCTTTTAGTAGTTGTTTTATCCATGCAATATTTGAATGATTAGCATCAACAACAACATATACTTCTTCAGCAGTAGACTGAGAAATATATGCATGTTTCTTACTTATCCAAGTAACTAACCTTTCTCCCAAAAATAATGCTCCACCAGTTGTTCTCTTTTGATCATCAATATTTCTAGCCTAATCTGTGTCGGTGTAAACTTGTAGTTCAAAATTGTCTTGTTTCTTATACCATAAATCATGATTCTTTTTGTTTTTCAAGTATCTCAGAATCCTCTTAACAAAATTCATATGTGACTCCTTAGGATTAGCAAAAAATCTTGCTACAATCCAAAAAACATGTGCAATATCTGATCTACTATGCACAACACACGTTAGTTTTCCAATCATTGATCCATATAATGTCTAATTTACCTTAGTTGATTGATCATCTTTTATCAATTTACATCTTGTGACCATCCATGTACCTATGAATTTTGAATCTTCCACACAAAAGGTCTTCAACACTTCTTTGATGTAATTTTATTGTGTTATGAATATCCCTTCATTTTGTTGTAGAATTTTCAAACCTAGAAAGAATTTAATCTCTCCAAATATTGACATCTCAAATTCTTTTCTCATTTCAACAGCAAATGCTTTGCAAAGATTATCATGTCCTCCAAATATAATATCATCAACAAAAATTCCAGCAATAAGAATATCATCATATGTTTCTCCTTTCAAATACAAATTTCTATTGTCACTTGTGCTCACAAATCCAATACTAATAAGATAAGCATGGAATCTTTCATACCATGCTCTCAGTGCTTGTTTCAGTCCATATAGTGCTTTGTGTAGTTTACATACCATGTTCTTCTTATTTGGATAAACAAAACCTTCAGGTTGTTCAATATAAACCTCTTCCTCAAGTATTCCATTAAAAAATGTAGATTTATCATCCATTTGATATATTTAAATCTTTTGTGTGCAACATATGTGAATAGTCTCACAATAGGTAATGATAATCACACCATTGTCTCTCTTAGGAATAATGTATTCATACTAATGATTACTTTTCCCATCATGAAATGCATTTAGATTGTCAACCCAGGGACATAGACTTGAAATGGAACAACACAATTTGTGCACCAAGTTCCTCAAAGAGTCATACTACCTATGCTGCAAGAAGATGAAATGCATGGAAGAAACCTATGCTATTTCTGTAGGAAAGTAAGCACACTTAACTACTTAATGAAATTACTATTGAAAGTGTGTAAACTTAACCTAAGCCTATTTAACCATTCAAAGCATTCACTATGTCTATCTCTGTAAGTGCTGCAGGAACATTCATAGTAGTAATGCCCCAGGAGTAAAATAGTAATTTCTACTCTATCCTAATCTACTCCACCTCCCAAGTGAGCCCCCTTGGTTGGCTTCTGCTAACTACTAACATAGAAGATACTTCAAAATCACTCTTTCATTATATTCTCATAAACTGATTACATAGTAATGGAACAATACATAAAGCGCAGAAAGAGTAGTTATGCTACAAAAAAACAACCAATGTGTATATTTTCTCATTACTCAACTAAACCAATCAAATCCCTTTATATAGAGGGTTGACACTTATTGAAAGAATGAAAGTAAATTCTGACTAAGTCTCACCATAAAAGAAGGAAATATAAAAACCATGACAGAGTATAATAAAGTTTGAATAACTGATTTTAACAGACTAATGAGCACTGAGGAAATATAACAAAGTTATTTCCTATAATATCTAGAATGATGGCTCCTTTCCTATAGTGGCATGGTCCTTGGTGCTATGATTTCTTTCTTCATCATAGCTGGAACTTCAACGCCTTTTCTTCAATGTGGTTGATCCACTCTCCAGCTACTCCTTCTTTTCCTGGTAGGTTAGTAGCATGCGCTATGTATATAAGTCAACTAGACAATTCTTACCCAAATATTAGAACATGGATTAAAATATCTATATGAAGTACTACAATTTATATATAATGTTTAGCAAAACATGTCATATCTAATTACCCATAATCTTGGTGGTTCTAACTATACTTATCACAAGTTCACATAGTTATAGGTTCATCAAATGTATTGGAAATGTTTCAACAGAGCATAAAGATTATAAAAAAATAGAGACAATAAATTGTCTCATCATTTGCCCCCTAAAAAACATAATGCTTGTCCTCAAGCATTACATTTTTTGGCTATAGATCTAAAATCACCAACACTTGTCTTTCCCTTCTTCCCACTCTTATTTAAGTATAATAGAATCCTCGTGTCCTCGCCCAATAATCTATATGATACTCCTCTTGTAGCTGGTCTAGTCTAGTAGCATTGATATTATACAGTGGTCATAAGAGTGTTGGTGGTTGGAAAGACAAGGGAATCCAAAGTTCTCTTCTAGTTTGATGCCCCAGTTGCATATACCTAGTTGCTCTATTTGCAGTTACTTCAAAATTGATTGGGCTATGTGGCTCTATTTTCTTGAAGGCCTCTGGTAACCTATTCCATTAGCCCCTTACCCCTACAAGAGCTCTCTAAAATGAAAAATAAGGCAACCCCTAATACTCCCTATAAACTCTATCTCTAAGTGCAAAGACCCTTTCTCTGATTTCATGTTTAGGCTTTCCATAGGTTAGGTTAAGCCAATCTCTTAGGAGGACATCAAGTTTGCTCGACTCAGCCCTTAAGGGTAACAGTTCAGAATTTTCCAGGTCTTTGTAGTTATTCAGCTGCCTATCATAATTTCCCTCATTGTGCATCCATGACATTAGGGCTCTCAAATAGATATCACCTATGTAAAGAAAAGGGTTCCATTTAGTTTCATGAGGAATGACAAAATTATGTAAATAGAGCTCATAGAGTAAGTTATGTTTCCAGGAAGGAAGGGTATGGTATAATCCATAAAATTCTTGAGTAGATTTAAACTCATATTCTATATCCTTCATAGTCATCATCAACTGAACTAAGAGAAACCACTCTTTCAAATAAATGTCATACACTCTATGACGTAGGTCAAGGATGCTGGATCCAATTAAGGATAGTCCAACCTTGTAGCTTCAGAATTACACAGTGGAAATACACAACAATAAGATGTTTCAAAACAAATTTTCATTAACATGCCCGACTGTAAGGCCTTCCTGGTTAGGGCCAATTACAATCAAAATTAATTCTGCAAGATCAACAAGATCCAATACAACACTAGCTAGTTTAGTCCTGAAAGCTATTAGCAACTAATGGAAACCCTAAGGTAGATCTAAACTTGAGCTTGCAAGACTCTAAGCAATCTCCTTGTCTCCAAGCCTCAACTCCTAGCTTTTCTATTACAAACTATCATAAATAATATAATCTACAAGATCACATAGGATCTTTTCCACAACTTCACCAATGTCTCTCACCTCAAACCTCTATTTTTCAGAACCTCCAATCTGATGCCTAAACAACTACCCAACCATCCCTATAAATACTAATCATCAACCATAAGTCAACTGGATGAAACCATTAAATCCTACTAACAAATATTAAATGTAGTACAAGTCAGCTTATAAATTGCCTTACAAACATTTAATTCAACATGTCAGTCTATAACAATAGCTACCAACAATAAATGCACCAAGTCAACCCAACAAATCACACAGAACTCTAGTCGGTAAGCCAGAACTATCAAGCGATAGAGAAAAAATTGAGCGACAGTGAAAAAACCAACCACGCTAAGCAACACCAAGCATCACAGGCATTACCAAGCACAAGTTCCACTGAACACCAAAGGTTCCACTGAGTTCCTTCAGCAATCAAGCTTCCTTCAATGATCGAGACCATCGATCAAGGTTGCAATCGAGTAACACTGACCAAATAAAAAACCACCCATGCAATTTCACAAAGGACCAAGAATGCCCCTACATCAGATAGTTCAAGTTTGGAAAATGTTCATATGTGAGAAGAACATCTTCCATGATTTAGCACATAAATCCCGAACTGGTTCTTCACATACAAATCCTCCATCTTCTCGACTTGCATACTCTTCCACTTCATCTTTCTCTTTCTTTCAAGTCTTTCCTTGATAACACACAAGTCTATTCTCCAAACTGATCATTCATTTTCTCAGGATCTACCAACTCAACTCGGCTACCAATACTCAAGCTTCTCCTACCGAGCATTTTATCTAGCAAAGGCATCAGAGAAAACTTCATGTCATCCTTTTCAATAGTAAACACATTCTTCACACAATCATATATAGCTCTGCAATCATATTGCCAAGGTCTACCAAGGAATATATCAGAACTATTCATCTACACAATATCACATATCACAAGATCTTTGTACTGTCCAATCTGAACATCAATAAAGCATTGTTATCTAACTTCCAAAGCATGATCATCTTCCAACCAGCCTATCCTATAAGGACAAGGATGCTTCATTCTATTCAAACCAAGTTTTTGAACCATGTCCTCAGCAACAAGGTTATCAGTACTACCATTGTCTACAATAACATCACAAAGTTTACCTCCTGACTTGCATCGAGTCCTGAACAAGTTACTCCTCTGACAAGGTTCCTCCTTTGTACTGAGAAATGTTTTTCAAAGCAGCAAGTTCTCATATTTAGGTTCATTTTGAATGTTTTCATTCACCACAATAGTTCATCGATCACCAAGCTTCTTCTGTGTACACTGAAAAGAATGGTGTCCTTCCTCTCCATAGTTATATCAAGTACCCTTAAAGATAATTCTACCTATCTTCTTCTTCAGTTCCACAAGTTTTTGTTCATCTTCTACATTAGTCGGTTTATCCTTCACTGAGTGATCAATCTTCTCCTTCCCTTGGGAGTTACTATGTTGTTTCCTCTTCAACTTATCATCTACCTTCAGAGCATATTGATAAGCATCTTCAATAGAATCAATCTTCAACATACCAAGCTCATCCTAAATATTGAATCTCAGACCATTCACATATTGAGCTACCTTTTCCTTACCAAGTTCTCTATGTCCAGACTGAATAGTAAGTTTTTAGAACTCCTAGGTATAATCTTCAACAGAAAAATCCTTCTACTTCAGATTCTGCAACTTCTTAAACAAGTCAAGCTCATAGTCAGTAGGTATGAACTTAGCTTTCAATTTTGTCACCATCAACCTCCACTGATTGATCTTCATTTCACCTTCATCTTCTCTATCTCTTTATAATTATTTCCGCCAAAGAGAAACATGTCTTTTCAACTTAGTTTGTGCCAATCTCACCTGAAGAGGATCTTCAATTTCTTCTAGCTCAAAGAAATCTTCAAGTTCACCAATCCAATCAATCAAGTTCTTGGGTTCCAAAGTACCAGAGAAAGTAGAAACTTCCATTCAGTAATTGTTACTTAACCAAGCTCCAGATCTATGTAACCGACCAGTTTTGTCTTCACTAGATTTGTCTCTCTGGTCATCACCACTAGATCCAGCAGCTTCAAAGTCTTTAACAGCTTCTTCATAACCATCCTCTGTACCAACATTCCAAGGTACACCAGTCATAGCTCTCATGATCTCAGTGACCATGTCATTCTTCATCAGTTCCATCTCAGATTGGAAATCTGATTTCACCTTCTCTGTAATCCTAGATTCTATAGTATCACAGAGATCAACAATTACTCTAGGGTCCAATCTTCTCAGAGGAATCCTTAAAGATAAAAGAAATATCCTCTGCAACAAACCCTACACCGACCACCTTGTGACAATCTCCAAGTTGTATGCAAGTCAAATCACAACCTGTAACCTTGCACAAACAACTAGGGAAAGATTCCACAAGTTCACTGCCATGAATATGCAACTAAGATCATACGATCTCTTTGGCAACAAGGTTAATTCATAGGATCAGCCCTCACAAGATCAACCTTCACTCCACAAAAAAGATCAACTCATATTTGATACCACTTGATGTAGGTCAAGGATGGTGGATCCAATTAAGGATAGTCCAACCTTGTAGCTTTAGAATTACACAATAGAAATACACAACAACAAGATGTTTCAAAACAAATTTTCATTAACATGCCCAGCTATAAGGCCTTCCGGGTTAGGGCCAATTACAATCAGAATTAATTTTGCAAGATCAATAGGATCTAATACAAGACTAGCTAGTTCAGTCCTGAAAGCTATCAGCTACTAATGGAAACCCTAAGGCATATCTGAACTTGAGCTCACAAGCCTCCAAGAAATCTCCTTGTCTCCAAGCATTAAATCCTAGCTCTGCTATTACAAACTATCAAAAACAATTTGATCTGCAAGATCACACTGGATCTTTTCCACAAATTCACCAATGTCTCTTGCCTCAGACCTCTATTTTTCAGAACCTCCAATCTGATGCCTAAACAACTACCCAACCATCCCTATAAATACTAATCATCAACGACAAGTTGGTTGGATGAAACCATTAACTCCTACTAACAAATATTAAATGTAGTAAAAGTCAGCTTATAAATTGCCTTAAAAACATTTAATTCAACATGTCATCCTATAACAACAACTACCAACAATAAATGCACCAAGTCAGCCCAAAAAATCACATAGAACTCTAGTTGGTAAGCTTGAACTATCGAGCGATAGAGAAACAACTGAGTGATAGTGAAATAACTGACCACACTAAGAAACACCAAGCATCGTAGGCATTATCGAGTACAAGTTCCATTGAACACCAGAGGTTCCATCGAGTTCCTTTAGTGACCAAGCTTCCTTCAATGACTGAGACCATTGGTTAAGGCTGCAACCAAGTAACACTGGCCAAATAACAAACTACCCATGCAGTTTCATCGAGGACCAAGAATGCCCTTACATCACCCAAGAATGCCCCTGCATCACTCTAGGAGGTGGTCTACAAGCTATAACTTGATCAACTAATTAAGAGCATGATCCATTTGTTGCTTCTGCTTCTTTAACTATTCCTTAAGAACTTCTATCTCCTCTTGATTTTCATCTATCTCTTTTTGCATTCTGTTTCTTTCTTGTTTCCGCCAAATTTTCTGGAAAACAAATTGGTTATATAAACTAAAGAGAATAGATTGTATTGTTAGAGGGCCAAATTCTTGTAGCTAGATGTTATGTTTTCTCTTTTCCTTATAAGCTTGTTCAAAGTATTTAGTAAACCATGTTTCTTTATAAGGTACAATAGACATATGGGAATAAATAGGGTCTGGTGGAGGAGTCATCTGGACATCTTCAACAATGTTTTCTTGTGCTACATTAGGGTTTTCCTTAGGTACGCCCAGATCATCATGTGATATGTTATCACAAGATTATTACAAATTTTGGGGTTCTTGCATATTTTGGGAAGATGTAGGTACTTTAGTTTGCTTAGGGGAATTATCAAAAATATACACAACAGAAGGCTTTGTGGTAGGTTTTACCAATGGAACATTAGGGTTTTCTGGGGAAATTGGAGACACTTGTCCTCACATCTGAGGACTTCTACGCACCATTGTTTCCACAACTTCTGCAGTCTTCTTTTTGAGGGTTCTTTTGGGTCTTTCTACTGCAGGAACAAATGCTACAGAAACTGACCTTTTCCTTTTACTTTGTGGAACCGCAGGGTTTTGAACTTCACTTTCAAAGTTAGGGGTTTCTTCTCCAATTTTTCATTTTTCTTCCCTTGTAGAAGAAGTGGGAACATTACTTTCCAGAATGGGCGAAGGTATATTTTCTTGAAGTTATTCTAACTCTTTTTCTTGTGTAGTTGTTTCTACAATGGGCTCAAAAGATTCTGCATCATTTCCTAGGGGTTTCTCAGTAGGGTCAACCTGTGGTTTCAATGTTTTATGCTGGACAAATTCTGACCATACTAAGGGAGAGACATCCCTAAGGGATTTTTTGACTAGCAGTTTAATTAAGGCATGGCGGATGACATAATTTACATTCCCTTTTTGAGTCTCATCAGTGCTAATACTTAGCATATAATACAAGAAATTAGGGACATTTATTAAGAGACTATGCCTTATGTAGCTAAGTAGCTTAAAATGATGAGCATGAAAATTTGAAAATCTTCCCTCACATGTTAGGTACCTAATAATATGCATTGTTAGCTTGTTGAATGGTGGAGGAAGAGACATTCTTTTGCCCCCTTACTTGCTAATCTCCAGAGGAGGATCACTTGGAAGGGAAAAATGGGCTCGTGATGACCTAGCGTCATGTACATTGGGGTAATGTTCTCCAATTGTGGGTAATCTAGTGACCTCTACTATTCTTTCTTCTGTCATGACAATTGTTAAACCCCATATAGTCACTTTCCCTTCCTCAAAAGTAGTCACAAAATTAGCTGCAAGTTGCTCATTGAAATCTAATAATTGAAGAAAATAACCCAACCAACCACATGCATTAAATCTCCTGATTGCTTCAATGTCTACAAGTAAAAGGCCATGATGCACTAGCTCACGTCTTAGTAGTTGTCCACCCATTTGTTTTTAATATGCGGTCTCCAAATTTCTTCTCACCAATTCCTCTATTAATCTTTCAATTTATCTTGTTCTGCAAATACCTACAAATATCTTATTTCCTCCTTGAAATTCAAATGCTCTTCTCAAAAACAATGACTTTTCTCTCTTAATTCCTCTATTATTTTTAGCATGAACAATAATAATGGTGTTTTAATAGAGGACATTATAACTTTAACTATGAGTTGCCACATAGTTTAATTATAATCTTTTCAGGTCACATCAACTTTAGAAAATTGAGAATCATTTGGGATTTGTAGTATGACAAATGTGTGAGAATAAAGGAAATTAATGAAATGAGGCCTAAGTACAACTTTGAAATGACAAGGAAGTGACAAGGATAACTTAGTAATGACATTAGAACTTAATACGCTTCCCCTGGCCCCTACAAAATATTTACAAGTGTCCTCACTTGGCATATTCAGCATGAGATTGGGAAGTGGTGTAACTCCTTAATTATATATTTATTGCAGTACTAAATATAATTACCAAATTATATGTGCTAAAAATGAGTAGAGACAGAAAAAGTAGTACTTGTATGTTGATTATCATATGCGTGAAGAAAATTTGGTGAGAGTGAAACAATGTGGGTGACTGCACATGTCAGCTGACATATCTCTTATTGAAAACATTGTAAAATAGAAAAAGTGTATGACGTGGGTTGTGAGTGGATGGAAGAGAGAGAGAGATGGAATGGGTTGGAAAGAAGAATAAAGAAAAGTGAATGGAGAAATGGAATTCATATGAAATGAAGTTTTATTATGGTCATTCTTTGAAGGCATGTTATTTTGAAGCTGCAGGAAGAAGGTTTTCACCTTCTGCTACAGGAAGTGTTACCTATGGTGTTGCTGAAGTGTTAATGTGAAACTGTTGCAGGAAGTCCTCCTTTTTTGGGGGCTTGTGATACAGGTGCAACTGATGTCCATTAATGAGTAGTTTGAATTGCATTGGATCTATTATTTTCAACTGGACTACTCCATTATTGAAGATGTATTGAATTGCATAAGGTCCCAGCCATATGGTCTGTAACTTTCCTAAAATTTCTTTGAATCTGGAGTCATACAACAATGCCCAATCACCCACATGAAACTACTTGCTCTTAATATGAGAATCATGCCACCTCTTCCATTGTTTTTGTAACAGCTCTGTATGCTCTAATGCAGATTTACACATTTCATCTAAGGAATTGAGGTGTAGAAGGCATTCTATTTGTGTTGCATGAAGATTGATGTTTAATTCCAGCGTTGTACGCAATGTCTTGTGCTCAAATTCAATCGGTAAAATTGCTGCTTTCCCATATACTAATTCAAATGGGGTGAATCTTGTGGTTGTTTTCCAGGTTGTGCAGTAGGCCCAGATTGCCTTTGTGAGTCAGCTACTCCAATCTCGTCAGTGCAGGTGAACTATTTTTGTTAAGATGGCCTCAATTTCTCTATTTGTGACCTTTTCTTGACCATTTTCTTGCGGATGGTAGGGGCTAGACTTTTTGTGCCTAATACTATATTCCTTCATGAGTTCGGTTATCAGATTAGATGTGAACTATGATCCCTAGTCAGTTACAATTTCTCTTGGTACTCCATAACGGGTGAATATGTCCTTATACAAAAACTTTTCTACCTTTTGATCTCGTGCATGCTACATGGCTTTTACTTCCACCCATTTGGTCAGATAATCTATGCATACTAGTATGTAGGATTTCCCATTTGAAGGAGGATCTATTGGACCAATGAAATCCATTCCCCATTTGTCAAATGGTGTTACCACCATCTATGTATTTAAGGGCATTTCATCTGATTTGGTGGGACTACCCATTCTCTAGAATTTGTCACATTTTCTTATATAGCTGGTTGCATCCTTGTGTAGTGCTGGCCAGTAGTAGCCTATTATTAGGATCTTTAGAGCTGTTCTCTTGGCTGCAAAGTGGCCTCCACATGGCTCATCATGACAAGCGTGGACTATATCATATGTCTCATCCTCATGCACACACCTTCTTATGATTTGGCCTGGTCCAATGTAAAATAATCTATTGTCAATCCAAGATAATTGGAAATTTTTCTCAACAAGCATTTATCTGTCCTTTGGAGAGAAATGTGGAGGCATTTTACTAGCTGCAAGGTAATTAGCTATGTTAGCATACCATGGATTTTTTATAGTGATATGAAATAGGTGTCCATTAGGGAATGTATCATCAACCATAGTAGTGTCTGAATTTGCATTTTGAATCCTGGATAAGTAGTCAGCCACTACATTTTCCTTCCCTGTCTTGTCAATAATGGTTATATCAAATTCCTACAAAAGAAGAAGCCATCTTTATAACTTGCCTATGATGACAGGTTTTTTCATTAGATACTTGATTGTTGCATGGTCAATGTGAACAAAGATGGGATAACCTATTACATAATGGAAAAATTTGTTTAAAGAATAAACTACAGATAGTAGTTCTTTTTTAGTTACAGTATAGTTTAATTTTGGTCCATGTAGGCTCTTGCTGATATAGTAAATGGTGTTTTGAAGGTTACTAGGATTTTGTCCTAACACAACACCTATTGCATAGTCTGAAGCATCTGTATGTATGTGAAATGGTAGAGACCAATTAGGTCCTTTAAGGACTAGTGTAGTTGTTAGAAGTGACTTGAGCTGCAGGAAGGAGTCATCACAAGCTGATGTCTATATAAAATTAGCCTCTTTGGTAAGTAAGGTGTATAGAGGACTAGTTATTTGACTAAAATTTTGAATAAAAAACCTTTAATAGCCAGTGTGTCCTAAGAAAGATCTTACATATTTTTTTTTAGTAGGTGTGGGTAATGTAAGAATTACCTCAATTTTGGCTGGGTCTACTTGGATTCATGCTATTGAGATGAAATATCCAAGTACAATGCCTTCTTGCATTAGCATGAAACATTTCTTTCTATTGAGAGAGAGATTGTGTTCCTTGCACCTAATCAATACCTTTTCCAGATTCTATAGAGCTTCTTAAAAAATGACCCCAAATGCTGTAAACTCATCCATGTATATCTCCATGCAATCATGTGAAATGTTAGTAAAAATACTAATTACAGCCCTCTAAAATGTTGCTAGAGCATTACACAACCCAAATGATAGGACATAATATGCATAAGTCCCCTAGAGACATGTGAATGTGGTCTTTTCTTGGTCCTCTGGAGCAATACTAATTTGATTGTATCCACTATATCCATCAAGAAAGGAAAAATACTTTTTACCGGCTAAAGTATCAAGTACTTGGTCAATGAAAGGTAAAGGGAAATGATATTTATTTGTTGCTTTGTTTAATTCCCTATAATGTACATAGATTCTCCATTTACCCCCCTTTTTAGGCACTATGACCAAGGGTGATACCCATTTACTATCAGAGATATGATATATAAAGTCAACATCTAGTAGCTTTTGTAGTTCTGTTTTGACTATCTCTCTTAATGTTGGGTTAATCCCCCTCTAAGGCTAGTGGAGTGGTAGACTTCCTTCATTGATATAAAATCCTATGGGTACAAAGTGTGGGGCTCAGTCCCTTCATGTCCCCATAGTCTCATGCAAAGGTTGTTTCATGTGTTTCCAGGAGTTTAGTTAATTGCTCCAACTCCTGTGAAGGCAGCTTATTATTTACATGTAGGTTATGACCCTTGGAAAGCTCAACAATAGTAGTAATGTCAAGAATGGATACTTTAGATATAAGACTTGTAAATATTTAATAGGGTAGTAAATGATGAATAATATTAGGTTCTAAGGGAAAAGAATAGTCCTCAACATGGTCCTCATATGTAGTTAACTCCAACATAGAGCTTTCAGATATATCTTTGATCACAACATAGTCATTATTTAGGATGCTTCTAATCACTGTATCTTCTGCTAGAAAATTTAGAAAATATTTCCTATGTAACATCATCATCTGAGCCACATAGTTCAACTCTTCTTCCCCATCTACTAAATCTAGCCATATAGAGGTGCTTAAATCTGGCTGGGGTTGAGCTGGAGGATACAATGCTAGTTTCTTAGTTACTTGCCTGTTTGAAATTGTCATGTTCCTTGATCTGCAAGTAATGTTGGGATCAACTGTTCCTAACCATGGACATCCTATAATAATAGGGTAACCGAAAAGAGTGACCTTTGGTGATAAAATCATAAAATCAGCAGGATATTCCGAGGAGTCTAGGGAAACTATTATGTCTTTTATCATCCCATTAGGGGTGACAGTAGAACTATCTGCCAGTTGCAAAATTGTGGGAGTAGTTCACAATCCTTTTATGCTTATTTTATTCATAGTATCCTTAGTCATTACATTAATGACAACACCTAAGTCTATTAAAGCATTTTTGACAGACTGGCCATTAATGATGATATTAACAATTGAGCTCCCAGGATTAGAATATTTTGGTATTATAAGATTTCCCAACATGATATCAGCTAGCTATCCTATAACATGAACTATTTTGGGATATGTTTTCTTCCATTTTTGAGACAAGCTTCTTTGATTTCTTTTCCATAAATAGGAACATCTTTAATGGCTTGAAATAGAGGAATCTGGACATGCATACTTTTTAGTTGGTTAAGGATATCAAACGGTTGGTCTTCTTTTAGTATAGGTCTATCCATGATAAGCCTCTGAGGAAAAGGAGGTTTCACTGATGTTTGAACATTAGCTGGAGAAACTATATTTGACAAAGCATTCTCTAGGAGTGGTACTGATGCTATAGGAAGGTCTGGCACTTCCGTGATAAGAGGGGGTTCAGGTGCAGGCAAGGTAGTACCTGATCTTAGGTGTATATTGGGTATGTTGAGTGCATAAGCAAGGTACTACTGAGCATTAATAGCATACATTTTTATTTTTTTTGTTGACTATTTGGACTTTGTTGTGGTTGAGCAGGTAACTGTGTCTACTTTTGAGGACTTGTATTTGCAAGAAGTGGCATAATTGCAGGTTGATTCACTAGAGGTGGCAAAGATGGATATCTAGGGTTCAAATTAGGCCATTGTTGAGGTCCTCTCAACTAGTTAGTGTTAGGAATGAATACTGAATATATCTTATGAGAGTATTGGTAGCCATTCTGTAGCAGTTTGTGTTGCATTCATGACTATGATTGTCATTAATGTCAACACAGTGATCTGTTGGAGATTAGCAGAGGAGTAGACAGTGTTTGGATTAGCGCACATGGGATACTGAAGATAGAGCTATGCATTGTTGAGGATTTACTCTTTGTTATGTCATATGTTGATGGTTAAGAGCGCAAATAGTAATTCTTTTATTCATGGAAGTTATGATCATTTTGGTGGAAGCAGTAGTCAAGCAGTGTTACTGAGTAGCAGTTTGTGGAAATCAGATGATATCTCCTAATCAGGATGGAATCTGGTTTTGCACAGTTAGAGAGAATTTGAAGACATATTGTTAGTGACGTGGATGATAATGCAAACTTCAAGGTCGCATGAGTGAAGAATTATTCTAATTGGAAGCTGATAGTTTGTGTAATTTTGATGTAATGTGTGGAAACTTTTATTTTATAATTGGATGCCAACTCCTTTGTAATTACTTGAGTGTGGTATAAAGGAAGGAATGTTTTTCCTTGTTGTAACATGGTTTGAATATAGTTGTGAAAGTGAATTTGTGAAGGAAGACATGTGAGGGACAAAGATCTGAAATTGAGATATGGTGTAGTAGTGAGTGCGGTTTGGCACAGTCAGAGAAGAGGTGACATATTGTTGAGATTAGTAATGATTTGATATTATTTTGTTCAATAATCTAGAGATTAGTTGGATAGTGTGTTCAATGATCTTGCCATTGAAGATATTTGGGTAGTGGGTCCTTCTATCTTCCATAACTCCTAACAGGGTTAGAATCTTTTAGTAGGGATTCAAAATCTCCTAACAAGGATTCATATGTACTGAGTGTATTTCATAAGACTCCTAACAGAGTCCATCCTTTCACAAGGAATATTCATATTAGTGCATCTTTTGTGGGCATCATTCCCACTGGGGTTTACTCTTTGATCAAGAGGTTCCCTAGTCAACATATCTTGTGTCATTATGTTATTGTGTATGAATATATTTCTATGGTTGTTAATTACATTGCTTACATGGTTAAATTCTTTTGAAGTTGATAAAAGTTATAATTATCTGATAATTGATTCACCCCCCCCCCTCTCAGTTATCTTGGTAGACTTTACTTTCTAACAGTTAGTGGACTACCAATTTCCTTGTGGTGATTGCCATTGGTTTGAAGGTTGTGGCCATTTGGGTTGTTGTGGATTAAACCATTGGTTCTATTGATTATTGGGCCAGGCATTATTCTAGGTAGGTTGAGTATATTGAGTAGGGTTTTGGACATTTCAGTTTTACCACTGATTATTGTAAGGATTTGAAATTTGTAGTGGGTCTTGAGGCATACCTTGTCTCATGGCCCATGGCCAATGTTGAGCAACAAAAAAAACTTTCTCATCTTCTCCTTCTATCTTTAAGTACTCAGTTGGAAGGTGCTAATTCTCCAGGTTCACGACTGGCTTGTAGTGACAATCCTTCTTTTTCTTGCAGCAATGGGGATAGTATTCAGCAAGCTATGCCTCTAGGTCTACATTCTTCTTCTTGGAAGTCATCATGTCTAGGTGTGTAGTGACACCATTAATGATGTCTTTCTTGAAGTCTAATAGTAGGTTTAAGATTTCTATCTTGGAAATGTTAGAGCCACTTCCTTTTGTAGGTGTTGGACAAAATCCTTTGCCCTTCTTTATTGCTTCTCTAGAATAATTCAAATAAATCTTCTTGAGATCATCCCAAGAAGACTAAGATACATCTCCTCTAGCCATAAGGTCCAATGCTTCTAGGTAGTTATCATTCAATCCTCTTAAAAAGATTAACTTTTTTGAATCCTCCTGCAACGCATGTTGAGGATTCTTTTGTAGATTGTATAAGAAGTGTGATATGTAGTCCTCCAGGGTCTCATCTTCTTTCTATGACATTTGAAAGATGTCATCTCCTTTTAAATCACCTCCTTTATAGTATTCCTTATATTTATGTAGAAATAAATCTCTCATCCCATCCCAATCAGTTATTGCATTCGCTCCTAAGCCCATGAACCATTTGAGAGTTGACTCCTTAAATGTTGCTGGGAACATCTTAAGCTTATGAATATCAGTGTTATAGTAAAAAATTTGACACAAAATGTCAAATGAACAAAAAGGTGTTAGGGTCCTCTGTAATAAGACCATAGAACCTTGGAAGGGTAGAAGAAGGTATGTTCTTGAGATTAGGATTGTTGATAA
Organism: Chamaecyparis obtusa; assembly: GCA_027943335.1. Lineage (NCBI taxonomy): Eukaryota > Viridiplantae > Streptophyta > Pinopsida > Cupressales > Cupressaceae > Chamaecyparis > Chamaecyparis obtusa. The sequence goes on from BSBK01005969.1 coordinate 446,994, forward strand.
GGCTTGGAATAGGAAATGGAAAGGTAGGAGTTACCATTACTAGAGGTGCTAGATAATGATACTATGACTGACAAGTATTATTATCTAAAAGGTTTTGGTCAATAGGTGGTCCTAGATTAGAATTATCAAGGAGACTAGCTAATATCTCTACAAAAGGATGAAGGTCAAATGGATTAGTAGGATCTCCTTCTGTTGAAGATGATGCAACAAACTCAAGACTTGTGTCAAGAAATGGTAACTCAATTTCTTCAAATTCTTCTTTTAGTTTAACAGGTTCTTTTGGGAGAAATTTGTCATGAACATCTCACCTTCTTTGATGCATGCAAGTGATTTAATGATCTTGTGAAGTAGGCTCTCAACTATTGACTATTGACTAGGAACAAAAAACTATCTTAAAAATGAATGACTCATTAAGGTTCTTAGTTTGACACCATCCCTAGCAACGGCACCAAAAATGAACAGTCTCACAATAGGTAATGATAATCATGCCATTGTCTCTCTTAGAAATAATGTATTCATACTAAGGATTACTTTTACCATCATGAAATGCATTTAGATTGTCAACCCAGGGATGTAGACTTGAAATGAGACAACATAGTTTGTGCACCAAGTTCCTCAAAGAGTCATACTACCTATGTTGTAGGAAGATGAAATTCATGAAAGAAACCTATGCTATTGCTATAGGAAAGTAAGCACACTTAACTAATTAATGAAATTACTGCTGAAAGCATGTAAATTTAACCTAAGCATGTTTAACCATTCAAAGCGTTCACCATGTCTATCTCTGCAAGTGTTGCAGGAACATTCATAGTTGTAATGCTCCAAGAGTAAAACAATAATTTCTACTTGAAAACATAGAAAATGCAGAAAGAAATTCTACTATATCCTAATCTACTCCACCTCCCAAGTGGGCCCCCTTGGTTGGCTTTTGATAACTACTAACATAGAATAACTTCAAAATCACTCTTTCATTATATTCTCATAAACTGATTACATAGTAATGGAATAATACATAAAGCACAGAAAGATTAGTTCAGCTACAAAACATAACCAATGTGTATATTTTCTCATTACTCAACTAAACCAATAAAATCCCTTTATATAGAGGGTTGACACTTATTGAAATCATGAAAGTAAATTCTGACTAAGTCTCACCATAGAAGAAGGAAATACAACAACCATGATAGAGTACAATAAAGTTTAGATAATTGATTTTAACAGACTGATGAGCATTGGGGAAATATAGCAGAGTTATTTCCTATATTCTCTAGAATGATGGCTCCTTTCTAGTAGCGGCATGGTCCTTGATGCTGTGATTTCTTTCTTTGTCATAGCTTAAACTTCAATGCCTTTTCTTCAATGCAGTCGATCCACTCTCTAGTTGCTCCTTGTTTTCCAGTAGGTTAGTAGCATGTGGTATGTATACAAGTCAACTAGTCAATTCTTACCCAAATATTGGAAGACAGATTAAAGTAGTTATATGAAGTACTGCAATTTATATATAATGTTCAGCAAAACATGTCATAGCTAACTACCCATAATCTTGGTAGTTCTAATTGTACTTATCACAAGTTCACATAGTTATAGGTTCATCAAATGTATTGGAAATGTTTCAACAAAGCATAAAGATTATAAAAAAATAGAGACAATAAATTGTCTCATCAATATGCAAGTAGTATTCTAACTCCTTCAAGTCTAGCAACTGGTGCAAAATTCTCACCATAATCTATACTTCCTTGTGCATATCCTTTACAAAAAAGTCTTGCTTTGTTCCTAGTGACTTCACCATTCTCATTCAACTTGTTTATGAATATCCTTTTGGTTCCAATTATATTTTTATCACTCGGTCATAGTACCAATGTCCATGCTTTTTTTTTCTCTATCTTCTCAATTTCTTCATTCATGGCTGATGCAGGGGCATCATATGCTCTTCATAGACACAATGGAGATCCAGGTCATCAAAGAGATCATAGAGCATCTCATGATATCAATTGGTCAATTCTACAGCCAATCATGGCATTTGAAAGCATAAAAAGTTATAATTTTGTATGATGTCTTGATTGATTCCAATGTTGAAAAGTTGAAATTGATCCATGGAATAGGATCTAGAGGTTGTCTAGGGTAGAGAAGTCATTTTATAGGGTATAGTATGATGTCATAATAATATCAAGTCCTTTCATAAGTTGAAACATTCAATAAGTCCCTTAAACATAGTTTATTGCTTTAGAAAATTCAAATCTTGAATGTAACGGCTATATGGGCATTTTGGAGGGAAACTCCATAGTTTAAATTTTATGAAGGAATAGGAAGTGAAAGGAGTTGGAGTTGGTTGGGGGGAATGTTAACTACCTCCTGGACCCATAAATATGTCAGTGTATGGCCTGTACCTCATATTGTACGGACTGTCTCTCCAAAACTGAATAAAAGAGTTTTGTTTTAATAGAATTGGAAGGAACTTCGAGTTTCTTGTTCATCTTTGGGATTGGGATACATTGTATTGTATTTGTGGACATGTTCTGATGCTAAGGACTAAGATTTGAATCCAAATTTGTAAGTGGTTTGTTCGAATTCATTGATTTCTAACTGTAGCAGATAGTTTTGAAGTTTATTTTCAAATAATCATGACCATTCTATGAAATGTCTCCTATTTCTTCATCGAATGGAATTTCTCTAATATATCTAGATATTTCTAACCCATTAATGATCATCTAACTGCAATAAATGGTGCCCACCAAGCATTAACAAGTTGAAAACAAGAGGAGAATTGAGGGGACAGTCATAGTGGGAATGAATTGCCTTAATGAGGGCAGGGTTTGAGAGTTGATTTATGTTTGTGAGGATGAGACATAGATGTTTGAATCCTGAGTTGATCAAATAGGTCATTGCGCATGGGAGATTTAGCATACCCTAGAAACAAGGGTTTTTGAATGCATGATTTGGGGATTTTGGGGTTAGGGAACCCTTAGCATGAAATTGAGAATTTATTTGTCTAATTGAAGTCATTTGGAGAGCCTATGAAAAGTTTTGAGTCAAGACATTAAGAATTCCTATAGGTTGCTTTGTAATTGCATCATTCCTAGATTGTTGAAATTAGGGTCACTGTGAAGAATCTTTGATATTTGCCAAAGGAAGCCCATCCAAGTTTTACATATGTTTTTCATGAAGATAAAGGGTGTTTGAAACTATGATTTTTTCAAGGAATATTTTGGGAAAAACAAAATTTATTGGTTAATTTGTCTTGCTGTTGTCACAGAATGGTGAAACTGCATTGACAACACATGGCTACTTTGGGCATTTTTACTTAAAAGGTGTTGATACTAAAAGATATTGTTTGGAACATGTTATATATTCTTTAATAAACCTATTGAAGCCTTAAAACATCCTAGAGTTGATTGTTTGTAGATTTTGCCTATCAGGACGTAGAAGGGTCACTTGGAACACTTTTACAATCTTGCTCATTTTGGGTTGTTTCTTGGTTCACCACATTATCCTCTGCATCAATGGCCTTAATCCATTCCTCATTCTCAAGTGCATCTCTAACATTTTTAGGTTTAAATTCACAAAATAAACATGTGTTCTGTCTCAACTTACTTCATGTCATCACACAAGCTTGCTTGTCTCCACTGATTTGGTTCTATGGATGGTGTCTTCTCACAAATTTAGCTAACACTTTCTCTCTTCTCTATTCATTAGTCGGTGTAGGTTCAATTTCTTCCTCGGTAGAAATTTCCTGATTCTTGATGTCTATAAGTTGATGCTTGATGCCTTTATCCTTTTTCTCAATAGCTTCTACATGTCACTCGGGTAGAGGGCCAGGTAACTCAATGAATGTATATCTATCATAGTCACATGGTTCTTTCCTTATTTCTTCATCATTTTTCTCAACAAGCTCATCAACTTTCACATTAGCACTTTCAATCATTTTTTTAGAAACCTTATTCAAAAGTTTGTAAGCTTTGATCTTAGTAGAATATCCCAAAAATATTCCTTCACACATTTAGAATCAAATTTTCCATTTCTATCATCTTTCAGAATGTAACATCTACTTCCAAAAATTCTAAAATAACTTACATTAGGTGTGTATCCAAACCATAACTCATAAGGTGTCTTTTTTGAATATATTTTCAGTTGTACTCAGTTCAAAGTGTATACAATAGTGCTAACAGCTTCTCTCCAGTACATTTGTGCAACATCTTTCTCAATCATCAGTGTTCTAGCATAAACAACTATGGATATATTCCTCCTTTTAGCGATACCATTCTGTTGTGGTGTTCTTGGTGCAAAAACATGTCTTTTAATTCCATGCTCATTACAAAATTTAGTGAATTCATTAGAAATAAAATCACCTCCTCTATCAGATCTTAAGAATTTTAACTCTTTTCCATTTTCCTTTTTCACTTTAGCTTTATACCATTTAAACATTTTGAAAGCTTCAAATTTCTCTTTCAAAAACATAACTGTCATCATCCTAGAATAGTCATCAATAAATAGAATAAATTATATGTCACCATAATAACTCTGAGTTCACATAGGATCGCATAAGTTGGTATGAACCAACTCCAAAATAGCTTTAGATGGATAAGTCTTGCTCTTGAAACTAGATTTTGACATTTTCCCCATTTGACATTATTTGTACATGACATGGTCAAGTTTAGATAAGCTCGGTAAACCTCTAACTTTTATTTTCTTACTGATCTTAATCATGTTGTCAAAATTCACATGACATTGCCTTTTATGCCACAACCACACATCTTCAGTTCTAGCCATTAAACAAGAAGTTTCAACATTGTCAAGATAACATAGATTACCTTTATATTGTTCACCAGTACTGACCAGCTTTCCTGTTTCATCATAGATCTTTACCTTCCTACTTTCAAATGTGACTCGGTGACCTGAGTTATTCAACTGTGCTACACTTAACAAGTTATAATTAAGTTGCTTCACCCAATATGTATTTTCACATTTGATCTTATTGTTCAACATGATAGATCCTTTTTCTTTAATTTGACAAGGTGTATCATTACCCATTTTAATAGATCCTCCATTACAGTGTTCAAGGTATTAAAATTTATCCTCATCACTAGTCATATGATGTATACAAAAACTATGTATCATTCTTTCTAACTTTAGAAATAAGTTTTGTTTCTACATACCTTTCTTCTTCTTCTAAATCTTCTTTCAAAGCTATGAATACCACCTCAATGTCTTCATCAATATCAGTGTCAGTGTCATCATCATCATCTCCAACAAGGTAGCATGCATTCTTTCCTTTGTTTTTGTAGTCTTGGTTGTTTCTTCTATCATAGTGTCAGTTGCATCTACGATCTTGGTTGTCTCTTGTGTCATACTTCTTTTCACCAGATTGATCATTTTCTATGTCATCATTTTTTCTATTTGGACATGTAGCTACAATATGACCAATTTCTTTATAGTTAAAACATGCTAGAGGTAATTTTCCATTATACCTTCCTTTACCTTTCTGTAGCCTTCTAGCCATAAGTGCTTCAAGTTTATCAAGTCCATATTCATCATTGTCACTGTCACTTTCATTCCTTATCATATGTTTATTGCGTGACTTTCCAATTTTCAAAGATGACATAAATACAGACTCAACACTTGGTACAATACTGTTATCATAGTTATTCAACTCAAAAGTAGTCAATTTACCGATTAGATTATCAAGTGTAAGAACATTATCTGGTGCAGATCTCATTTCATGAATTGTAGAGATTCTAATAGCATAGATTGGCAGCGAGGTTCTAATAATTTTACTCACAATGTCTTCATCAATAACACCTCCTTATCCTTGGATAGCATTAACAACCTCCTTGATTTGGTTACTGTACTGTAAAATCTTTTCTCCTTCTTTCATCTTCATGTCATCAAATCTTCCTCTAAGGATTTCAGGTCTTTCTCTCATCACATTCACATCTCCATTGTAGACTAGTGCAAGTTTGTCCCACATTGCTTCTACTGAAGTACATGCTTTGACATCTTCAAATTTTGCATTAGATAGAGCAGCAATAATCTCTATCATTGTCATGTTCTATTCATGTGTATCTCTTAGCTGATCAACAGTCAAAGTGATGCAGGAGCATCCTGGGTGTAAGAGCAATCTTGCATCACCCAAAAAAATATTTCTGTTTTTGTATTCAATAAGGGCTATTTTGTGCAGAGCTGCTATTTATGGAAAGTTACTATTTTTGGTAATTTTCGTATGTGCTCAGAATGATCTGATTTCTTTCTTGGTGGTTCATTTTGGTCATATAAGTCTGCCAGTAAAGTTTCATTGCCAGATCAAGTGTATATTGGAAGATATTGAAGATTTTCGATTTTGGCAGCAGGGTACAGAAACTTCGAACTCAGTTTTGAAGGCTTTAGAGGCCCCGGATGAGGTTGAATTTTGGGCTGAATGAAGCTTGCTTAATTCAAGCGTTGTAGAGCTCCTCGCGCCCTTTCCGAAATGGGGTTACAATAGTCAATCGGGTCAACTGGTGATGACTTATGGTCTTCGGAAGTTGGGTCACCTGAAATGGCGGAAAATGATTTTTTTTTCTTCAAAATTTATGTTCGGGTTTCAAGGGTTATCTTGAGCCGACTATGATGTAATGAAATGTAAAATAAAAATAATTCTAAGTTTGGTCGGCCTTATTGGCTAAAATTCTGGAACCTTCCCAGGCGGTGAAAATTGCCTATATAAGGAAGGCTGTATTATTGTCTTAGGAGTGCAGAATAGTTCTGGGTAATAGTTCGAGGCTTTGTCCTACAGAATATTGTAAGGGAATGCCCATGTGGCTTTGCATATTGTAATTCTAAAAGTTTGTAATTCCACATTTGTGGAGATAATAAGAAGCCAATTTTCTGTTCTTGCATATTGTTGTTTCTCTATTTCTGTTATGTGTTTGTGGTATTAAGGGGAGCACCCTTCATCACAAAGGTCCAATAGACAATTGTATGTAAGCATTATCTAGGTTGAAAACTATAGATTCTCCAATTCCAAATATGTGCAACCTCATTTTGCTTTGCCATGTTGAGAAGTTGTCTTTGTTCAACTTTGGCACCTCTCTTTTATACCTCTTATGATCTTTAGCTCAAGTCCTTAAAACTTCCTTTTCAAGCACACAAGATCTGATACCAATTGTTAGATAACTGAGAGGGAGGGGTGAATCAATTAAATCTAGTTATCCTACAGTCCTAAACTCCCAGATGTATATATTAAAACTTTTTCAACCAAATAACCAACTTGGTAAGATAGCAATAACAATATTTTTGTTCATTTATCGAATACCAGTAAAATCAATACTGTGTTTACTGATTAATCCAAAATATGAAATGTGTAAAGGAAACTAACAATCCAATCACATCAAATAACACATAATACAAGGATTTTAACGTGGAAACCCTGTTGAGGGAAAAACCGCCTGTGATCAATAACCCAAACTATTTCACTCTTCTGAAGTGAGCTTGGTTAGGATCCAGCCCTATTAAAGATTACAATGCACACTATAAGGTGTGACCTAGTTAAAGGATTTATCACTACCTGTTAACTCTTGACCAGCATTCACTATGGGGTCAAAAATAAAACCATCAACATTCATAGAATGTCATATTGAAATATAAATAAGACTGTTAAGTCCACTCGGTTAAGAGATTTAGTTGTAACAATTGTTAAACTGATACAGTAGTGATCTTATTCAAATACAACTAAGATTGCAAATTTTTAGATCTAAGCTAAGCTCAAAATACCTCCTCTGATCAATAATCTCTTCAATCCTTCATATCCTTCATCATATTCATCTTGGTCAATAATACTCTGATGCTCGGTTATGCTTCTAGTTCTTCTTGGTTCTATCTATAACTAGTTTGATAATTGGTGCATGAAAAATTCCTTTTAGTGCATGAAAACTTCCTTTCACGCGAATTCTCCTATAGATTCAATTAGCTCCAAACTCAAAAATGAATCTCATGTCTCTTTAAATAGATGTTATAAAAAAATTTCATCTCATCCATTAGATTTTGCCTCTTAATCTCCTTCATCCATTTTTCCACTTCAAGCTTCCTCGGTAGATGTGTCTCTAACATGTTTCAATCTCTTCCATTCAACCATCTTTGAATTTTGTTAGTTGTTAGATCCTCATAACTAACTTTATCATTTACCTCAAAATCATACGTAATTTTCCAGCTCATTAATTTAGTCAGTTGTTATAACCTTTAATTGTTTCTCTCACTCGGTCAATACAGAATGTGTTGGTGAATACTAACTCGGTTAATATTGATACTCAGTATACACTGCACTGGCTCGATGTATACAAAAATCTCCAACTACTGACCACATTAACTTGTTCAATTCTGATCTTCAATACATAGCAAATTCATGTAATACAATCAAGTCAACAAAATGATGCCATAGAATCATCAATAAGTTACCCAATGTATACCTTAGCCATATCTCCATATCCATCTCATCTTCATGTAGATATTTCTTTCCTTTACCATTTTTCTTCTTCAGATGTTTGTAACCATCATGATAAGTATAGTCAAAACTAGTTGACATTAATGACAACATATTGATGGATTTAATTGCCTCACATATCACTTTAATAGCTTGGTGATCTCCAATCACTGTCTTTCACTTGTCCTTTTAGTTCATCAGGTTATTCAATCAGTTGTAGATTATCATAGATAGTATCTCAAAGTGTTGGTTTGATAAGCTTCTCCAACATTTGCATCATACTACTTCAAGCAATGTTCATAAATTTGAATCCACATTTGATGTTAATGGTTGAAAATGGTAGATAAACTCTTTTGTTGATTCATTACATTTGAGTTGTGAGGGTTTCAAAATGAAAGATGCATGGAGAGTCTTTTGTAACACAAAATATTGGCATAGAAGCTATCCTCATATGATAAAGTTATGGTAGGATGTGCTTACTATTCCTACAAGTACTGTTGATTGTGAAAGAGGATTTCCAAAGAAAAATATCATCAAAGATGTCAAAAATTCAAAGCTAGGTTTGGATACACTAGATGCATTAACGAGAGCATCCTTAAATTGATATGAAACAAATGGTGTAAATTGGAATGAAGTATATAAGATATGGAAGAACACAAAGTCAAGAATAGTTCTTGACCTTTGATATTATTAGTTTATGTTTTCCCAATTTCAAATGACTAAAATAAAATAAATTTTCATTTTGGATTAGATTATTAGATGTTTTACTTTTAAATGACTTTAAAAAAAAAATACAATTTCTATTTAAAAATCAGTTAGTTTCAATTATATATAATAATATATGTTTTAAAATAGTAATTTATTTGCACTACTTTATTAAGAATGAAATATTTTTTTATATTTAATATATTTATTACATGTTATATTGATGAAATATTTAAATTTAAAATAATTTATTAAATTAATCATAAATTAAAAATTTTGACAATCAATATTTTTCTTAAAACATAAAATGAAAGGTAGTAAAATGATCAAACCATCATAAAAAAATCATATAAAAAAGTCAAATTCTAGGCCTGATTGTACATTAACGTATGTCAAACATGTGCAAGAATTAGAGGATGATAATGTGATATGAGCACTAAAGGTGGATCTCACACATAAAGAGGTATAAGATGATAACTATCACTACCTAAAGTGAGATTTTCTTACGCCGTGTGCTAAAATAAAATGTAAACTCTTAGGTTTCTAAATTAAAAACTACTATGTAATGCATTATCTTAAATAAACTTAAGTAAAGTTTAATTAGTAAATATTTAATTACACCAACAGAAAAGAATGAAGATGTGTATCCAAATAACCCTAAAGTAATGTTAACTTGGATAATTCGATATATAATTAAGATTAGGATCAGTTTTTAGGTCAAGGTTAGGGTTAAAGTTAAAATTAAGGTTAGAGAGAGGGTTTGGTTAAGATAAACCTGAGGGTTATAGTTAAAAATTTCAATTCAAGGTTAGTGTTAGGTTTGGGATTTTCATTAGGTTTGAGGATTGGGGATAGGTTAGGGTTATGGTCATGATTATGATCATAGTTAGGATTACAAATAGAAGCAAACCTTGATTACATTCTAATCTTAATATAACACGCAATAACTCTAACCATAATACTAACCCTAACCCTAATTCAAGTGTAATTCTAACTTTGGGAAAACTTTATTCTAGAATGGTGATCTTGTACTTGAATCCTATAAAAGTAACTCTAATCCCTAATCCTGACTATAACCTAAGATCTACCTTAAAATGGAATCATTAGTTTTAGTCATGCCTTAGCAAGCTTACCTTAACTCTAACTCTAACCCTAACCTTAAGCTTTATCTTAAAATGGAAACATTAATTTTAGTCATGGCTTAACTCTAACCCTAATTACAATTAAAAGATGATACATATTATTTCATCTTGACATATATTTAGCCAATAGGCTTCTCTTTAAAGCTTTCTTACGATCAGAATTTTGTCACGCTAGTAAATAAGATACTAAAAAATAGTTTCAAACTACTAGTAAATAGTCTTGTGTTCAAATATTTTTTTGTCTACAAATCATTAATGAAAGTTACACAAGCCTATCCGCATGAAAAGTTTGAGTTCAAAATCACCCTAATATTTGCAAGAGTATGGTATCTTTAAGCACACATAACTGAGTTTGTTAGGAAAAAGACTCAATAACGAAAAAAAATGTAGCAGTAAAATGAGCTATTATATTCCCCTTTAACTCATTATATCCATTCATTTCTCAAAATTCCTTCTGGGCACAACACGCCATCTTTTTCTTGAAAAATCACGTCATCTTCTGCTAAGAAAATTTGTCATCTTCTGCTAAGAAAATATGTCATCTTCTGCTAGGCAAATTTGGATTATTATGCATTTATGGATTAAGAATCGAATTTGATCTCATAACCTTATTAGATTTGAGACCCCTAAAATCACATTCACTCTTAATAGCTTGAAGCAATGACTATATGGAGTTAAATTTTGTTTCATTTCATTTTGACAAAAAAATCTTTTATGATAGGATTTTGTGCATTTTATTGCATATTTTTCTCGTTGACATCTTTGACACAACACAATTTGTGCCAAATCTTCACTTATCATGGTTTCAGTGAGTTTTTCTTCTGTGAATGCTACACTTGAGTACCTAGAAGGTGCACTTTCATCATTGATCATATTATAACGAAGAAATGTAGAGCTTACTCAAAATAAAAACTCTAGTTTTGGTGTCACAAAAGCGTATTTGGCTTACATGCACATGGTAGGGTTAATGTCATTGCATGGTAAGTACCCATCCTTTCTCTCAAGGATGCATTTTTCTCAGTGTTATTGATGGGGGGAAGAGAATGATTAAGGTATTTTGTAATGTTTAGGAGTAGTCCACAATGATTTACTTGATGAAATTTTTATGAAATGCAAAATTATGGTGTTGGAATTTTCGTTTTTTGAACTTGTCAGTTGTAATCATTCGGTTGACCAAACATATAACTAGAGCTACTATAAGCAATAGAGAGTGTTTGTTGGCTTTCTTTTTCATTTAAGATGATAGGAAGTTTGCATTCTCTCTATAGAAAATTTTTAATACCTCGCAATGGTCTCTAATGTGGGTTACATGTTTAGTTGGCTATTTTCACTATTTATTATTTGTGATCTTGATTTTGGATTTTAATTTTTCTTATCAAAATCTATTCCTTGTGCTACTAACATATTGTACCAATCACATTCAAAATGAATAACATCTTTCTATAACGCTTTGTTTATTTTGGTTACTTCTATTCCTCATGCTATCAACATCTTGTACCAGTCACCAACAAAGTGTTATAGCAAGGATGCAATGTGATTTATGCATGTTTTTAGTTATGGGGGGCATTAGAATATGCTTTATATCATTGCCTTTTTTATTTCACATCTCTGGTAGTTATACCCTTCTTATTCAATTTTTTGTAGAAGTATCAACTTCAAAGACTACTTTCTTATATTTGATAGGGTTTTCATTTCAAATTTATTTAGATAATACAAGGGATGTCATGTACTAATGTTCAAATGAAATGATATCTAATATGAAAAGTGAAATTTTTTTTGGTTAACAAGATATTTGGTTTTTTTAGAATTGTACTCTCCAACAATCTTGTACAAGTCTTTGTGAATGGTGATTATGCAACTCTCTACAAATTCCTAAAATAATACAAAAATGGAATTTCTAATGAGAATATAAGATGGAACTTCTCCAAAAAAAATGTATTGATAAAGTTGGAAATGTATTTGATTGCTATACACCTACTACTTCTTTGTTGAATATTGAGGTACTTGACAAGATCCTTTTGTACCATGAATAACTTGCTAGTTAATGATTTAGTTCACTTACATCTTCTCGATTACATCAAAATTAATCTCTTTTAAATTTGATTCACTAATGTTTGGTTGATATGAAGAAGTTTTTCACTGTTATTATTTTTTAACATTGAGCTTTGGGTTGACCCATGCTACCATAATTGCCAGGTGCAAAAATTCCAACTAATTGTGGAAGTCAACAAAATATGGATGTTTAGAATTTTTAATAACAAGAGATAAAAAAATTTAGAGGAATTTAGAACTTTGGATCAAATTGGACAAAATCTTGTCAATCCCAAAAACTCAGAGCTAACTAGATTTTGTAACTAAGAATGTTAGCAAATTAAATCCATTCTAGAATTGAGTAGCTTCTAGCTTAGATTGTGTGTGTATTTTTTATGCTAAAAATACACACACGGTCTAAACCAGAAGTTACTGAATTTACATTTTAATGGATTGTGGAAATCTGATATCACTGATTAAATCCATATAAAATCAAAGCTTTTAAGTTTTCCTCTGCTTGTAATATTTTCAAATATTCACATAATTATTTTTGTTTACTTTCTTATATAATGTTAAATTTCATTTGTATTGTACTTTTAGTGACCTAGCAATCGATCTCTTGCACGTCTTGCACCTCTTATGACTACAAGTGCTAGTTGTAATTTTTACATTAGATTGAGGATTGTAATTCAACTTTAAAAATTTATTATACATACTTTAATAATTTAATTGTATAAATTTTCTAATCAAATTTTGTTAAATAATAATTTTTTATATCATTTAATTTTTTAATATTTTTTATTTTTTAATAGGTCCTTTTTTTATAATATTATTAAATACAATAAATAATATTTTTATTTAACTACAATGCTCATTTTTTAACTACTAAATACAACATCATTTTTTTAAAATTAGGTATTGATCTTAATAGTAATCATTTTTTAAGTATTGAAATGAACATCGTAGAGATAAATGCTCTTTTTTTTCATCCCTTATAAATGATTTTAAAAGTAAAACTTTTATTTATCAAATTTTTAAAACAAAATTTTCATGTTACCAGCTTATATAAGTTATTTATAATATAAAAATATTTTAATTGTAAAATAATAAAAAAATAAAATTTAATAATATTGTAATATTATAATGATATAAAATATATTATTATAACTTTACAATATAATATGAATTAAGCATCAATATGTCTGTGCATGGAAGGGCATTCTCCCACCCATGCTTTTCAAATGTGGTTGCTTCGATTGTCTTGCCTGCAAATGTGTCGTAGTCTAGTTCGGGGTTGGGGGTGTTTCAAGGTTCTGAGGAGCTGGTCTTTCCTTCTCATTTTCCTGCTCTGCCTTCTCCTGCTACAACTGGTGGTGCTTCATTTGGTGTCAGCTCCAAGTCGAATTCCTCTACCTCAACTAGGGGTTTTGATGGTCTAAGTTCACCCTTGATCCCCTCCCCTATGCTGGCCTCTGGGGCTAGAGGTGATGCTTCTCTTGTTGCTCCCCTTGCCTCTCCTCAGCCTTCTATTGAGATTTCTCCAAAGGATTCTGGTAGGCAGCATCTCAAGGCAGGGTCCTTTTCCAAGGTCATCTCTAAGATCACTTGTGGGAAAGGACCTAAGGTTGTTGTTGGTTCTATTGGCTCAGTGTCTCCTATTGCTCTGATTCCTGTGAGAAACCCTATTTCTTTTAAGCTCTCTTATGAGGTTGAAGGGGATTTGGTGAACATCACTGACATTTTGAAGGCTCGTGGTTTTATCTACCACTTTCAGGGGTTCTGGCCTAGCCTCCCTCAACTACATGATTGGGTGTCTCGGGAATGGGAACCAATCTTGTCTGATACAGTCTATATTTTTCCTATGGCTAAAGAGTTTTCATAGCTAAGTTCAATAAGGATGAGGATAGAACTAAGATCTTATGTGAACATTTTTATAACTAGGAGGAGGAAAAATTTATTCTTATGATTAATCCCTGGCACCCTGATTCTAACCCTTCCTCTAAAGTCTTCAGTAAGATCCCCATTTGGGTTAGGCTTCCTTATCTCCCTCTTCATCTATGCCAACATTCTATTCTGGAGGAAGTGGTTGAGGCCTTGGGGGATTTCTTAATGTTGTATCATGACTCATTTAATATTTATCATTCCACTGTGGCCCGCCTTTTGGTTGATCTTTACAGTCAAAGGGTCTTCCAACTAAAATCAAGATTGAATCATTTGTGGGATCTTGGATCCAACAAATTGACTACAAAGGTATTCCTTTTAGATGTCTTAAAATGCTTTAATACTAGTCACATTTCTACTTAATGTGGTTTAGATACCAAGAAGAATAAATTTTCTCCCTCTTGGTGGAAGGGAGCTTCTACCCAGCATTATACTGTCATGAAGAACTCCTCTTAGCCCGGAAAGGAGGAAGATCCTACTTTAGGTGACCCAGTTTCTTTTGTGGTAGTGGAAGGTTTGTGCCCTACTACTTCTATTGATCCTATTGTAGTTGTTGGCCCTATCCCTGCTCGCTCTCTTATTGGTTCAGTTCCATCTTCTTTGTTGGATGAAGTTGATTTCCCCTGTGCCGATTCTATTCTAGCTCCTTCTTTGCTGGATGGAGTTGGGCCCCCTGCTAGTAGTTCTAAGGGTGTTGATTATGTTATCCATGCTGGTGTTTTGGCACTTTTTGGCTCTAATGTTTCTAACCCTCTGTTATTTAGTCCCCTAGTTGGGACTAATGCAGACCCTTATTTTGGATGCTTCCCTGGCTATTTTAAAACCTTTGATGGGTGTTGGTTCTTCAGTTTTGAACTCATTGTGCTGGAAGGAAGAGGAAGCTAGAGTTGAAGGGTGGATCACAGCTAAAGATAATCCTAAGAGATCCTCCTCTTCCTTTGACATGACTCTTCTATCCCATAAGAAGGGTTCAAAAGTCTAGTTCACTTTCTTTTTCTACTGCTTTCCTCTAGTCTATCTTACGTAGTGAATTGGAGTATTTTTGTTGGACTTCTTTCCTTTGTAGTGTCTTTTAGTGAGGTGTTTGGGGTGTTTGGTCTTTCTTTTTTATTGGACTATTACTTTTAAAGGAACTCTTAATGTTTTATCCTAAGTTCCAGCTTTGTAAAGGGTTTCGAGGCCCCTTCAAAACCTATTGTTACCTTAGTAAAAAAATTTACAATATACTATGTAATTATTTTTTATTATAAAAGAAACAAAAAAAGAGTATTGTCCCTTACAAAACCACAACTTGAAGGTGTAAAAAAAAAAAACCAAAGAAACTATTTACAACAAGGTCAAGAAAATACCATTGACAACAAACTAGCAACACAAATATTAACCTACATCAAGTGTGGGTAAAGAAATCACCCACAACACAGGGAGGAGAATGTAAGATAGCGAAGTGATTCTTCCTTCTCTAGTTGACAAGTGTTGAGGAAATACTTTCATAAGGGTCCCCATCACAAGGGAAGGTGGTGGAACCTTCAAAGAGATAGAATCAACATGACCATCAGGAACATAGTACTGACAATATTGAACCTCAATAGCCATAGGCTGGACTAGATCAGGAGAAACAACAATTAAAGAAGGGTTCATACCACTAGAAGGGACTATATCAACATAAAGAGGTGGAGATGGACCCATTGTGATAGAGGAGTCTAGAATAGTAGGATCACCACCCTAAGGGGGGATACATGATTAGCCTATAAATAATCATCAGAGGAAGAGTTAGAGGTAATGACAGTCAAATGATCATCATTTGTATCATTAGACCATATGGTAATACCTTTACAAAATGAAAGAGAACAATCTATAGCTAGATGACTAGTAGAGAAGAACTAGCTGCATCAAAATGAAACACCCTCAAAATCTAGCAATTGGGTCCATGGTTTATCCCCAGCCATGAGAACCACATCCCTTAGAAGGGATGTGGATATGTCTATGTTAACTAAAATGTGAGTAAATGTAGATCAACTTACCAGAACCATATCCTCATCCATCTTTAATAAATATCCAATAGAATTATTGATGGCCTCAAAGAGAGAATTCTCCCAAAAATGAAGGGGAGGATTAGGGAGACAAACCCACACTAGACATGCACTTAGTGGTTAAGAGGGTTAAAGGAGACTATCTAGGGTTTGGATGAGAGAGAATGATTCTCTCACACCCACAGTTTACTCAATATTAAATCATGTTCTTCCTTAGTAGTAAAAGGAACCAAAATAAACTTGGACAAGATTATAGCTATAATGCCTCTCTCATTTTCTTTCTTCATGATATCCCGATGGATGTGTCTTTAGCATTATGTGAGTTTGTATTTTTTTGTTGTTGGATGATATCCCTTGTGATGCCTTCTTATGGCTCAGGATATTTTCTTGGTGCCTTGTGTGATTGATTGAGTTACCATGTGCCTTGTTGGATATTTTATTGTGTTGTATGACCATGTTGGAATAATGATAGGTTTCTACCTTTGATGTGATCTTATTTATGTGATTGTGATGGCAAGTTTCTTATACCTTATTCTTGGTTGTGAGAAACATTGCATTGTGGTTGGTTGTATGCCTGATTTGCGATGCTAAATGTTCATATGCTAGATTGTGGTTAGTTGTATGTTTGATATCTGAGTGGGATCTGTTGTTTTATCCTCAGCATAGTGGGAGTGGACCTTTGGTTTCATGTGGTCGTGTGGTAGTGATTCTTTTGCCATTGAGATTTTGACATTCCTAGACCGATGTTGGGTGATCCTTGTTGCTGTTACATTCTTCCTTGTTTATGATTATTGGAGACTTTCTCTTATCTTTTAGGATATTGTACTTGTACTTTGTATATGATTTGTTATTACATACCATGCAACATGTGCAGTAGATGATTATTCATTATGTATACCTTATGGTATCAGTTGTATTTATGTTTCATTTATTTGATGTTATACTTATCATTTGTTTGTATATATGAGATTTGTAACTATATTTAATCTAAAGTAATTAATTAATATTTATATAATCTACGTCAAGGAACCCTTGAGATTTGTAATCTATGTTTGAGTTATACTTGTATGTGAGTTGTAAATTATATTGTATTGCTTCCGCATTGTTACAAATTATTTTTTTAAACTCTTAAGAAAAAAATTGTTATGTAAACTTAGTAGCATGTTTAGGTTAATTTATCTTGGGTTCCATGGTGGGGCATTACATTTAGCATCGCAAATCAGGCATACAACCAACCACAATGCAATGTTTCTCACAACCAAGAATAAGGCATACAACCAACCACAATCTCTCTATCTCAAAAGGTACAACACTAAATACAAAGATAAAATACACTCAACTAGAGGCAACCGACACACATAGGAAACCTAATATATATAAATAAAAGTGTCATTACATGAGCCAACTCTAAGCTTATCATGGTGGTCTCTATAGGCCCCGGAGCCCTAGTGACTCTATGCAGTATTAATAATCATCTCATGCAGACAAGGTACCAACTATGCCATTTACACTCTACATAGGTGGTAAGCATCTTCCCACTCCCATCCTAGCCAAGACCTCAATCAAGTATTTAGGCATGGGCAAGGCACACATTATCTTATTAATTTATTTTAAATTCTCAATATCATTTAGTTATCACTTTATTAAGTCATTTGCAATAAGTTATCCTGGCAACCACTTGTGGGACCCAACACCTATTACAAGCCACTCCCAATCTATACACTTAGATAAACTATCCTAATACCCCAACCAAAAATAACCGAGAGAAAAATAAACCAAAATCACAAAAGTTTCTCATAAACCATAAATCATGATAAACAACAAAGTAAAATAATGGAGTATGGTAGAAAATCAACACCTTCTATAAAAGGATCAAATAGTCCATCTCAACATAGACACTATCATCCATCCCATAATGTACACCTCAATGAAATAATAACAATCTTCATAGTCTCACTTCACAAAACCAATGA
Organism: Chamaecyparis obtusa; assembly: GCA_027943335.1. NCBI lineage: Eukaryota > Viridiplantae > Streptophyta > Pinopsida > Cupressales > Cupressaceae > Chamaecyparis > Chamaecyparis obtusa. Next base: position 465,268 of record BSBK01005969.1, read on the forward strand.
TACTCAAAGCATCAATGACATCCATCTCAAAACATGAACATATTCCATAAAAATAAGCATCCAGAATGTGGAACAATCATAGTAGAGGACATAAGGTGACCAAGTAAATCAAACTTAATCATAATAATGGTCGTCGGCTTTTAGGATTAATAAAATAAAGATCGAACACAATAAGGCACATGAGATCACTCACAAATATCACATAATTCATACATGATCCAAACAAGACTTCAAAATGGTTACAAAGTTTCTCCACATAAAATCAAATATCAATAGAAAAACACTTCAAAGCCTCTGGTACTATTTCCCTAAAAGCCAACTTAATTCCCCAATTACAATCAATCAAAGTCTCAAAACATGCAAAAGTACCCAAAACCAATTTATAAATTTCAGTTGACTAAAGCAACCATCTTGTTGACTATAGTCCATTTGACTACAAAAGTGTTCATATAAATGTCTCATACATAACTATCTATTTAAAATAAAATCTCATGCATATATAATTTTTAAATAAGTATTTAACTAAAATCTCCATCCATATCAAAGCACCATGTATTTAATAATAAAATAATGTTATTAATTTTTCAAATATAAATATAATATAAATGAAAACATTAATATTAAAACCTGCATGTAAAAAAAATCAATTAATATTTATTTATTTATTTGTTTGTTTTTTCAAAATAAATAAATAACAACAATTATAATTTTTTAAATTTTAAATCCAAAAATTAATAAATAATATTTTTTATTTTTTAATTTAAATCCAAAATTTAGTAAATAATAATAATAATAATTTTTTTAATATAGAAACTTTCAAATTACATATACATATAATTTTCTTCTCTTATTAATAAAACAATTGATTTTCAAGAATCTTTTTTTTTACTATTAAATTTCATTTGGGTTTTCACATTCAATTGTTTGATGATTTCATTTTTTGTTGTCCTCTCAAATATTATGTTTAATAATTCAATCAAACCCTTATTGGATCTAAATTTCATATTTTTCTAAATCAATTGTATGTATAAGGTTTTCTCATTGAGCAATCTAGGGTTTTAACCAAAACATAATTTTCTTTTGAATTTAAATACAAAATTTTTTAGAATAATATAAACAATTATGCTTTTATACAAAAATTAATACACATATGCTCACATGCATATTAAAATATCAGAATTTCTTCTCACACAATAAAAATCCAAAAAGCTTTTCAAACCCAAAACCTTCAACAATAAAACCATAAAACCTTCAATTCAAACCCTACAACAATCTAGCAAACATGAAGAAAACAATCTTTTTAGAAAGAAGATTTACAAAGGAAAAATACAAACCCTACCTCAAATTCAATAGATCTATGACGATACCAATCCAAAATTCAAGCTCCCAAAAATCTAAGTTTTCTAGAAATTTCTTCAACTCCAAATTGTAAGAAAAACCCGTGATCTCCAAACCTATGTATCGAATAATGGCCAAAATCCTCCTAATAAAGAAAACTAAGCAATCTAGGGTTTCAAAACATGCAACACAAAAAACAAGGTAAACTCCCCTCTAAAAAATATAAAAGAATCACTTAACTTGGAAACATTGAAATCAAAACTTGACATGCAACACCCAAACAGAAATAGAACTCAACATGAAAATCACTTAACTCCATTTGCATTCAATTATTAATTTTCTCTTTTTATATATTTAATTAATTGTAATTATAATTAATGCAATTTTCTAGTTAACAATTCCTAACTCAACATTGACTCAAATTTCTAATTCAATTTTATAAAACTCAATGTGCAACTTAAATTGCATATTAATATTTAATTAATCAATTAATATTTTGGCACTTAATAACTATGCAATTGATAATTAAATATTAATAAATCAATTATGCCTAAAATTTTATCTTTAAATTTAATAATTAATTAAATTATTTTATTCCAATGTAGACTTTTAATTAAGTCTTTTAATTAAAAAAGGTATTTAATTAACCCTTAATAATTAAATACCCTTATACTTAATATTTTAATATTTTCAAGATATAATTATTCTAATATAATAATCAATCTTAATTAATTCATTTTAAATAAATAAATCACGTAGAAAAACTCAAATGACCGCAACACCTGGAAATCAACTAACTCAAAATAATCATCATGCTCAAAGGAAGGGTTCACAAATTCACGTCACCTTGACAAATTCAGATAGGTAGTCAATATGATGCTTGTCCCCTATTTTAGGACAAATGATGTCTTAGGTTGGGATTGGACCTTTCTGTTATCTCCTCTCTTACCATTGAGATATTGTGAAAGGGCATGCTCATCCTGACAATTCAGGGAAGTCGATGCCCGATACCTGAAATCTTGCATAAAAGACGAGCATGTACATACATGTATAAATATATAATAGAAAATGGTGGGGATTGGTCGATCGTGTGGATCTCACAAGAAAGTAACTATGACTTCATCCCTAAACCACATCAAACACAAATATAAAATATACATGCAATCCATACACATGCAGGTATGGGGTTAGTAAATCTATAATATAAATGACATCATAACACATAGAAAATTAAACTATGGGAGGGGCATTACACTAAACCTTTTGAGGCCTTTATTCTAATTTTTAAGAACTCATGGTGTGATTCATTTTTATATCATAGATTGACTCATTTATGTGTTTCAGTGACTATTCCCATGTTATAATTTTATACTAGCATTGTATGATGCACCTAGTTCAGTTTGTTCTTGTGTTTATTCTAAGATTATTGTTATGGTTTGATGGTATTTGGTTTTTATTGACTCATGAGACATTTTTATTATATGGATTATGATGTGAGTGATGGTTCCACTAAGGTATATGTCATTGGCTACCTTTATGATTACTTACCATGTTTAGATATTATTTGGATCATGGATCATTATATTTATAACATAATATTGTTGTTTTGTGATTATTTGTGTGATGTGATTAGGTGGTTACAATGTAGATGCATTTGATTACCATAAATTATTTTGGTTACAGTATCATTATTGATTTAAATATTAGATTATGTTGTTTACCATTTCGATCATATTTGCATGGCGATGCTTTATGATGATTATCTTTGATTTTTGTTATATTATGTTTTATATGTTGTTGGGTATTTTAGTGGTGAATTTCATTGATATATGCTTACATTATTGGAAATGATCATTTTAGTGATTTATATTTAAATGAAAAGGTTTATGTAAATACAATGTTAATTTAAATGAGATGTTGTTCACTACTATGTTCATATAATTGTTATGGATTATGCTTGATGTGTTTGTACGAAGTGAGACAAAGTCTCAATCACTCATTCGTGAGATCTACATGATGTCTCATTCTCCTTTGTTGTTTTCTATCATGTATTTTCATGTGCTTCAACTATTTATATTGTGAGAAGTTACACTTGATGTTTGCATGTTTTAGTGAATAGGCACCAAACATCATTTTACCTAAGTTGTAGGAATTGAGTATCTTTATCCTCGATAGTGACATGGGAGATAGTTTTCACTAGCCTTTCATGACTGAGCCAACATTGTTACTATATGGATGGTGTATATGTAATTGATATATTGTCCCTTCGGTATGTGTTGGTAAATCCAAATTTCATATGGATATTGTGTTAGACCTCTGAGCGTGTGTGTGTGTTTAAAGTTTCACAGTTATCATAGATGATCTAGAAATAAATTTTTTTTTATTGTTTTAGCATTCATTTTTGTTACCAACTAATTTGACATATTTGAATTCTATTTTATTGGAATTGATTTAATTCATTTTGGGGAAATATTCTATTGATTTATTAAAATTTAAGTGACTTATTTTAAAAGTCCTTTTTGAAAAGTGCCTATTATTTGGAAAAGGATTTCTTTTTCCACACTTTTCACTTTGGCATTTTGGGTGAAATTGAGTTTTGCAACAAATTATTTTGGAGAGAATTGGGTTTTTTATTTGTTATGTTTGATACACCTGTCAGATCCACATGGGCAGTGTCTCATTGGATTCGGGTTGAGATTGCTAAACTTCTTGTGGAGTCATTTTCATTTTGGCAGCATATTTATTTTATTCTCACCATTTTCATGATTTCCCTCTTGGTGTGAGGTATGACTTTCTATATTTTTTATTTCTCTTTATCTTTTCAAACAAAATAAAATGCAATAGAATTGTGGGTTGAGAATCAACACCCCCTATACTTTCATTAGTTTTCATTACCCGATTGGTATTTTACATGCATTTTATGTTTTTATGTTTTGAAAATGTGAAATTTGTGGTTTTATGTTGCCCATTTTTCTATGTGTTCTTGGAATGATAATTTTATTGCATAAGTGTGTTGTTGGGTATATTAGACAAAATGGGTTTAATTTCTAGATAAATTTTGAGTTTGATTTTGGGCTTTTTTGTGGGCGCCTCATTTTACGTGTCATCCAAATGTTGTCTATCACCATGTTTGGCATGATTGAATTGTTGGATGTCATAATACTCCATGATTATAATAGGATTTTTCTATCGGAATGGATAGAGGAAATTCCAAATAATTATTATCACAATCTAAACTTTTCCATTTGATGTTAAAATAGTGATTTTTGTGCTTTGCCATATTTTGTCAAAATTTGATATTTTATTATTTATGGGCATTTTGATCCTTCCTCATGTTTTAACAAGATGATTGATGGATTACATGGGAATCCATGCTCTTGGAAAAGTGGCCAGTAGAGTAACCTGTTATTTGGCTTGGTTTTGCATTTACTCAATTTCATGCCACAAGTGTTTTGGGAGTTGAGTTGTCCTCCTATTATTGCTTTAATTGTTGTTATGTTGCCTTTGTATTAGCACCTTTCATGCTTGAGCTGAGATGACATGTGATATGTGGATATAGATTTTTGAGACTACATCCAAGCATGTAGTTGAGTTATGCTCCTATGCCGAGGTCCAAGTGACTCAAACTCTTACTTTGAGACCAATTGAGTTTACCATGTTTCTTATGGTTTTGACTTGAGAGTCTTCTCTATGTGTTCTTATTTGCATTTTTCATTGTGCCTCGTTATAGAATGAGATGATTTTATTGCTTGGGTAGAAGAGTGGAGTGGATCCTTATGTGGATCTTAACCCATAAGTGGTTGGTACAGCCCACATGAAGGAGTTATTAATAAGTGATAACATAATAACTAAATTGGAGTTAAAACACATTGATAAGAGTGAGGGACTACCTGGCCACCTGAGATCATTAATAAAAGGTAAGTCAGTACTTGGTTTTCAGAGGATGTTTATAGAAGGTATTGTATCTAACAACTCAATGGTTTTGATCAAGGATACATATTGAGCCTGAATGTTTATGGATGTTGATCTAAGACTTGATTCTATGTGGGATACTATGAGCCAAGTAATGAAACTCCACCTTGAGTCCCTAAACTATAGCCTTCATAGCTCTGAGTGGTGGACCTTTGTTATTGTGCCTTATTATATCTACATATATGAGTTGCATTGGAACATTTGTATCATTCCCAAAGTTATGCATTTGAATAGTGTGTGTGTTTGTGTATCAACCATTCTTGTGGGTGTGAGTGTACCTTGTGATTGCGGTCGAGTGACTATCTTTGTGAGAACAATGGGGTGGGTTTAAGGTTTCCACATGGTAGGGCGGTGTTTCACTTTACAACTACTGAGGATCGATATAAATTTGGTAGACTTACTCCAGAGACAAAAATTTAGAGATTTGATTGCTCCTTGTTATCCTTGCATCTCTTTCATTCTTATCCTTATCTATTTGATGTCTATGATTCTTAGAGTTTCTTTCTTTGTGTATTGATCTTGTTGTTGATTGTTCATTACCTTTATTTGGTTATTTGGTACTCCCTGATGTGGAGAAATACTTTATGTTTAGTCATATGTTGGTGTTGGCCACTCTACCTAGTGTTCAAGTTAATAAAACCCCTATATTTTAGATTTAAAACTTATTTGCACAATTTTGGGCTTAGAGTAGTGCATCTGACACTTTAATTAGTGCATATGACTCCTAGAATAATGCATATGATGCTAGTTTTAGTGCATACGACTCCCAAATTAGCATATACAAAGTAAAAATTAGTGCATATCCTCAATAGATTAGCACATATGATTAATGTACTAGTACATCTATTTTAGGGCATTTAAAAAAGTGAGCACTTCATGAAGATCCTTGAAAAATGTAATTTTGTACCCGGATGCCTTCCATATATTCACAGTTAATTTTTTGATCCATTGTGATATGTTTGTAAGTACTTTCTTTATTTTAGGCTTAAAATGTATCTCGTAATTAAATTGTAACAAGGACGGATTAGTCTCCTTGATTGGTGAAAATTGATGATGGTCAGATCATGACCCATGAGGTTTCTAGACAAAGTGTCTTGACTTTCATGTGGTGGCTCTCATGTGACTTATCCCTTTATGCTTGTGTTGTGTATTTTCTTGGAACCTTTGGTTGTGTTTTCTAGTCTTTCGCATGTGCATGATCATTGTGGATCATTGTTGTATTTTATTTTTTATGCTCATGGTTAGTTACTGTACTTGGTTACATGTTTTTTATATCTTGATGTTTCAAAAAAAAATTTAAGTGCATAATTGACCCTATATTTCCAAGGGGTCCTTGGAGGGACATTACAAGAGCTCGATGTTACCAAAGAATAATGATCTCTAAGAATTAGTCACCCAATGCTATAAACTTTTAAGAGAGGGCCAAAACCCAAAAAATATACAAACCAACCCACAACATTGGTAGAAACCCACATTTTCCAGCACATTTGGGTCATAGGCCACCATAGGGGAGGTCTCAGTACAAGTAATGGGATGAGATTTCACCTTAGAAGGATCATATTTGGCACCCGGAACATAGCTTTATCCACCAACAATAAAAAAAAAGGGATGATCCCCAACCTTTATAGCCCCAATAATGGGACCCCACCTCCACTAGAACCAGAAAGATTCTCTAAACACCCCATAGGGAAATCTGTCGTAGAGGGCACATGCACTAGAGGACCACTAGCTATCATAGAGGGTGCAACCAGTGAGGACCCAACCCCCATTGTATCCACCAACCCATGGCCAACTAAATCAACCATAGAGGTAGTTTGCAAAGCAGATAACAAAGGCCTAGAAAAATTCAAAATGCCCATCGAGTGGGAAATAATAGTGGCAATGACAATAAATCACTCTATTTCATATTCTTATATATATAATTGTTATATGTGCATATGAAAATATATTATTATATTATTTAATAATAAGATAACATTGAATATAATTAAATAATAACATAAACATAATATTATAAAAACTAATAGTTGTAATATTAAAAATAATTTTCTCTTATTTATATTCCTTGCTAGACAAAATTCCATGTTTCTCTTTTTCATGTTTTAACCTCAAACTTGATTGACCCATTATTATTAAATTAATATAAGTATATTACATTTTTTATTTTTATGTTTTTAAAATATTATAATTTTTATTTTCTATTTTTATATTATTATTATAATTTATAAATATTATAACATGTATCAATTTCTTATATATAGAGAGAGAGAGAGAGGGGGGGATAATTATAGGATATGGTTGAAAATTTTGATAAATTTATATTTTAAATTAATATCATAAATTAATACTTATAATTCTTTAATATAGTTAAAAAAGTATTATCATTTTTATTAATATATTATTGTTATAATATAAATATCAAAATTTTATTAAGAAAACTCATGTGCTACTCTATGAATAATGTGAACATCATCTAATGATTTGCACAAGGTACTAGGGTTCCCTAAAAAGACAACTATGAAGGAGAATTGGAGGAAATCTGGCTCCAACAATTGGAGTTCAAGATTTCTTAAAGGCCTTCAACTCCTCTATCTTTTATACAAGGGATCAACAGGATCCTACTAGGGAGATTTAGTATCAATCCAAATATTATCCCCCCAAAAAAACTTGTAGCAATTATAACAAAAGAAGAGGGATGGAAAGTTGTTCAATCCAAGAAATCCAGAAGACAAATCAAAACATAGGAAAATCCTCCAAATTTTTCTTCACATATTTATAAGAATGTAGGGAAAACCCTAAATGAGCAATACAGCTTGGAACAATATTCTTAAACAAAGAAGAAATGGAGGGCATATGCTATTGTTGGCATTAAACAGAATTTCCACTAGTGACAACACTTATTTGTATTCTGGGTGCAAACCGAGCAGACAGTGCAAACCGAGCAGACAGTGCAAACCGAGCAGGACAGTGTAAACCGAGTAACATCATGTCTACCGAGTCACCAGTATTTACCGAGTTCAAGACCTACTGAGTGATCAGTATGAACCGTGCCTTCACTTCTAACGAGTGCATGACGATGCCGAGTAATGCAGTGGACGTCGAGTATCAGAAAGTCACCGAGTTAGTTTGAAGGAACCGTGTAACCATACCTGGGCCGACTTAGTAGCACTTATGTTTATTTGTCAAGCCGACTTTGTAATTGTAATTGTAATTAATTGTTTAAGACTTATATATAAACAATGTTGTAAAAAATGTCGAGTATGAAAGTAGCATATATGTGAAAAAAGAAAGAAAGGCAGAGATAAGAGAATTACAAAAGGCTTCAGCAGTATAAGGAACAGCAAAGACAAATTCATCATAGAAGGTGATCAGTACATCAGCGAATCTCAATCAGCAATCCAGTTGCAAAGAAAGAGATCTATTGTTTCATCCTAACAGGTGAATCAGTACTAAATCCTTTAACCGGATAGACTTAACAGTCTTTTGTAAAATCTCTTTACCGAGTGCATACTTCATTGTATGTTTTGTAAATCCTTTAACAGGGTGGATTTAGCAATCCTTATTGCTCCTAACAGGGCAGATCATCAGAAGTGATCAAATTGTAAGCCTTAACCGGCCAACTTTATTCTGCAGAATTAAAGCTTTGTGGGTTTCATCCCCACCCCAGTTTTACTTTCTTTTTGGAAGGTTTCTGGGTAACCAAATCTATGTGTCATTATTGTGAATGCTCTTAAGTTTCATGCTTTCTATATGCAAAGGTTAAAAGTAAATTACATGTTAAATTGAAAGAAAATTTGGAGTTACTGATTCACCCCTCCCCTCTCAGTAACTCGGTTAATTCCTGAATATTTCCAACAGCTATAGGCGACACTTTCAATTCCAGCAATAGGGGAAAATGCCATTTTGTTGGGCCAAAAAAATAACAATGCCCCTCACCAAGAAAACAAAGATGTGAATACAAACCCTAGTGATCATCAAAAGACAAGAGGCAAATCATGTAGGATCAATTAAAAAAAAATGAAACCAATTCAGAATAACTTCTTAGAGTTGGAAATTCTAGTGACTTAGAGTGGGCATAACCAACCATTGCAAGATATCATAAAGTGGTGGCAAACTGAATTTCCCAATTAGGTAAGTATCTTTACTCTTGAGAATGATTTCATATTCATAAAATGCAAAAATAAAGAAGTAAAATAGGAAATTTTGCATGGTAACATTAGATTCTTTAGAGGATACAAATTTCACTATATTAAATGACTACCAAATTTTAATACCAAGTGGTGTATCCCAAAAAAAATTACAAAATGGATAAATTTAGGGATATTGGTAGTTGAGTATCATTTCCCTGAAATCTTAAAAGAAATAGGCAATACAGTGGGATCCTTTTTAGGTTGTGAAGTTATTACAAGAAAAGGAAAAAATAAAAAAATCAAACTACTCCAAAATATGGATCTAAAGAAAAAATACCTAGAGCTACTAGAACTGTCAATAGATAATGGAATCTAGCTTATAAATCCATCCTTCTATATGGCATAATAGACCAGAATGATATTATCTTGAAGATAAGACATTATGTTAAAAAATCTAACCTCATTAGGCCTATCTCCTCTCTGGAAGTTGGCAAAAAAATTAATATGAAAACTGGTGGCTATGTGGTAGAAACCCCTCCAACAAGCTAAATTGTACATAGGCCAATGTACTAAAGGGGACTATTAATACAAATAAGGAAAATATTGAGACCAAAATTGAGAAGAGGAAAGCTATAGAGTACAAAAAAGTAACTTTGCAACAACTACTTCAGGATACAAAAGTTTTCCAAACAAAAGTGGAACAATAAATGACTCTTAAAGATCAAGAGGAGGGACAACTAGACCAAGATCAATGTGTTAATAAAAAAAGGAAAAGGACAAAGTAACTTCTAAATGACTCACTCCTAAGAATAAATACATACCTACTACTAATGGGGAATTTCAAGTTACAACATTATTTGATTTTCCCCCAAAATATGATTTGATGATTGAAGAGGAGGTAGAAGTAGAAAAATAGAGCTGAATTGGAAAAATCATGGATTTAATGAAGGAGGGGGGGGGGGGGGGCGGAACTAGAAGAGGAGTAGGTATTGAAGGAACTTAACATGGAACCTAAAAGGGAGAGGAAGATGGATTTATTAGGATTGACACTAACCTTTGTAGAGAAAAAAAACCTGAAAGTGGGAAAGTCAACAAAGCAAAGAGGAAGGAAATATTTATCTTAATTAAGAAAAGAGGTAGGGTCAGTAGAAGATCAAGCGAAGATCACATCAAGTTTTTTAATAGGGAAGGGCAAGTTCCTTCCCAAGGAAACATGCAGGTCACCACATGGAATGTTAGGGGCGTGAATGCCCCTAACAAGAAACACTTGGTTAAGTGAAATTTAATCAATCTCAATCCTAGTTTAATATTGATACAAGAAATAAATATAAATACAAAAGAAATGGGAAATTTTAATAAAAAATATGATAATATGGAGAATATAATGTGTGCAAGTAGAAGGTGCATTAGGGGTTTGTAGTGATATGGGACTAGTAGAGAGTACAATATGAAAAGATGATTATTAACACAAATTTGTAGGGGGGGTTTGGTCAAGAGCATCAACATCACATTAAGCTTCTTTCTAATAAATGTATATGGCCAACAATGACAAATAAAAAGAGATAAGTATGGGTAGAATTAGAAACATTCATGGGTCTCAATTTAGAATGGAACTACATAATAGGGGGAGACTTTACTGCCATATTGGACACCTTAGAAAAGTGCAGAGGAAGACAAAATATCTCTCAAGCTCAAAAATATTTTTGAAATTGGCCTCAAAATAATTAGCTCATGGATATTCGAACATTAGACGATGGAGTATATACATGGAACAATAGAAGAGAAGGTTTATGTCAAATTGCTGAAAGATTGGACAAATTCTTCTTTAAAGGAGATCTAATAACCTTTGCACACTAACTAAGAGAATCAATAAAAACCAACACAAGATCAAACCACTTCCAAGTTCTTCTTGAAATTAGGGATTAGCAAAAACCAATGAACTACCCTTTCAATTTGAGAAGATGTGGATACAAGATAAGGACTTATTTCCTCTTGTGAAAAAATAGTGGAAAGAGGAGAAAGTCAAAATTCTTTTCCTATGGCACTAGACAAAGAAGAAACATTAATAAAATAATTAAAATTAAAGACATAAGGGGGGATATCATAGAAGACCACAAAGAAATATCGACTGAAGTATTTTCATTCTTCACAAGTATTCTAAATAATTAGGACTCCTCATATTTAATATTGTAGAAAGAAATGCTAAATTAAATACCAAAAATAATTACAAAAGATCAAAATAGAGAGTTAACTAAGAAATTATCTAAGGCTAAGATTGAGACTGCACTATTTCAAATACATGTAGACAAAGCCCTAGGACCTGGTATATTTTCAACATCCATCTTCCAAAAATGTTGGCATTTTTTAGTGGATGAGTTGGAAAGAGAATGAGAAATTTAGGTAGAATTCCAAAATAAATCAACAAAACATTTATTGCATTAATTCCAAGAAAGGAAAATTATGAGGAATTGGATGATTATAGACCCATCTCAGTATGCAATACAATATATAAAATATTATCTTAGGCATTATCAGATAGACTAAAATAATTGCTCCCTATATAATATTTGAGGAACAAATGAGATTCATTCTTGGCATATCATATTAGATGGGGTCATCATAGCACGGGAAGCTATACATTTAGTCCAAAACAAAAAAGAACCCAGTGTATTAATAAAAATAGACAAAAACAAGGATTTTGATAAAGTGTATTGGAGGTTCTTAAAAAAATGTATGGAGGTGTTTGGTTTTGCAAAATAATGGATCAACTTAACTTTTAGTTATATATCAAGCCCTAGACTCTCAATATTAGTAAATGATACCCCAAAAGGATACTTTGATACCTCTAGAGGTTAGAGACAAGGGGATCTGATTTCCCCATGTCTATTCATAATCATGGTAGAATCTCTAGGTAGTGCTATAGATAAAGCCTATGAATAGGGGGAAATCAGTAGAATAAAAGTAACCGAAGGAGCTGGCAACATTATTGATTAATAATTTTCTCATGATACTATGTTATTTGGAGATGTAAATAGAGGAGAAGTAGATAAATTTAAAAATATCTTAAAAACATATACTAAAGTATATGGTCAAATGGTGAATTTCAACAAATCAAAGATATTCCTCTTCAACACCAACATTAGGGAGGAGTTATCCATTTGTAACAAAATAGGCTTCAGAAAAGGAATTCTTCCCTGCAAGTATCTAGGATTTCCCTTAGATAAGGGGCAAAGAGTGAGTAAGATGTGGAAGCCAATAATAGAAAGGATGGACAAAAGAATGGACACATGGAAATGAAAAAAGGCTAACAAATACTGGTAGAGCCACAGTGTTAAAAGTAGTTTTATTAGCACTACCTACACACCAAATGACACATTTTCCAATATCACAAGGAGCCAATACCAAAATAAATAAGAAAATGAGGACCTTTTTTGGAAAGGGGTCAAAGAGAAAAGGAAATTATCTTTGATTAGCTAGGAAAAAATATGCAGACCAATAGAATTACATATGACTAGTCTCAAAAAAATATAGTTGCAATGAAAATCTCTAGGGGAAAAGTTGGCATGGATAATCTACAAATATTCTTACAAAAAATGGGAAAAAATATTACAAAAGAAATGCCTAAACATGTCAGACCCAAGTGTTGTCTTTAGAAGAAAAAATTGTCCTAGAGGATTGAGAGTTTGGAATATGATATTAGATAGTAGGAGTATGATTACATACAAGCTCACATGGGACATATCAGAAGGTAGAAAGGCCCTATTTTAGAGTGATTCATAGGGAGGATATTTGGTTCTAGAAAATTATCCCAATCTCCATAGAGAAAAATAAATATCAGAAACTCAATGGGTAAAGATGGTGAAAACTATATATAAATCCTTAATGATGACCCATATCTGGGGTGGAAATGGAAGTTATTAGAAGGAAATCAATTACCTAGGGCAGAAGTAGATGAACTAAAACAAAATTAGCAACTAGGAGGATCACAATAAAGAAAGGGGGTGAGAAATTAATATGGATGGGTTCTAAAACTAAGGATTATAAAGTAAAGGAAAGCTACTCAGAACTGGTCAAAGAAAAATGATGGGAAAAGATGGAAATCCAAACTCATATGCATTGGGACAAATTGTTTCTTCTAAAAATAGGCATGTTCTTAAGGGGATAATTGCAAAAAATAATTTTAACATGTGAATGGTTCATGAAAATCAGTTTTGGAGGTCCCTCAAGATGCCCATTATGCAAAAAAGAGGAAGAAAAAATAGATCATCTACTTGGCAATTGTTCATACACTTCAGAGTGTTGGAGGAGGTTAAAGGAAAAATTAGATTAGAAAAAAACCTTATCTAATAATTTGATGGAAATTATTAAGAACCGATCCATGCTTTGTAAAAACAACCTATATAATACACCATGGAAGATAACACTATTAGTTTTGGTATTGGAAATATGGAAAGAGATGAATATGAGGATCTTTAAGGGAGAAAATATAGAAGGAAATCTTCTCAAGAGCAAAATAGAAGTAAAAATAGTAGAGGTATTAAACAATAGACTAAGAAGAAAAATAAACAAAGAGAATAGATTTTCAATTTGGGATAGAAAAATGAGGAAGCATGGTTTGCTTTGAAAATTCTCCCTCAGTATTAAATTGGGGAGAAGAAAAGAATAGAGAAAAGGGAGCATTGCAGATGGTCAAAAGTAGAGTTTGGATGGTACAAACTCAATTTTGATGGGGCATCTAGAGGTAATATCAAGATTGTAGGGATACATTGTATTATTGGACATTAGGATGGATTATTTTGTGCATAAATAGCTAAACCAATCAGAGTCCCTACTAATAACTTTGTAGAATTGGATGCTCTAATAGAAGGGTTGATCCTAGCTAAGGACCTAGGAATTCAGAAGCTAGTTATCAAAGGATATTCAAAAATCATAATCAATGCAATTCAAACAAAGAAAACCCTAAAATGGAAGTCAGAATCTAAGCTTAGAAGGGTGGTGGATTTATTGAAATTCTTTAAAGAAAATACAATTAACCATATAGAGAGAGAAGGTAAAAAAGAGGCAAACCACTTGGAAAACCTATGAGCATATGGAAAAAAATTAGAGAGAATTAGAGGAGCCTAATTAGTCTCTAGAGTAGATTGTATAAAACAATAATTATAAATGGGAAGGAAAATAAAATAATAAATTTTAAAATTACTTAAACTTAGCAACGACTAGGAAAATAGGAAAGAATTAGGAGACATAGTTGGACTCAGAGGTAGAATAACAAATTGTGATAAATCATGCTAGATAGTGCTATAGGATAAAATTATCTCAAAGAGGAGGATTTGGGACTTTGAGTAAGGTTTAGCCTAAACTTGATGCACTAAGGATAATGAAACCTCATACTAAATGTCTACCAAAATATAATTCAAATTTGAATAATGATTAATAAATAATATCTCCACTAATAGGAAAAGAGTTAGAATTACAAGTCTAAATATTAGTGGCCTCGATCACAGCTCACATAATGTTATAGAGTCATCAAGAAACATCTTTCTTAGGAAAAACCTAAATCCACAATCATGAAAAGACACCTTATCAAAGGAAATACTCTCACACTTTGTGCACATGTCGAGAGTAAAGGAAATATGATTACTATGAGTAGTAATCTATAAACAAGAATAAAATAATTAAGGAATACAAACAATAATAGTTTAGGAATAGGAAAATCTTAGCTAGCTATAGAGACAAAAGATTAGGCATGGAAACAAAAAATTGTCTAGTGCATACCACAAAAAATAGGATGATATCATTTAGGGGAACTATGAAAACATAGAGGTGGGATAGAATACTAAACAAACTAGATGACCTTTCAAAATGATCAGTGGATGAAATTATGGGTGAGGATTGTTAAACAGGTTGAATAACTAAGAGGGGGGTGAATCATTTATTCCCACACACTTTATAAACTTTTCTTATATTGGTAAACTCATAAGAAACAACAATAAAAACTCCTGATCTATTAGTTAAGAACATTAAACATTCATAGTAAATATAAACATGAAAGGATAGAAACATCGACACAAAGAACAAAAAGAACTACATGGAAACCTGGATTGGGAAAAACCAAGAAGAAGCTAATTCTTATGAAATGAACACATGTTAGGATGACACTGATCAAGGTGATTTTTATAAAGGCTTACTACTAGTTTTTTTTGCAAAAAAATGTGAAGAAATCTTGCAATAAGAACTTAAATTAATTATTTATGTAAATCTGGAATCAATGATCAACCCTTAATAAAGTGATTGCAAAATCAAAACAAGAACTAGAAAGCCATTGCAAATAAAACACCATATTTATGTGGAGAAAATCTTTCGAGAAAAAAATTTACCATATAAAAAGAGAAAATTATATTAATAATCCAATAAAGAATACAACAAAAATACACTTCTTTGTAGACCTATGTAGAAAATTTGGCAGCACTCCATTATCCTGGAAACTGAACAAGACTGAATGAATAACTCTAGGTAAAGGCCCCAATTTATAGGAATTTGTGATGATGAATACCATTGTAGTATCATTAAACAATAGGAAATAAAACCATTTGAAAAAACCTCACACCCACCCCCAAAAAATAGCCTCTTACAAATTCTCTTACAACTGTCAGAAGGCATCTCTCATGCATGTCCACCTATGTAAGGAATCTATCATAAACCATCATAAATGTTGTCATAGAATCTTATGATAGTTGTAATAATTGTCATGGATTCTCTCACAACCTCTAACAAGTGTCCAATTACCGCAAAATAGAGGATTTTAAGAGGGTACACCTAGCTATTTTTTCCTTTTCCTAAATTAAAAATGATAAAAGTAACTTTTTCTTTTCATGGTCTCTTTCACCACCATTGTTTAAAAAGTTCCACCTCTTATGGGTAAATAATTAAAGATATTAGGAAAATAATAAATTGATTATTTACAAGGTTGATGGCACCTAAATCCTAACATTCTCCCACTTGACATCATACATTGTAAATTACCCCATAGAGTTACAAAATAGAAATCAAGTACAATGATCAAGGCCCATGACCTTCATGCACCAATAGAACTTATATATGGTTAATGGCTTTGTGAGAGAATTTGAAACATTATCCAAAGTGTCAACTTTTTCAAGAAAGACTTGTCTAATTTCAACCATTTCTCATACAAAGTGGTACTGAACATCAATATTCTTAGTAAAATCATGATACATAGGATTTTTGGCCAGACATATGGCACATTGACTGTCAAATCTGATTTTCACTATCCTGCAATCAAAACCAATACTATTACCAAGTCTTTGTAACCAAAATGCCTCCTTAGAGGCATATGTAGCATCCATATGCTTTTCTTCGGTGGTGGAACATGGAACTATAGGTTTTCTTTTACTCATCCAACTCACTGCACCTCCAAACAAAGTAAACACATAGCTATTTGTGGACCTATTCCTATCCAAGTCACCTACCCAATATGCATCTTAAAAATATTGTATGTCCAATATATTACTTAATTAATATTTTATAATTATTAATTAATATTATATAATAATTAAATATAATTATTGATTAAGACTTATAGTTTTTTATTTTCTAATTTAATAATAAGTTTGAGGAATCAGATCGTGTTTATCCTGTATTTCAGATCAACTGATTAAGCTCCATGATCAGATTGGACTTAATCTAAACATTAGTAAATTGAATGACCTTCATATGGAATAACGTAAACATTAGACATTCATGTCCTCTTAGTCAACCGTTGAGATCTCTAGTTGACGAACGATAATTTTGATCGTCATGAAGATGGACGTATTTAACTTTTTTTAATTTTCCTCTAGCATCCTTTATAGACAACATTGTCGAGGTTATTCACCTGATTCATTTTAACCTCGTCGTTGAACTCATTAACCCGCATCTTGTGTGTTGAAACTTATCACTTTAAAAAAATTTGTTGGTTGTGTTTTGTCCCAACTTTTGGGCATCACACCAAGTCACCTACCCAATATGCATCTTAAAAATATTGTATGTCCAATGAATTATCAACACCATCAGTATCATGATAAACCAAACAGTAATCAAAAGAACATCACAAATATCTTAAAACAGTGTTAACAAAAGTCCAATGCTATCTACTAGGGTTAGATATAAACCTTCTTAAAAATCCCACTTCTTGGGCTATATCTAGTCTAGTACAAACTATTGCATACATTAAAATACCTATGAAACTAGCATAAGGAACATTAGACATATCTTCAATATCGTCATCAGATTTATGACACATGTCTAAACTCAACTTAGTACCAACTGGAAATGGAATACTCACTGGGGGTAAGTGCACAAAGATGGTGGGACCAAAAAGGGGGTATAAGATGCCACTTTTTTCCTAAAATCAGAAAACTCTGAACTTTGACAAGAAATTGAAGATAGTTAGACTCAAAATTTTAAGATGCAACAAAAACAAGAGTTGTAATACTCTGAATCTAGTTCCTAAACTACTAACTTATTTTGAAAATGATGCAAAGTAAGGCCCTCAAAAAGAGGGAGCACAAAAAGTGGTCCTATTTTTTGTCCCAAAACATAACATAGCGTCTGGTGTGCTCCCCCTAAAATGTTCGCTTTTTAAAAAAAAAAATTTAATCACTCTAGTGAAAAGTTAGCTAACACCACATAGTTTATCCCAGATTTTTTTGGTTTTTTTTTTTTGATGAATGTATAATTTTTTTATGAATTTACGAAGTGCACACATCTTGAAAACATGAAATTTCTATGTGCTCTCCCTAGAAATCATTTAAAACTAATCGAGAATCAATTTATTTTTTTAAAGTGTGTAGAATGGAGTCTAGTTTCTAAAAATATAACTTATTTAAAAATTTGATTAATGAGCCAAAATCTATGCCCAAAATACTGCATGTTGGTTTTTTTACAAAAAAAAGACATACACACAAAAGAAATTAGAGTTGAAAAACTTAACATAATCAGAATTCAAAATAAATTATATGCTTAGATAGCTAACAAAGAGATCTGCAATATCACGTCATCTGATTTTTACATTCTTGAGCCACGAGTAAACCTGATGAGGAGCACACAAAAAAAGATGTCATTTTTTTGTATGTCTACTGGAAAACACGTCTCAGGCCTATTTCAATTGTCCAAGCCTTAGGATTGGTAAATTCAAATCCTTTACAAAGTGCGCATGCCCTAAAGCATGCACACCCTATAGGTTGCACACCCTATAGGGCATTTGCCCTATGTAAGATATAGATTCATATAGTGATGATAAATAGTCAAAGTGAGAGGAAGAGAGAGAGAGAGAGAGAGAGAGAGAGAGAGAGAGAGAGAGAGAGAGGGAGACCTCTCCCTCCCCCATACTCTATCTCCCCCTTATCACTCTCTCTCTCCCTCTCTCACCTTCTCACTCTGACCTTTTGTATCTCTCTCTCCCTTCTCTCCTCTCTCTCATCTCTCTCTCTCTCTCCTCTCTCTCTCTCTCTCTCCCTCTCCTCTCTCTCCTCTCTCTCTCTCTCTCTCTCTGTGTGTGTGTGTCTTCCTCTCCCTCACCCTCCCCATACTCTCTCTCTCTCTCTCTCTCTCTCTCTCTCTCTCTCTCTCTCTCTCTCTCTCTCTCTCTCTCCCTCCCTCCCTTCTCAACCTCTCTAGTGCAGGAGCACCACACACAACCAAGTCAAAGATAAAGATCATGGAGGCCTCAAAGAACATCAAGATAAAATAGGAGGATGTAATGCATAATCAGGGTCAACAGGTCAACTAGAGGATCCTAGCACCTATCGTGACCTCAAATTAGTGCAATATTTTGATCTAGTGTAATGTCCTCAAAGGACCCAATTTTATGTTTACAATGTCCTTAAAAGGGCTAAAAACTTGATTGTAATGGACTACAGTTGTCCAAGCTTCAATAATGTTTTAAGAAGTATAGAATGGGCATGGGATAGGTCTAGGTATTAGAATAAGGGTTAAATATCAAAATAAAGCCATTTTGTTATTTAAAGTTCAAATATTTAAAAATAAACAGCTATGAATGTATTTGGAGGGAATTAGTGTTTAGGATGTTTTTGAGCTTAAATTAAGCATCCAACCAATGAGAGTTGGTTGAAATATTTATTTGGAAGTTCTATATTAAGAGACAATCCATTTTATAGGTAGGGGGAGCCTGGGTGTATGGACTGGAGAGACAACAAGCAATAAAACTTTCAATTTTTGCAAATTCCTTGAATAGTTAAGTCTCAAATTGATTGGTCTGGTATATTGATGACTTAATAGGGTTTGTTTATTCAATTTTTATTATTATTGAATGAGTTTACCCTTATATTGAGACTATTGTGATGCTAGTTGCTCTGAAACAGTATTTCTTGACTTTGATTTTACTGTTGCAGTAGGGTTTTAAGAGAAATGGAACTCATTCCATGAATATAGAAGGCCTAATCTTCATGGAATGATGTTTCCTAACCTATATCATAGATTACTAACATTGTTTATGCAGAAATAAGCAGGACAGTGATGTATACAGTCCTGAAGAGAGAGAAAAGGCATTGAAATTGGTTATCAAAGTATAGCAGTGGTCAATCTGGCCAAACAAAGAGTAGTTTTTATGATTGGGATCACCTTAGGAGGTTGAAGTTAAGGTGATTCCATCAATAACTTTTTGCAGGAGTATATGGAGACGTGACATTGAGAAAGCCCTAAGTAGCAAGGGTTTGGAATCCCAAATTGGGGGTTTTGATGTTGCAGAGTGTTGGGGACTAATTCCTTTGGTATTTGACCAATTTAAGACATAAATCAACATTATCTATGAGTTTGAGTCATTATATGAAGTTTGGAAAGTACTTCCTTTGTTAAATTAGGCATTTTCAAGCATTAAAATAGGGCAACAGCATTAGCCAGAGGCATTGGTCCAAAATAACCATATGAGAGGTTTTTAATATGTTGTTGTACTTTGAAAAAGGGTGTCTGTAATTGATCTTAGTTTTTCAAGTGTTTTGAGAAAAAGAAAAGTTATTCCAATTTCAAACCTGCTCTAGGGCTACTAGTTTGCCAATTAGGTCTTTGGAATAGATTGAGAGGACTTTGCAAAATGGGAATGTGGGATTGAGTTAGAATCTTAGAACTCCTTGAATCTAAGTCATTGAAAGCCTAGAAAAACAAATTCATCATTTAGGAGTATTGTGGGAAGCCTTGACAAGTCAAGTCCTTGAAGCACTAAAGGGTTTGGGTAGGCTAGAGTGCCTAAACCTCTTAAATTTAAAACTCTTCTTGTGTTTTCGATACCACCACCCTTCCCTCTATATCAAGTGGTATTAGAGAAAGGGAAAGGTATTGTTGAAATTTCATTGGTCTTGTGAAGTCGGTTCTTGAATCCTTAGACAATCCCTTATAGTTGAACTATCCTGGGAGGAGTAACCCTAAGTTGATTCTTGTACTAGGTCAAGCAAGTAACCATGGCTGATGGAGAAGATGGAGAGTTGCCTATCAGGATGACCAACATGGAGTTGGAAAAGATTTTGAAGGATCAAATGGCTGATAATAGAAAGCTTAAGGCAGCCCTAGATCAAAGAGACAAGGAGAGCCATGAGAAGGATAGATTGATGAGAACTATGATGGAGAGGATAGCAGCACTAGATAATAGGGATAAGAGCATTAGGCAGGATGAAGAAGTAGTAGTGGAAGAAGAGGGAGGAGAAACCTAAGTAGAGGAACCAGTAGACCTTGGAGATGTGAGGATGGCTAAACTGGTGAAGGCCATAAAGAGTGGAGATGTAAGGGTAAGGATAGACTTACCTATGTATGGAGGGAAAATGGATGATGAAGAACTGAAAGATTGGTTTAGTGTAATTGAAAATTTCTTTGAGTGTGAAGGGATAGAAGAGAAGGACAAAGTGAAGATAGAAAAGTCCAGGTTGAAGGGACACACTTTGTTGTGGTGGGATTGTATCCAGGAAGATATATGGAAGAATGGGAGACCCAAGATCACATCTTGGTATACTATGATGGACAAGATGAAGGCAAAAAATTTTCCAAGGGATTATAGAGTACAGTTGTATAAGAAGATGAGGGATTTCAGGCAAAAGGAGATGGATGTACAGAAGTACATAGAGGAATTCCACAAGCTTGATATTAGAGTCGGTCATGAGGAAGAGATGGAAGAAAAGATTGCAAGGTATATGGGGGGACTGAGGTTCAATATCTAGGATGAACTTAGTCTTTCTACCCCAAGGTCAGTTGATGAATGCTATCAATTAGCCTTGAAGGCTAAAGAGAAGATAAGGAGACAAGAGAAGCAAAGCAACACTAGAGGTGGATCTTCTATGAGAGGAAGAGGGGGAAGAGGTACTATTGATTTTCAGAATTAGAATGACAAGGACAAGTCCTATCCATTTGACACAAGAGGTGGATATAGAGGTTGAAGAAGTGGGGGTAGAGGAAGTGGAATCTTCATAGGAAGATGCTTCAATTACAATGAAGTAGGCCACCAATCCTTCAGGTGTCCCAAGTGGAATGAAGGAAAAAGAGTGACTTTGGTGGAAGAAGAAACAAACAAAGAGGACAAACAAGAGCTAGTCTTGGTACTACCAGAAGAAGGTGAATATTTGTTGGTAGGAAGGGGACAGCTAGCACAAGGAGCAAGCATTTTCAAGACCCAATGTCTGATCCAAGGTAAGATTTGTAGTTTTCTTATTGATTCAGGGGCTTCACATAATTTGGTTTCAAAGGAGGTCATCAACAAGTTGCATTTACAAACCTCTCCACATCCCAATCCATACTATGCTACTTGGGTGAGTAAGGATCAAAATCTACCTGTGAAGGAGCAAGTTATCCTGAATTTTTCAATTAGGCAATATTCTGATAGTATTTTGTGTGATGTAATGGAAATGAGTTGTGGACACGTTATCTTGGGTAGACCTTGGAAATGGTCTAGGAGGACTGTACATGATGGTTTCACAAACACTTATATGGTGCATAAGGGCAGGGTCATCTATAAGTTGACTCGACTTATTGACAGTGAGATGAAGACTGTAGTTATGTGCTTTGGAAGGGATGTTCCAGTGCAGGGTCAAAGTACTCTACAGGATGATACTGGTTGGGGTTTGAAACAATGCCAGATGAAGGGGCAGGATAGTTCAAGGAGAGCCATGCTATTTGAACAATCTTTTGTACTGATTGGGACAGTCAAGTGTCCTATTGGAGGATAGGAAGGTGAAGGAGAAAAGGAGATAGGGCAGAGAATAATATCAACAGTTCAAGGATCTCAAGTGCAGCAGCAGCACTGTCATGAATTAGGATAGTCAAAGACACCTAAGTTTTTATCTAATTCTTTGTGTATGAATGCAGGAAATTTGAGGCAAAGGCAGGTCACTTTGGGGGACTATTTCATCCCTCAGCAGTAGATGGGAGCAAGGAACAATAGGTCACAAAAATAGGTCAACTCTTGGGGCAAGAGTTCTTTTCATGGTGGGGAGTATGGTGTAGGAGCACCACACACAACCAAGCCAAAGATAATGATCATGGAGACCTCAAAGAACATCAAGACAAAATAGGAGGATGGAATGCATAATCAGGGTCAACAGATCAACTGGAGGATCCTAGCACCTATCATGACCTCAAATTAGTGCAATATTTTGATCTAGTGTAATGTCCTCAAAGGACCCAATTTTATGTTTACAATGTCCTTAAAAGGGCTAAAAACTTGATTGTAATGTACTAAATTTGTCCAAGCTTCAATAATGTTTTGAGAAGTATAGAATGGGCATGGGATAGGTCTAGGTATTAGAATAAGGGTTAAATATCAAAATAAAGCCATTTTGTTATTTAAAATTCAGATATTTAAAAACAAATGACTATGAATGTATTTGGAGGGAATTAGTGTTTAGGATGTTTTTAGGCTTAAATTAAGCATCCAATCAATGAAAGTTGGTCTAAATAGTTATTTTGAAGTTCTATATTAAGAGGCAATCCATTGTATAAGTAGGGGGTGGTGTAGTGCACCCTCCACTGTTCTCAATAGAAGTGTGAGTTGTAATAAAAGGATTGATCTTAAAATATCATCCTAGTTTTGGTTTTGAATCCATATGTTTGGTCAAGGATCTCTTTGGCAATCTTATAAGCTAGGGATACCTTAGGCCATTGGGATCACCTAGTTAGGACTAAGTTGCTAGGTTGAGTTTTTATCTTGTTTTAAGACTTATTTGGATAAATTCCTTGGATCCTTTCTTATAGTAACATGTCTATAGGCTTAGATGAATTAGAATCACCTTAAGAGCCACTGGGTGCATGAAATGATAAATTTTGCTAAAATGTTGCAAAGTTATAAAAAAGTTGCTACTCGCAATTTTCAAAAATTGCTCAAGAATAAGGAAATGGAAGCCCAACAGTCTCAAGGCACTCCAAGGTGATTCACCTTCATTTTTGAAGGCCTTATATACTCTTACTTTGAACCATCTTGGCAAGAAGTCACAATCTATAATACTGATGCAAGAACAGAGGAATATGAAGCATTTTTAAGAGCCTTTCTGTGTTGTACGGCTGTGTATGGAAGTCTTGGTGTGATCCAATTAAAAAAAAATATGTGTTGCATCTTACCTCATGCTTAAGGTTGAATTGAGGACGTTTGATTTTGGTTTTGCATAGTATTTTGTACAAGTTTTAAAGCCAGTCCAGGAAACAAGCCATTTGAGGCACCGTCTGCAAATGAAGACCTAACTTGCATTTCAACCATTGGTTTCTCCCAAGATTTTGGAAAATAAAAGTTAGGTTAGTGTCTCAAAAGATCCCAAAGGCTTAGGAGATGGCTCAAAGGGAAAGGCCCTCATGCATCAGGCCCTAGGCTGAATATCTTCATGTATTCAGCCTAGAAAGTAGGAGAAGTGAGTCTAGAGTCATAGGAAGTGAATGATTGAGTAGATTAAGAGTGGATTCGAGTTGCAAGGAGCTATTTGAAGACCTCTAAGACCCTATACCAAACCCATGTGCCCTAAATCTTGTACTTTCTTTTGAAACCAAGCCTAATTAGGCCAATTAGGTCTGTGAACCAAATGGGTATTAGTTACTACTGGACTGGAGTTGGAACCCAAGGTCTTGGAATCTCAAAAAATTTCCAAAAGGGTATTTGGATATGCCCCTAGTTTCTTGAGAAACCATTCGAAGGAAAAGTTAGAGCAGAAAGAGCAGGTTGAGAAGACTACAAGGAATTTGGAGGACAGTCATAAAGTGGTACTATACAGTTGTTGAGAGGACAAGTTGAGGGGTGTTCCTTGGTCCCTAGACTATAAGAAGACCATCCAAATGTTTAGGTTGGGTCAGTGAACTCACTAGTGAAGAGTTGTGGGTTGAGGCTAGAAACAGGTCCAATGTCCCTAAAGCCAAAAAGACATCAAAGTGGGATTGAAGAGTGATCCTTTCAAAAGAAAGTTTGTAGTGTGATTGTCACCTCAAATAGGCTGAATATCCAAAGGGAAAGAAGTAAGGAGTCTCAGTGAATCATTTCCTTAGCTAAGTTGTTAGAGTGGGAACAAAAGGGGTCCCACTACAGTTCCTGCTGTCCACCTCTGCATTAGGTGGTATCAGAGCCTAGAAAGCTCGTGGGAATAGGTATGACAGAGAATGTTGATTCTAGTGATGAGGATATTCCTTTTAGGATCACCAACATGGACCTAGCCAAGATCGTGAGAGAACAGGTAGCTAAGAATAGAAAGATGCAAGCAGAGATTGATAAATTGAAGAGTTCTTAGGTTAGTAGGACTCATGAAGATGATTCAAATTCAAAACAAGAAGAGGAAGAAGATGATAGTAATGGAGGGAAAGCACAATTATCAGAAGAACAAAAAATGTTAGAAGCCTTGGAGAGGATGGGTAGGATAGACAAAAAACCAGACCTACCAATATTCATGGGCAAAATGAACCCTAAGGAATGCATGGATTGCGTAGAGGCCCTGGAAAATTATTTTGAATGTGAGGATATCCCTGTCTCACAAAGGACAAAGATTGCAAAATCCAAAATGAAAGGACCTGCACTAAGCTAGTGGAACTTCCTACAACGGGAGAGGATAGAGAAGGAGAAGGAACCTATAACCACATGGAAGAAGATGCTAAGGGAGATTAAGAAGCAATTTGTTCCAAAAGACTATGAAGTCACTCTCCAAAAGAGACTAAAAAATTTGAAGCAGAAGAACCTTGATGTGGGGTCTTACACTAATGAGTTTCTTAAACTCTCCATGAAGGACTGGATACCTGAAAGTGAGACACAAAAACTTGCTAGGTACATGAACGGTCTCAAGTACAACATTCAAGATGAGTTGAGTTTATTCTATCCCCAAAGTGTACATCAATGCTATCAGATGGTTACAAAGATTGAAGATAAACATAAAAGGAGGGGAGAGCAAAATAGTAAAGGCAGAGGGAATAATTTCAGAGGTAGAGGGAGGTTTCAAGCGAGAGGATCATCTCTGAGACCATAAGGGGAATCCAATCACCAAGAATATGACAAAAAACATCATAACAGGGGCAACTTTAGAGGAAACAGAGGCAATAGTAGAGGAAGGACAAGAGGTAGAAGCAACTCCACCTTCACTAGGAAGTGTTTTTCCTACAATCAAATTGGACATCAGTCATTTAGGTGCCCAAACAAAGCTAGCACACCAGGAGGAGATAGAAGAGTTCAGCTCACCCAAGAAGAAGACTGCCAAAGCATGACCTCCTACCACACAACCACCTCCAGACCTACAGATCCTAAACAAAGAGCGAGTCTAATGTTCAATAGAACTCTCCTGTAGCTACTAGTCCCCAAGGAGCCACCACAAAGGAAGAATCTTTTCAGAACTCACTGCAAGGTACTTGGTAAAATTTGCAAAGTTATTGTTGATTCTGGTTCTATAGAGAACTTAGTTTCAAACACAATGATAAATAAGTTTGGTTTAAAGAAAATTCCCCATCCAAACCCTTATAAAGTGTCTTGGCTTAATAAAGACTAGCATACCTTAGTAGATGAGTAGTGTTGGGTAGGATTTCAAATAGGGGAATATAAAGACAAAGTTTTATGTGAAGTTGTAAACATGGATGCATGCCATCTTCTCCTTGGGAGACCTTGGCAATATGATGTTGATGCCCAACATGAGGGTAAGAAGAATGTGTATACCTTAACCAAGAATGGGATTAGTTACACCATGACACCCCTCCTTGACTGTGAGAAAGATCAAACCTCTAAAAGCAGTGTTATCTTAGTAGGAGAGAAGGAGTTTCTGAAAGTCCTTAAAGAGAGGGTCACACCCTATTTTTCTATCATAGTGAAACCCAAGACAAAGCCTAAGAAGACACCAAAAGGTCAAGAACCTCAGAGAAGTATTGGCCCCAAGGAAGTAGCAGAGTTGTTGAGCAAATATAAGGGACTAGTTGCAGACAAAAGTACTGATATCCTGCCACCCCAAAGGAGTATTAGCCATTGCATAGACCTCATACCTGGCTCCACTTTACCAAATAAGGCTGCTTAAAAACTGACCGCTGCCCAAAATGTAGAAGTTGCTAGATAGATCCAAGAATTGATGGAAAAAGGCTTCATTAGAAAGAGCATAAGCCCTTGTGATGTTCCTGTAGTCCTAGCACCTAAGAAGGAAGGAACATGGAGACTATGTACTGACTCTAGAGTTATCAATAGGATAACCATCAGATATAGGTTTCCTATGCCAAGAATTGAAGACCTCATGGATTTCCTAGGAGGAGCAAAGTGTTACTCAAAAATTGATCTCAAGAGTGGATACCATCAAATTAGAATCAGAGAAGGGGATGAGTGGAAAATAGCTTTCAAAACCAATGAAGGGTTGTTTGAATGGGTAGTAATGCCCTTTGGTCTTTCTAATGCTCCTAGTACCTTCATGAGACTGATGAATGAAGTACTCAAGCCTTTCATAAATCACTTTGTTGTTGTCTACTTAGATGACATACTGATATTTAGCAAAGATAAAGAAGAACATATAGCACATTTAGACATGGTGATGAAGACATTACATGAAGAAAAACTGAGGATAAACCTAAAGAAATGTGTGTTTATGTAGGAGGAATTGATATTTCTTGGTTTTGTGATCTCCAAAGGTAATTTGAAAATGGACCCCTCCAAGGTTGAAGCAATAGTAAATTGGCCCACTCCAAAATCTTTCAGTGAGGTCAAGAGTTTCCATGGATTAGCTAGCTTCTATAGGAAGTTTGTAAAGAATTTTAGTGGGGTGAGTGCACCTATGATAGACACCATCAAAGGAGGAAGAAAGTGTAAGTTTATATGGACTAATGCTACAAATAAATCTTTTGAATATTTGAAGGCAAGAATATCCAAGTAACCTATCCTAACACTCCCTGATTTTCACAAGGTTTTCACCATCAAATGTGATGCTAGCAAGAGGGCTATTGGGGGTGTTCTCAGTCAAGAAGGGAGGCCTGTGGCATTTTTCAGTGAAAAACTTAATGAAGCTAAGCAGCAATACTCTACATATGACTTAGAAATGTATGCTATGGTGTAGTCACTAAGGAAGTGGAGGCATTACCTATTGCCAAAGGAGGTTATTGTATATACTGAAAATCATGCTTTGAGTTTTCTTAACAGGCAGGAGAAACTAAACCATAGACACCTCAAGTGGATGGAATACTTACAAGCCTTTACCTTCACCATAAAACACAAGAAGGGGGTAGCCAATAAAGTAGCTGATGCTTTGAGCAGAAGGAACTTAGCCATACAAGAAGTAACCTTGGAAAGTGTAGGTATATCTGTCCTAAAGGATATGTATCCAAATGATGCAGATTTCAAAGAAATTTACCAAATTTGCTTAGAGCTAGGAGATAGATATCATTATGAATTTGCAGAATACATGATTCAAGAGGGATTGTTGTTTAAAGGGAGTCAATTATGCATCCCTGATTTCTCTATGAGAGAAAATATTATAAAGGAAAAGCATTGTGGATGTCTATCAGGCCATTTTGGTCTTGATAAGACACTTGAATTAGTAAGAAGGTTCTACTTCTGGCCTAAGATGCAGATTGAGATAAGGAGATTTGTGGAGTGTTGTCTAGTGTGTCAAAAATCCAAAGGCACCAGTTCAAATGGAGGGTTATATACACCATTACCCATCCCAAACAAGCCTTGGGACTCCATCAGCATGGACTTTGTATTAGGCCTTCCAAGAACAAAAGCTGGTCATGACAGTGTTTTTGTAGTTGTGGATAGATTCTCAAAAATGGCACACTTCCTGCTTTGCAAAACCACACATGATGCCTCCAGTATTGCAGGACTATTCTTCAAGGAGATTGTGAGACTCCATGGTCTACCACTAACAATTGTTTTAGACAGAGATCCCAAATTTGTGGGACATTTTTGGCATACCCTATGGAAGAAATTAGGAACAAACTTGGCTATGTCATCTGCCTACCATCCCCAATCAGATGGACAAACTGAAGTCACAAATAGATCTCTAGGGAACCTGCTAAGATGTTTGACAAAGGAGTATGGAGTTGCATGGGATTCAATCCTTCCACAAGAAGATTTCTCCTACAATGACTCTGTCAATAGAAGTTCAGGGCTCAGTCCTTTCCAAATTGTCTATGGGTCACACCCAAGAGGGGTTTTAGAATTAAGAAACATCCCAGATACTGGTCAGAGGAAGCTAAAGACTTTGTAGAGGCAATGAAGCACATCCACCAACAAGTCAAGGATAGACTACAACAGAGCTCTACAAAATACAAACAAGCAGCAGATACCAAAAGGAAAGATGTCAAATTTGAAGTAGGAGACATGGTCATGGCTCACCTCAAGAAGGAGAGACTACCCAAAGAGAAGTATACAAAGCTAATGATGAAAAAGATAGGACCATTCAGAATTCTAGAGAAATGTGGCAACAATGCATATAGACTAGAACTGCCCCCCACCATTGGCTTATCCCCAATCTTCAATGTAGCTGATCTATACCTTTACAAAGCCCCTGTCATTGACACTTCCAACATAGGTACTCAAGATCCACCACAGGTCGAAGAAATTCAAGATCTGTCGCTTATACAGAAACCAAAAATTAACTGCATACTGGATAAGAGGATATCCAAATAGATAAGGAGATCCACCTACTATGAATACCTAGTTAAATGGAAACACCATCCAATGGAGGATTGCAACCTGGCTAACACCTGAAGACATCAGGAAGACTAGTTTCAATCTCAAGGATCTCCCAACTCAAGGGACTTGAGTTAATTTTGTCTTAGGGAGTATGGTGCAGTGCACCCTCCACTGTTCTCAGTAGAAGTGTGAGTTGTAATAAAAGGATTGATCTTAAAAGATCATCCTAGTTTTGGTTTTGAATCCCTATGTTTGGTCAAGGATCTCTTTGGCAATCTTATAAGCCAGGGATACATTAGGCCATTGGGATCACCTAGTTAGGACTAAGTTGCTAGGTTGAGTTTTTATCTCGTTTTAAGACTTATTTGGATAAATTCCTTGGATCCTTTCTTATAGTAACATTTCTATAGGCTTAGATGAATTAGAATCACCTTAAGAGCCATCGGGTGCATGAAATGATAAATTTTGCTAAAATGTTGCAAAGTTATAAAAAAGTTGCTGCTGCAATTTTCAAAAATTGCTCGAGAATAAGGAAATGGAAGCCCAATAGTCTCAGGGCACTACAAGGTGATTCACCTTCATTTTTGAAGGCCTTATATACTCTTACTTTGAACCATCTTGGCAAGAAGTCACAATCTATAATACTGATGCAAGAACAGAGGAATATGAAGCATTTTTAAGAGCCTTTCTATGTTGTACAGCTGTGTACGAAAGTCTTGGTGTGATCCAATTAAAACAAAATATGTGTTGCATGTAACCTCACACTTAAGGTTGAATTGAGGAGGTTTGATTTTGGTTTTGCATAGTATTTTGTACAAGTTCTAAAGCCAGTCCAGGAAACAGGCCATTTGAGGCCTTCGTCTACAAATGAAGACCTAACTTGCATTTCAATTGTTAGTTTCTCCCAAGATTTTGGAAAATACAAGTTAGGTTAGTGTCTCAAAAGATCCCAAAGGCTTAGGAGATGGCTCAAAGGGCAAGGCCCTCATGCATCAGGCCCTAGGCTGAAGTATCTTCATGTATTTCAGCCTAGAAAGTAGGAGAAGTGAGTCTAGAGTCATAGGAAGTGAATGATTGAGCAGATTAAGAGTGGATTTGAGTTGCAAGGAGCTATTTGAAGACCTCTAAGAACTTGTACCAAACCCATGTGCCCTAAATCTTGTACTTGCTTTTGAAACCAAGCCTAATTAGGCCAATTAGGTCTGGTGAACCAAATAGGTATTAGTTACTACTAGAGTGGAGTTGGAACCCAAGGTCTTGGAATCTCAAATAATTTCCAAAAGGGTATTTGGATACGCCGCTAGTTTCTTGAGAAAATATTCGAAGGAAAAGTTAGAGCAGAAAGAGCAAGTTGAGAAGACTAAGGAATTTGGAGGACAGTCATAAAGTGGTACTATACGATTGTTGAGAGGACAGTTGAGGGGGTGTTCCTTGGTCCCTAGACTATAAGAAGGACCATCCAAATGTTTAGGTTGGGTCAAGTGAACTCACTAGTGAAGAGTTGTGGGTTGAGTTCTAGAAACAGGTCTAGTGTCCCTAAAGCCAAAAAAGACATCAAAGTAGGATTGAAGAGTGATCCTTTCAAAAGAAAGTTTGTAGTGTGATTGTCACCATCAAATAGGTTGAATATCCAAAGGGAAAGAAGTAAGGAGTCTCAGTGAATCATTTCCTTAGCTAAGTTGTTAGAGTGGGAGAACAAAAGGGGTCCCACTACACTTCCTGCTATCCAGCTCTGCATTAGGGGGAGCCTGGGTGTACGGACTGGAGAGATAGCAAGCAATAAAACTTTCAATTTCTGCAAATTCCTTGAACAGTTAAGTCTCAAATTGATTGGTCTGGTATATTGATGACTTAATAGGGTTTGTTTATTCATTTTTATTATTATTGAATGAGTTTACCCTTATATTGAGACTACTGTGATGCTAGTTGCTCTGAAACAATATTTCTTGACTTTGATTTTACTATTGCAATAGGGTTTTAAGAGAAATGGAACTCATTCCATGAATATAGAAGGCCTAATGATGCAGGGGCATCCAGCAATTGGAAACATTTTGAAGATTATGGTTATTTTATATTGTAATATGGCTTAGTTGGCCATTTTTTTGTCTTCGTGATGAATTTGGGTGTTAGCTTTGAAAGTTAAGTCATGGAAGTCTAGGTGTCATAAACATAAGAAATAAAACATTTGTTTAGTGTGTTTACCAAATAATTACATATCTCGGTCATGTTGAGTTAGTTGTTGGAAGTTAGAAATTAGTTGGGTAAAGTTAGTTATCAGTTTGTTAGCAAGTCTTTTTATCTACATTTTGTAATTCGATGAAGGAAGTAGTATTGGGGGTCGAGTATTGTAGAGGAGAATCGATGAAGGGAAGGAAACGATGTAACAGGAATAGAATAATGATAAGAAAGATTGGATTTCCTGTTAACATTTTGTGTTTCTCATCTTTTCATTTGAAATTTCTATGTTCTTAATGTCGTGAACGGTGTATTCGATAGAAATTGGATTAATAAGATTGTGGGGTTGTGTGTACCCGAATCCTGTGGTATTTACAATTCTGTTTTCATAGAACTGTATAAATGTTTGGATGAGAATCGGGATCTCGAATCATCAAATTCAATGAAGAAATAAATCGGGCTAATTGAATTGTTAATAAACGATAGTTTTAAATCTATTTTCCTTATATACTGGTTTCATGAAAGTTCCGAATGAAATAGTGGAACGAATTTTATTAAGGATTAATAGTTTACTGATTATGGTATCGGTTTTTGCCAGTCCTGATTTGGGGACTTTGTGACAGCGCAATATACTCTTGTGTTTACGTTCTCTCTAACAGAGAATTTTAATGATTATTATTTTATTGAAACAGTTGTATGTGAACAGGGACACTATCGGTTCTTGAATATGTATTGAGCCGAGAACATTAGAACAGAGTACCATGAAAATTCATGTTGGGTCTTGTACTCGCGTGTGGTAAAGGAGATATGTGCTATGGCTGAAGGAGGAATGAACACACAAGCAAGTTCGACAATTGAAGTTAATGAAGAATGGAGATAGAGCCGCGGGTAGAAGGAACAGTGAGTACCAATTGGTGATTGGTCCATGATCGATGTCCGAGACAAAGGAAGAGATCATTGTTATAGTTCAGCAGAGTAAGTGTAACACTTTGGGTATGTTGTATTTGCAGACTTTGTAGAGTCAGATTGCAAGGAGTTCGAAGAGAGTATAGATTTTGGGTTTATTCACCCTTATGTTTAATCTCAGTCCGATGAACTCGTGGACATGCAACAGTCATTAAATATTGAAGAATAGTTAGATTTTGGGTTGATACATGGTTTGAATCGACATTATTATTTTGTCGATATTGAATTTTGAAATTTGATTGGGCTTACTTTACCTTGTCGCTGTGCGCTCTGCATCACCTAATCTTCATGGAATGACATTTCCTAACCTGTATCATAGATTACTAAACATTGTTTGTGCAGAACTAAGCAGGACAGTGATGTATACAGTCCTAAACAGAGAGAAAAGGCATTGAAATTGGTTACCAAAGTATAGCAGTGGTCAATCTGGCCAAAGAAAGAGTAGTTTTTATGATTGGGATCACCTAGGAGGTTGAAGTGAAGGTGAATCCATCACTAATTTGTTGCAGGAGTGTATGGAGACATGACATTGAGAAAGCCCTAAGTAGCAAGGGTTTGGAGTCCCAAATTGGGGGTTTGGATGTTGCAGAGCGTTGGGGACTAATTCCTTTGGTATTAGACCAATTTAAGACATAACTCAACACTGTCCAGGAGTTGGAGTCATTAGAGTGAAGTCTGGCAAGTACTTCCTTTGTTAAATTAGGCATTTTCAAGCATTAAAATGGTGCAGGGGCACCTCGACATTTGCTCATTATCAAAATATTGAACTATCTAAGTCATTTAGAACTTCATGTTTTCATTATATGGTAATGTAACCGCTAAGAAGAATTATAAATAGACCCGAATGTGATAGAGAAGGGGGGTCGACTGAGATTTATTGATGGAATATAGGGAAAGGGAGATTTGAGAATTGGGCTCTCTAGCCTACAGCCAGGGAGCCACTGGTATTATGTATCCATGATTCCAATGGAATGTATTTTTAATATAATCAGTTATTGATGTTTCAAATATCATATTGTCATTTATTTAGATCTCCTGCGTTCGATTTCAAAGAATGATGTTATGTTTGGGTGAAAGTCCCTTTTCAAGGATTCATGATTGAGTTTTATATATCAGCTTTTGATATCTTATACGACTAACGTAACAGTGAATGGTTTCAGATTTTAGTTGAGAAGAGTTACCAGTTTATCGACTTGGATTCGACATTATCATTCAAGAAACATGAATGATTCCTTTTGCTATGAATCGGGTTTGAGTGATAATCATTAATGGAGTTTCTTATGTTGTTGTTTTCGGGTTTATGAGAAATGTGACGGTAATATGTGTGGGGACGTCACAGCAATATGAATCAGCTTTTGATCCCTGTTTATGAATCGAGTTGTTTATGCTTATTGTTATCGGCTTATTTTCATTTTATGAAGAACATCAAAATGAAATATCTCAGTTTCTTTTGAGTTATCTAGCAGAAAGATCAAATAGTTTTTAATTATGGTTTGGTCCTTATAACAGTCCCGATTTGGGGACTTTAAATGTTCATTGTCTCGGCAAGTGGTCATTTGTTAATTTCTGAGCGTATTTTGTTGAAATGGTTTCAAGAGCCATTATTCTATGAATATTATAGTTTCAAATCTTGAAACGGTGAGTGTAGGGGCCGATGATCGGTATTTAGAGCATTTGAATGATAATGAATATCATTTCTAAAGCGGCAAGTGTGGATCATCTTATTATGTTCAGCATGTGGCTCGGTTTTTTTTTTTTTGCTGAGATGGGAAAAGGTAATGAACCGTCTTCCACGTACTTGTTCATCAGGCCGTGTGTGGGTGAACTCTAATCCGTGTCCATGGAAGTTGTGAATATGCAGTAGTCATCGAAATTTGGTGAGAAGAATCAGTAATTGATGGTGAAGTTTAATAATTAACAGATGTTATTCTATTATGTTGAATACTATTGGTTTCAAAATATGCAAGGATTGTAAGCCTCGAATGAATGATTTTAAAGAAATAAAGAATGATATGCAGATTGCATCATAAAATAGGGCAGCAGCATTAGCCAGAGGCATTGGTCCAAAATAACCATATGAGAGGTTTTAATATGTTGTTGTACTTTGAAAAGGGTGTCTGTAATTGATCTTAGTTTGTTAAGTGTTTTGAGAAAAAGAAAAGTTATTCCAATTTCAACCCTGTTGTAGGGCTACTAGTTTGCCAATTAGGTCTTTGGAATAGATTGAGAGGACTTTCTAAAATGGGAATGTGGGATTGAGTTAGAATCTTAGAACTCCTTGAATCTAAGTCATTGAAAGCCTAGAAAACCAAATTCATCATTTAGGAGTATTGTGGGAAGCCTTCACAAGTCAAGTCCTTGAAGCACTGAAGGGTTTTGGGCAGGCTAGAGTGCCTAAACCTTTGAAATTTAAAACTCTTATTGTGTTTTTGATACCACCACCCTTTCATCTACATCTCTCTCTCTCTCTCTCTCATCTCTCTCCTCTCTCTCTCTCTCTGTGTGTGTGTGTGTGTGTGTGTGTGTGTGCGCGCATGTGTGTCTCCCTCTCCCTCTCCTCTCCCTCCCCCATACTCTGTGTGTGTGTGTGTGAGTGCGCGTGCACGTGCGCACTTGTGTCTCCCTCTCTCTCTCCCCTCCCCCATACTTTGTGTGTGTGTGTGTCTCTCTGTGTGTGTGTGTGTGTGTGTCTCTCTCTCTCTCTCTCTCTCTCTCTCTCTCTCTCTCTCTCCCCCATTCTCTCTCTCTCTCTCTCTCATCTCTCTCTCTCTCTCTCTCTCTATGTCTCTGTCTTTTTCTATGTCTCTTGTTAGAAATAGGAAATACTGAGAGGGGGGGTGAATCAATATTTCACAAATTTTTTCTTTTGCCCACTTATGGATATAACAGATTACTTTAGTGCATACAAAGATTATCAAGTTGATTAACAAACATAGCAGTAAATAGAAAGAACTCATAACACATCATATGTTTTCGAGGAAACCCTGGCCAAGGGAAAACCCCGGTGGGGATGGTACCCACAAAGATCACTAATCAAAAGTATCATGTTAGGGATATTGGACCCTTTTAGGAGTCAATTTACAATATATAGTAGATCTATCATGGTTAAAGGACTTTAGGCCTTGTTAGAAGCCTTAACCCTGTTAGGAGTTAGATTACCAAAACTTGATCACCAACTGAGCTCACTACCCAAACAGGTAATACAAAATGTTTCTGACTGTAATATGGTACTGCTTAAAAACTTTGCATCAATAGCCTTTGCTGCTATCACAATATACAACTATCGCAAGTTATCTTTTCTTTCTTTTTACATATCACTTCTATATTTCATTACATTTCAAGTATGCCTAATATATGAGTTATTAAAGCTAATAACCTTACATGGTCGGCATCCAAAATATTTATCCAAGAGAAAACATCTAGGATGTCGTCCCTTCATAATGTTAAGTCATTATTTTGACAAGCAAAAATAATCACTTAACTCTTTCGCTAAAACTGTCTCCAAAACTATTCTGTCTGCAAAACTGTCTTCGATAAACTTTGAATAACTTTGTCCGTACTGCTCCAAAACTTTATGCACACTGAGATGGGGTATCCTCATACTCCTATAGAAGCTTCAGTTAACTACGCAAACAAAAATATTGCTCCAGTGGACGTCGCCAACTAAATCTTCATCGGGTGCTCTGTCAGGATCACTGTATTCAAACTTAGACAATTTCTTTCTTCAACTTTGCATACTTGCATTCCAGATTCTGCGCTCTCAATAGAGATCATATGTTGCCATAATGACAACATCTATGCATCCACATTAGCCAAATTGCCAACAATCTCCCCCTTTGTCATTGGTGGCAACATATGGGAAAATTGGCTAAGTGTGCAAACAAAACTTCAAAAAAAAACTTATACAAAATTTGTGGCCAAAAGTTATACAATATGTATACAATATCATACTCCATAGAATAGCTCCCCCCTATGAGTATCCTTCCTCAACATATATTCAATTTTCTGCTATCTCTCCCCCTTTGACAACAATGACAAAGATATGGTGTACAAAAATTTCAAAAACTTTATACCTTATTATCAGTTATTGCAAAGCCGGTAGGCTTGCAACACAATCACCAAAATCTAACTTCCAAGATTCAAAATCTTTCTCCCATATCTTCTTGATGGATTCAGCAACATTGAGTGAGTACTCAATCCGTATGCTTCTGTCTGACAAGCTTGCAGGGAATTGAAGCTAAACTTCTGAAATGATGTCTTTGCTGAAAGACACTGCTCAATTTGATCTTCAACAATTGATATCTTGATTGAGATATGCTCTCTCAAGATGTTAACCCTAATCATCTTTCTGTTGTTCTCCTCTGCTAATAATTTGATTTCATCATTCAATTTCCTTATGCTCTTCTCTACAGAACTTATCTTGACATTAGGGCTTGTCAAGGTGTTTGTCTCAACTGAAATAGCATCTAACTTCTCTCTGATCTTCTTATCCTCTTCAACTGTTAGGATTTTTTATTTAGTGCATTGTATGTACAAATTCTTTCCTGTCTCAAAATGTCTCCTCAAATTCTTTATGCATACATCTAAACTACCAATATCATTTCAAATATTTACACTTAGATTTTGTTGCATTTCTGCTTCATTTTCTTCCTGAACTTTTATTCTAGCAATATCCTTCAAGTTAGAAAATTCAGAGTCAAAAGAATTTATTACTGATTGAGCTTTCTCAAGTGGATCTGATTCAGATACCTTAGTGCTGATCACACTCTCAAATTTCTCTGTCAAAACTCTAACTTTGCCTTCAAGGTCTTTCACCTTCTTATTCTTTCCAATAATTTTATTCAGAGATGTGATGAACTCAAGCTGATCATCATCTTCAACTTCTTTTCCATGGTCTTCAAACATTGAGCCAATATGCCTCTTCTTACTATCAGGTGCACTAATGTCTTCAACTGGTTTAGAGGGTGCACTAGAGGTAGTGGCCTCTGTCAAAATTTGTTTGCCTTTGACTGTCTGCTCTGCTGGAACTGATTCTAATACAGTTGGTGCTTCCTCTGCCTCTATATTCTTCTATGATTCTTTGACCTTTTCTTGCTCTCCCAAAGCCAAATTGTCAACAATATTTCCTAGATCATGAAATACTGCATCATCTGATTCTAGAGTCACTTTGGTGCCTTCAATATCCATTGATTCTTTGCCAATATTGATATGTGAAGAAGATGGAACTTCTTCAATACCAACTTCCTCTGCATGCGGTTCCTCTGATTGTTTCTTGCTAAGGGTCTGATTCAACATGCTTTTCTGCAACTATATCTGCAAGATCTTGCATTACTACTTGCTCTATCTCTTTCTGTACTTCCTCCTTTTTGCCTCCCATTATAAGGATTGTTCTTCTCTTAGTTCTCAATAAAGTTCCAAGAGACTTCAAGAATCTCTTCAAATGATCTTCATCCTTAACTTCACAAAATTTAGTTGTTAGGATCTTGCAAAGGTACCTAACATCATCTTGCTTAATCTTACTTATCACAATTCCTCTACCATTATAACTAGATCCAGTGTTATCTAAAACAATCTTTCTCATGTTCTTTTCATTCAGTGGAATCTCTCCAACTTTTGATAATCCAGTAACTTCATGAATTAGGTCAGCAGTTATATCAATAACTCTATCCTCCATCTAGAATTTCCCATTGTGGATTCTACTTAAAATGATTTTGGTACATTCCTCATCATTGAATTCATACTTCATGGAATATTTGATAATTTCATTGTTCTCTAGGTGCCCATAAGCTGGTTTAACTAACATGTCTTGATTGTACAATTTCCTGTAATCATCACTAAAATCTGCATCTCCCAAAGTTTCAAACTTACAACCTAAATATCCTTTAACATTCTCAATGTGCAATACTCCGTCTGGTACGGATGATAATGCTAGATTGTCATCAATTTCAGTTGGCTCTACTGGTTCTTTCTTAATCTTTGGTCTATTCTTATCCTTAACATTATGAACCATAGAAATATCCATCTTATCAACTGATTAAAGATCAAGAAATACCTCAACTTTGCAAATCTAGGGTTTCGGTATGATTGTCGCTAGCAAACTGCTTCCAAACTTCTTCAAATCATCCTCAACTCACTTTTCTTCTTTCAAATCTCTTTTCAATCACTTTGTAATCGTAATAACTTCGATTTCAACCTTATAACACTTCACATTAACTCGATCTGACATCGCATTCATTCATTTTGCCGCTAAAACCTCAAAAGTTGATTCTGCAAACCTGCAAACATAAAACTTTCTACGACCATCGCAAAACATAATATTTTATTTTGCACACTTAACCATAGCATTAGTACAACATAATAAACCTATATCTAACTGCGCAAAACTTAACTCATTCAAATTCCTAATCTACACTAATCCTAAGTCCTAAACTACAGAAACTTACATAATTTAAGTGCTTAAAGAAGGGTCAGGTAAAGATTCATCCTTACCATCGGTTACATTACCTTCCTGACTACTTTCAGTGCTGACTATACCTCCTTGATCTGTGCCTTTGTCAAATTCTACTTCATCTTTATTGCTACACGCAACCTTTCTCTTTATTTCCTGCATTTTCATTCCTTCTTGCATTGTTCCTAGGGTTATGATGATAACCTCCATTGTTCATTCTGCAAAATCTTGCTGAGTGTCCAAACTTGTTGCATATCTGACAAATGATTCCATTGTTTCCAAATCTCTATCCTTACTGGTTAATCTGTGACCTGCAATTTCTAGCAATGTGTCCTACTTTGTTGCATCTAAAACATACTACCCACTTTTCTTTGATTCATTTCTTCAATAGATTTCTTATCTGAATTGTTAGTATTCCCAATCATTCTATCATAATTATTCAAAATTACTTTAGGTCTTCTACATTCGTTAGCTCTATGTCCAAAACTATGACAATTATAACAATGTCCATTAAAAGATTTAAATTACTTACCTGTGCAATCTCTCTTCATGTGCCCAATAGTATTACAAGCAAAACATCTACTTTTGAATTCTCTTTGCATACCTTTAGAAGATTCTTCCTGTTTTGATTCTTCTTGCTTTGATTCTTCTTTCTCTCTAGGTGGTTCTTCTTTAGGTGGATCTTCCAATGTATTCTCATCTAGCTTTATTTCCTCCACACTTTTAGATGTCTTCAGATCTAGCTTCTTACTTTCATGGTTTGTTCTAAACATACTATATCCAAATCTAGTCCTATCAAAGAATGGTTCTTCAAATAATTTTATTTTTCAGTCTTATCACTTTTGAATATAGCCTTTCAAGTTGTTGTTTAGATTGAGTTAGTTCTCCTTTCACAATTTTATTATACTTCTCAAGTTCCACATACTGCAATTTTACTTTTTCAAATTCGGATGTTTCCTTTTCAAGTCTTGACCTCAAATCTTCATTCTCAATTTTCAATTTTTCATTATCAGATCTCAAATTTCCATCTTTCATACTAAGCTTCAGATTTACTATCTTCAACTCATGCTTAAGGATCTCATTTTCTTTTTCTAATTCATCACAATCTTCAACAAGCATATCAAATTTCTTTTCAGATTTCAGATCTTCAATCTTACCTTTTAATTTGTCAATAGCATTCTTTGCATCTTCATATTTTCTTCTTAAGGAGTTTCTTTCATTAGTAAGCATATCAATCTGTTCAAGAGCTTCTTCAAGATTCTTCTAAAGTTGATCCATATCCATAGAGATCTTACTCAAGCTGCTAAGCTTTCCTTGAATATTCCTTCTCTGAGTAACTATGCTCTGATACCAATTGTTAGAAATAGGAAATACTAAGAGGGGGGGTGAATCAGTATTTCAACAACTTTTTCTTTTGCCCACTAATGGATATAACAGATTACTTTAGTGCATACAAAGATTATCAAGCTGATTAACAAACATAGCAGTAAATAGAAAGAACTCATAACACATCATATGTTCTCGAGAAAACCCTAGCCAAGGGAAAACCCTGATGGGGATGGTACCCACAAAGATCACTAATCAAAAGTATCCTATTAAGGATATTGGACCCTATTAGGAGTCAATTTACAATATATAGTAGATATGTCCTGGTTAAAGGACTTTAGGCCTTGTTAGAAGCCTTAACCCTGTTAGGAGTTAGATTACAAAACCTAATCACCAGCTGAGTTCACTGCCCAAATAGGTAATACAAAATATTTCTGACTATAATATGGTATTTCTTACAACTTCACATCAATAGCCTTTGCTGCTACCACAATATACAACTATCGCAAGTTATCTTTTCTTTCTTTTTACATATCACTTCTATATTTCATTACATTTCAAGTATGCCTAATATATGAGTTATTAAAGATCAATAAATTTACATGGTCAGCATCCAAAATCTTTATCCAAGAGTAAAACATCTAGGATTTCATCCCTTCATAATGTTAAGTCATGATTTTGACAAGCAAAAATAATCCCTTAACTCTTTCGCTAAAACTATCTCCAAACCTGCTCTGTCTGCAAAACTGTCTTTGGTAAAATTTGAATAAATTTGTCTGTACTACTCCAAACTTTATGCGCACTAAGATAGGGCATCCTCATACTCTATAGAAGCTTCAGTTAACTGTGCAAACAAAAAATATTGCTCCAGTGGACGTCGCCAACTAAATCTTCATCAGGTGCTCTGTCAAGGAATCACTGTATTCAAACTTATACAATTTCTTTCTTCAACTTTGCATACTTGCATTCCAGATTCTAACACTCTCAATTGAGATCATATGTTGCCATAATGACAACATCTATACATCCACATTAGCCAAATTGCCAACAATCTCCCCCTTTGTCATTGGTGGCAACA